>OX578143.1:59732229-60119674 GCA_951213105.1 Amaurobius ferox | reverse complement strand
ACAATTTGCATGGATGGCCTTGACCCCACTAAAAAGTTTCCAACTCAATGGGTTTGGAAAATTCTGTGATCATGTTAGTTAATCATCCGACTACCTTAGGGGTGGGTTCAGTAGCCCTTCTTATTGTTTTCTCTCTATTCAAATTCTTAGCTTGAACTGTTTTGAAGAGGCACGGTGATGAGTAAGTGTATTTTATAGGTTGTACACAATTGGGGGGCTATAGCTGCTCCCAAATCAAGATTTTTCTTTATAAAATCCCTTATAATTTAGACTAACCTAAAGTAGTTAAGTCAGACATAAAAATTACCCTCTGTATATGCTCAAGAACTATATTATACAAAAGAGGTGCATATCAGAATTAAAAGGGGCTTCGCCCCTCAAAATAGGCTATTTTCCTTGACATGAAGAATCAAGATGAGCTATTTTAGGCCTCAATTTATACAGATTATTGGCTTTGCCTATAGAAGCAATATTCCCAGATTATTAAAAAGGTTCATCTTCAATGCCAATATAATTATATACTCCTGTTTATACTACATAATCATGAGTAAAAATACCAGTTTAGAGCCCTACAACCTCTTTGATAGCTTTGAAATAAACGAAACCATTTGATAGACAGTGTGATACCAAATTAAATAAATATAAATATATGAATACTATTTTTTACAGTTAATCCATCTGGTTATAAGTTAATATAAATCTTGCAACAATATATGCTCTAACCATAAATATACATATATATAGGCACTTCTATAAAAAAACATCAAATCTATTTCATTCAATATTGAATCCCTTATATATATATCAATATGTATAGCAGTTATAGTAGCATCTAATAACTAACTCAACTAAAATGAATGAATCATAATGCAAAACATTTTAGTTATCCTGGTAGTTTAGTTACAATCCTGGATAGAAATTGTATACCCCTTCTATTTTTTGGGTTGAGTACATACAGGAATAATCAGAAAATGTTAAACATTTTAATATATATTTATTTGAGGTGCATCCCTCTAAACTCTAATTAAATGTCAATCTGTTCGCTCAGTTCGAATATAAGTTATTGCAATTATGCAGGAGGGAGGGGGGATGAAATTGGAGTAAACACTCGCTTGGATTGACATCCAAGTTAGTAAAATTTGAGAGGTCACGCCTATCTCATTAAGTTTACAGCAATAAAAGTTGTTCTCAGACACACATATACGTAATACATTATATTAACTTTCAGGAAACTTTCATAGTATAAGTTATAATTAAAGAAAAAATAAATAAACATAACGAACCAATGAGCATTTTCGGATACAATTATATTTAATTAATTGTGTACTAAATGTACTGTAAACAGTAACATTTTAAATTAACTGTAAAAAGAACATTGGAAAATTGCAAGACAGAACAACACAATACGATGCTCACTTTCCTATCAAAAATGTAAATATGTAAAACTTAATAATCAAAAATGACGACGAGTTGTCGAAGGGCTAATAGGATGCAACCACTTACCGGTCAAAAGAACACTTCTAAAGCGAGCGATCTCTAAACACACATACTAGGAAAGATGAAAAACACTGCACAATATAGAAGACAATATTCCACGGGTTGCAAAAGTCAGACAAAATGACAGGAATTTGAAAGTGGCACGTAAACAAACTAGGCTGACTATTACAGATTCAGTATAAACGTAGTTGCCGCGTTGCTAGCTAACCGACAGCCGATTTAATGAATATGCCGCGAGGTAATGTTGACCGTCGCGCCGCGTTTGGAGTATGCATGAAGTAGAGAGAGTCCCTTTCATTTATAGTGGCGACATCTAGTGTGTATAAAAATAACAAGTTGTAAGGATGAGCTGAATTTGAAGCTTCATATTTTAGAAAAATGATCTGCAAAGAGTAAATACTGCGCTTTAGGTAGTGATATGTATTGTTTTTAGGATAGTGTTCTATTCTACGGAAGGCAACATAAATGAAAATGTAATTAGAATGTTTTGTTATTAAACAAGGGCTGACTGATCAGGAAATTGTAAGTTGCACCGAACGACACTATATAGGGTTGATTTAAGTTCCTTTTTTATTCCAGTCCGCCTTGCATTTTGCATGCACATTCAGTGATCTGGTTCTCTACAGGGAATTCGAACCGATCAAAATAACTTATGGATCTCAAGCAGTGGAGGGGGTGGGAATTTAGGAGTCATACCCCCTATCCCGCTCCCCCAAGGAACCCATTAAATTTTAAAGAAATTGCATTTGGAGAAATAAAAAACAAAATATTTGGTTACCAACCTACCCCCCTTCTCCTGAAATTTTTGCTGTCGGCGTTACAGATCCCAAGGCTTGAGTGCAGGGTCGTAGCCAGACTGCCCCCCCCCCCCCCCCCCAAAGGTATATTCAGTGCTCCTGATAAAAATATTAAATGTTTAGTAGTGATATGAAATTTCATATAAAATGTCATTCAAATTTTGCATAAAGAATTTCTTTGAGATTTTTTTATAAATTACTTCATTTTAAAGAATTTTTAATGTAGCTGAATTTGTAATTATACTAATGATCCATTTATTTACATACTTAATTTCCAAACATTTAAAAATTATGACAATAGTATTTAGGATACTTTTGTATTATTGCGGAGTTCACTGTTGCACATTATAGAGTCAAAATCAACTGATAAGTATGTAAAAATTAATAATTATTAAGTTGTAAGGATTAAGTTGTATTAACTTTCAGAATGTTTCTACGAATTATTAACAGCTTTATTACTAGTTAATGTTTACATTAAAATTAATTGTAATTATTATATATTAATATTGATGTATAGTAGCTGTATGATGGATACTAATAATCAGCTCTTAGCTTGCAAATATAAATACACAATTTTTTGTTTTACAATTATTTATAATTTATATGAATTGAAATATATAATAGTAACTATTATGTTTTATAAATGCTAATGATTAATTGTGTTTTTGGCGAACCCCCACACCTCCCGCCCCCCACCCCTTCACCCCCTCTTAAATTTCCCTCCAGCCTCTCTTCAATTTCGTTTCTGGCTACGACCCTGCTCGAATGGTGACCATTAGGTCACAGGTTAGTCCTGCAACTTTCGAAAACTAAGTATGAAAATGCTAGGCTTGCAGTTGAATAGAAAATCCTCTTTGTCTTCAGCTCCATGATTTTGAGTAAATGTTTAAATATTTACTATAAATGTGAAATTATTTTTACGACCATTACTGTTGTTTGTCTGCACATGTTTTCCTCTTTTCGATCTATGAAGTGATATCTTTTGGTCCTTGAAGGGGTAATTCATTTTATAATTCAAGTTCATGTGAAAGAATTAAAATTTAAAAAGAAACCAAAACTTACAAAACCGAAAATATCTACCACTAAAAAAACAAACAAAAAATTTATGGTGGAGCCTTCGTATGGTGGTAAGTGGTGCGTACACTGTGTTTCGTACAGTCATACGATTTTCAAAAAAACTGGAAGTGACATACCCAGAGCCGGAAGTGTTGTTGTTGTTGAGACCCAGACCGTCCGACCTACCAGAAAGGTGTAAGGTAACTGTTTGGACGGCCGGGAAGTGCCACCCAATTTAGACCGGAACCCAGTGGGGGAGGCATCCACAGGGACCGTACCCTCCTTCCCCTACCACCAACCTCTCGGAAGGACTTACGGACCCACATGTTTAACGTGATCGTACTCCGCATGAACACGGCGGCAGTTCTGGCAGCGGCGAGAATCGCGCGTTAACCACTGGGCTGCCGCGCCCGAAAAGAGCCAACAACACGCGGTGTTCCCAGGTGGTCACCCACCCAAGTACTAACCGCGCCCGATGCTGCCTGACTTCGGTGATCTAACGAGAACCGGTGTTCTCAGCACGGTACGGTCGTTGGCCTAGAGCCGGAAATGTTGTTGTTGTTGAGACCCAGACCGTCCGACCTACCAGAAAGGTGTAAGGTAACTGTTTGGACGGCCGGGAACTACCACCCAATTTAGATCGGAACCCAGTGGGGGAGGCATCCACAGGGACCGTACCCTCCTTCCCCTACCACCAACCTCACGGAAGGACTTACGGACCCACATGTTTAACGTGATCGTACTCCGCCTGAACACGGCGGCAGTTTTGGCAGCGGCTGGAATCGAACCCGGGCCTACCGAGTGCAACTCCAGCGCGCTAACCAATGGGCTACCGCGCCCGAGAGAGCCGGAAGTGTGAAAGCCCCAGGCCGTCCGGCTCGTCCAGAGGACTTAGAGCAACAAGTTGGACGACCGGAGAGCCGGAAGTGTGAAAATCCTTAGTGAACCCTCTTAGTCCCTCTGAAATTCGATGCTTAATCCATATTAGTCATCATCTATGCTCTATCTATAGTCAATCCACTCCTGATAAATGGATGGAGTATTTCTTAATAATTTCAAGGAAAATTCAATTTTTTTAATCAATGTGCAATCTCTAGAACAAAAAGTGGACTTCCTTAAGGCACCGTACAGATATGGAGGCGCAGCGGTGCCTACAGCTTTTATTCCTCCCCCCCCCCCCTCCAATGCTACAAAATTGTTGAAAGGTGTACTTTAATGAAAGTATTTCTCCCTTTTTCCATCATTATTTTAAATAGTTTTGAATACTGGGTGGCCATAAAATAACGTGAGGTGTTCAGAGCCCTTTAGCGAGTAATGTATTGAACGAAACGTAACAAAATTCGGCGTACACAGTGGAATATTATGCGGTTTCGCTTTCTAAAAAAAAAAAAAAAATGTGGTTCCAAAAGTCGCCTCCAGGGAAAATTTTGGCGCTGTTTACCGAGTAAAATGCACTAATTTACTAATTTGCATAATCGCGTTCCGTGTAGCGATTATGTGGATAAAAGGAAAGGCTAGGAAAGTTCTCATCATTCGGAGGCGATCTACTTAGTACCTTTCAATGGATCTTACGTTACGTGACCGCGTTTGTTAGTCAAGCTGTATTATCAGCGGAACGAGAATGCCAATGCTGCTCTTCATGAATTTCGCAGTTGAAGAAGTTACAACAAGGACCGATGAGCTTAACAAACTTACGAAACATTATTCAACGATTTGAAACTACCGGAACTCTAGCACGGCAACTAGGCCGGGGATGCAAAGCGGTCAATCAGCAACAAGTTGAAGAAGTTGCAACTGCTATTGTGGAACAGGAGATGGCGAATGTGCAGGGTACCAGCATAATCAGCACAGGCAGTATCCCGGCAAACGGATATCCCATACTCAAAGGTGTGGAATATCCTGCATTAGATATTGAAATTTTACCCTTATAAAATCTGTTCTGTTCAAGAATTGCTTCCTGGCGATGCGGCCACCCAAATTGAGTTTCCTATGAGATTGTTAACACGCATGGAAGTGGATGATGCATGGCCGTAGCACATTTTATGGAGTGGTGAAGGCCACTTTCATTTGAACGGTCGTATTAACACACACAACTGCCGCATTTGGGCTACGACTAGTTCTCACGCGTGTCTGCAGAAACCTCTCCACTCGCCAAAAGTCACAGTGTAGTGCGGTTTTACGGCATCGTTTATCATCGGTCCTTGCTTTTGCCAAGAAAGTCGGCAAAATGGATCAATGACCTGTTCCGTCAATGCTGACAGGTATGCCGAGATGCTACGCAATTTCGTGGTTCCACAACTGCAGCAACGAGGATGTCTTGATTCGACCATCTTCATGCAGGATGGTGCCCCACCCCACACAGCGTTTGTTGCAGGACATTTCTCTGCCGACAGAATCATTAGTTGTGCATTTCCCACGGTATGGCCCCACCGAGGTCGCCCAATCTCAATTCTTGTGACTTTTGGATGTGGGGATATGCGTTGTGTATCAAGCGTTGTGTATCAAGCGTTGTGTATCAAGGATATGTCCCCGATATCGCAACGTTGAAAGATCGAATAACATTACACGTGAAGACAAATCACTTCTGACATGTTGAGAGTTGCCGTGGAAAATGTCGTGCAACGCATGCAGTTCTTGGAGCATCACAATGGTGATCATATTGAACCTCATTTGCAACCAACAATAAACGTGGTCATGCATTGTTAACAAAATTGATGTGTACAGTCTCATTTGGCACTTACTCATTCATTATTCACACTACTACACTTTTGCAGCGCCAAAATTTCCCCTGGAGGTGACTTTTATATATATATATATATAGATACTATAGCTTACTAAAATATGAAGGATACTATGCAAATATAATTAAATAAAAAATTTAAAGTTATTAAGTAAATGGATTGAAAATGCAAAATACATTTAATTTATTGCGCAAATGCAGCTCATAAATAAAATGATTTCAATAATAATAGAAGTTTGAAAATCCAATGAACGAAAAGTAAGATGTAACACGATAAACCTAACTTTTTAAGACACCCACAGAATAAAATATAATACAGAAAATCAACAATCAAATGGATAAAAAATACAAAACACAAGCTATCAAGTTACAGAAAATCAACATGATTAGATTTTTGTAGAGGTTAACAATTCATGATTTAGGCTTAGAGCCTCGTCCACGTGTATGGCGTTTGTGCTTGATTTCGTTTGTTATAATTATTTCGATTTCATACCTTTGTATTATGATATTTTTCATTGACCTGTTGATTCGATATTATTTTTTTTTCCATTTGCTTGAGGATTAGTTGATTTTTACTTTTTTTTTGTATGCCAGTTAGATAGTTGAATTTAGTTTAAGTTTTTCTTTTTTTGTTTCCATACCTTTTAATTTTGTTGATTTTCTGTAACTTGATAGCTTGTGTTTTGTATTTTTTTATCCATTTGATTGTTGATTTGCTGTATTATATTTTATTCTGTGGGTGTCTTAAAAAGTTAGGTGTATCGTGTTACATCTTCTTACTTTTCGTTCATTGGATTTTCAAACTTCTATTATATATATATATATATATATATATATATATATATATATATATAAATCGAAACCGCATGCTTCACTGTGTACGCCCACCGAATTTTGTTACGTTTCGTTCAATGCATTATTCGCTAGAGGGCTCTGAACACCTCACGTTATTTTATGGCTACCTGGTATATATATACTTGAATATATATACTTGAACTAGGGAAAATGATCAAAGTACCGACGACGGTACACCATTACAATTAGTAGGATTCAGGACCCTGCTAATTATATTCATCACTTTTTGGGGACCCACTTTATAGGGAACTCTTTCAATATTATTATGTGAAATGTCAATTTTTATAAAATTTGTAAATTTGTCCTCTAGAATCCTTTGAAAGCAATAGAAAAGCACTTTACAGTGCTTATCAAAGTTATGGGTGACTTTTTTACAATTGCCTTTTGCAGATCTTAATTTTGTCAGCAAAACAAAACATATATGTTGAAGTATTGAGAAAAAAAATCGAAAGTTCAACTATCGAATTTCGAATATTCTTGGGTCATCCCTGAATGCGGATTAACGGCTTTTTACTTCCTTATATACATAGTATAATGTATAGGGAAAGTATTGTGACGGGGTCGAAAATTTGAATTCGGGTTTTTGACGGAAAAGTACGTTTCAGGCATCCCTGAACGTTTTGAGGTGATGTTTTCGAACGTTTTTGAGGTGATATATGTCTCTATGCGTGTGTGTATGTCCGTGAACCTGTGGAGACAATATCTGACGAACGCAAAGAACGTTTTGAACGAAGTTTGTTCCAAAATTACAATCCATAAAATACTAGGAGCCTATTGATTTTAAACTCAATCGAATGTTCAGAAAACCTCCAAAATTTTCGAATGAAATTTTGAAAAAAAATCAAAATTTTCTATAGTGTTACATAGATGATCATTTATGTAAATTTTGATTAGAAAACGAATGACACAAACTCCAGAACGATAGCTCGTTCCATTCTTGAGATATTACACGCTTTTAAAAAATGGCATAATATGAGAAGTATTAACGTACTGTCGTTATTTTATAGGGTTCATTTTACTTGGTCCTTTCTGACCGGTTTGAATCTTTCAATTTGAGACTATGGTGGGGTATCTCTGATTGAAATAGGAGAGTTACGAAAGACTTTAAACGCTTATATCTCAGAACCTTATGAATAAAAATGTAGACAATTTTTTACTTGTATTGCCGGAAATAGAACATCATTTTGGAATAAAAAAATAATTTCAATATTTGACAATCTTGAACCTTTTTCCTCCCAAGAAAATTAAGCAGTTTTTGCTTGAACAAATTTCGGCTTTACTTTGTTTAATTTCAACCGAAATATCTCCTAAACTATAAAATATAGATATAAATAGTAAAGGACAAAATGTTCAGTAGGAATTCTAGTTTCTAGATTTATATATATATATATATAAATCTAGATATATATATATATATATATAATAATCTATATATATATAATAATAATAGTTATAATAATAGTTATATTTATATATATATATGTATATATATATAATAATAGTAGTTTGAAAATCCAATGAACGAAAAGTAAGATGTAACACGATAAACCTAACTTTTTAAAACACCCACAGAATAAAATATAATACAGCAAATCATATATATATATATATATATATATATATATATATAAATATATATATATATATATATATATATATATATATATATATATATATATATATTTATATATATATATATATATATATATACATATATATATATATATATATATATATATATATATATATATATTATATATATATATATATATATTATATATATATATATGATCTATTTAATAATATTAAGATCACTGATCTATATGATGTCATTTTAGCTTTATATAATGCTTATATTACTAATCATTCTCATCTTACTAAATTTACCAATTTTCCTAAGCTTCTCCATTTTGTTCTTTTCAATAATTATATCTTTCAAGGTAATAAATTATACTTACAAGTCTCAGGTGTTCCACAAGGTGGCTGTAGTAGCAGTATGTTAGCTAATTTATACCTATATCAATATGAAAAATTCTTTACTTCAGCAGATTATAAAATTTACAGATATGTAGATGATCTGATTTGTCTTGTATTTACTGGTAACTATGTCATAGATATAGATTTCTATCCGGATAATTTGGAATTAATACCTAATGAAACTTCTATTAGTAATAATATTTATTATTTGGATTTAAATCTAATTATAGAACCTGCTCATGGGATAGTTACTAATTTATATGATAGAAAAGATTTTTTTAAATTTAATATTAATAAATTATTACCTTTTAATTCCTGCAACTCGATTCAATTGTTTAGAAATATTATACTTAATCAACTTTTTAGAATTTATAGATTATCAGATAAAACATTTCATGCTTTGCACATTAATAACCTCAAAATTACCAGTAAAATGTATAAATATCCTGCATATTTAGTAAATGGTATAGTTAATAAGTTTCGATTAGCCTAAAATTCTCATATTCTCCCCTTATTATCTTATTTTAGCCGTACTTCTTCATTCTCTTGAAATTATATTTTCATCTTTTTATCTTGAAGCTTTAACTGTTGAATATCTCTTTTTATTGCTTTTACGCAGTACAGTTTTTATTACTCTCTTTGGCAACAGCAAATCACATCTTTTCATTTCTGCATATGGCAACATTGGTCTAGCCATATTTTGCTTGTCATGGTTGCACTAATGAAGTGTATTTTAAGGTATTTATGTTTCCTTTATTGTTCCAATCTATATGCTTGTCGTCCATATAACACAAGTTTATAGATAAAATCTATCTTGTGTTTCAGAAACAAGCATTTTTGTGTTCATTTCGAAGGGATATATGGACCCGAAGAGAATTTTTTCGAAATGAACTTATCTTAATCCTAAAGCTCTTCCATGTGAAAGCTTTTTTGCTTGATTTTTTTGTTTTCTTATTTTCATTCCTCGTTTTTGAAATTTGTTAATTGTCTTTGTCTTTATGACCTGCATTACGCTTTATTATTTCCTCTTTATGTCTTAATTTCTTTTATTTCTTTGTATTTTGTAGAAAATTTTGGAATAGTGTATTATGAGTTACTACATACATTCTAACATTGGATTTATATATATATATATATATATATATATATATATATATATATATATATATATATATATATATATATATTACTAATATCTTATACTTTTCGAGAAATTGTCTTGTTAAGTTGAAGAAGATTAAAAATTTTTCGTTTCTAAAGTTTTCAAATTTTATATCTCAAGTAAAAGTGCTATATACAGTAAGCAAGTACTTTGTAACCCTTTAAAAGCCCTACAAGGATATATAATTCAATTTCCAATCAAATTCTTAGTTTTTGAAGAGTGGTTATAATTTCAATGTTTCAATATTTTGATCTAAAGTTTTCCAATGGGAGGGAAAGCTATACTAATACTTAAAATGCCACGAGTGTTGCAACGGGAAAATATTGGTGCACAAGCACGAGGTATTTTGTTATGGTTAAAATAAATTAGAAAGTTAAATGAACTTTGGTATTCTAAAGATGTTTAATGATTGTTGAGATTTGAAGAGAAGAAAATGAAGCATGAAATTCAAGTACGTAAATGTGTGCCGCCATGCAAGTTTATAAATTCAGACTCTAAAATCTTATCAGAGATAATGCGTGATTTTAATTTATATGCCGCTATCAATTTAGTAAAATGATTAGCCGAATACGCGTTGGAATTCAACGGTCTCACAATAAGCAAACTCCGAAAAACGTGAAATTTTGAATGATTCGTCTTTTCCAGTGGGCCTTTTCTTAAAGCTGTTGTTCACCCATTCACCAAATTGCAAATCTCTATCTCACTTCATATTGGGGATTTCTCATTCATGCGGTTAATTGCGTTTCGCGCCCTCCCTAAAATACGAAATATTGTAACACGGCATTTTTTGTCCTATTTTTACTTTCCCTGCAAGAAAGTATTGGAATCGTGTCGAAAATCGCAACTCGAGTTTTCGACGGATCTACACGTTTCGACACCTCTAGAAAACTCGAAAAAGCTATTTTTAGCTTGACGTCTGTGTGTGTGCGTGGTGTCTATTTCTGTCTGTACAATGTATGTATCCACTCTAACTCAAAAACTAACGGACCGAATTTTTTAAAATTTGGTAGATGAGTCACAGTCCCATGTCGGTTTCCCCTGTGCTGATTAGAATTTGATACGATTCGGGAAAAGATAATCTGCCTTTTTCTGCGAAATGGCTCGGAAATCTAAAATATCCGATCTAAAATAAAATATTACATGTGCTCAAATGTATCAATTAAATGCTTGTTTTATACGTAATTTTTGACGACAATTGGAATAAGATCTGCCCCCTTACTCTAAGATGGATCGTTCTCGAGGTGTTTAAATTTTTGATTTCTTGGAATTGAAAACGTTTTCCTTTGTAGTTAAAAAACTATTTAATGAAATTTCTTAAAACTTTGTAGTTAAGTCCCTTGATGATTATCCTGATGCTGATTAGATTTCGATATAATTCGAAAAGGTATAACCAACTCTTTTTTGCGAAATGACTCGCGGAGATAGTGAGAAACCGAAATAAATCACTAAAATTGTTGAAATATATTAATTAAGTACTTGTTCTTCGGGTGAATTTTGACAACTAAGCGAATAAGATTGACCCCACGACTGTAGAATGAACCGTTCTCGAGATATTTTAGCTTATTGGAATTTTGAGGACCTGAAGAATTTAAGATGAATTAAGTTGCCAAATGAAACGAAGATGGAATGAAAAGGCAAATTGGATATAATATCAGAAAAGTATCCATGTTATTTTCTGCAATTGAATTCAATTGAAGACATAATTAAAAATGACAAAATGAATTTGAATCTGCAGGGAAAGTCATGTGCTGCCCACATCAGATTTTTCATCATATGATACCTATACTGTTGCCAAAATTCAAATTTCTACCCCCTTTCAAAGTGCTTTTTTCAAACAGTTCAAATTTTGAACGTTATCGTGGAGTAATCTTTTTCCACTTTAGATTCAAATTTTTAAAAAATTATATTTTCCAGTGAGTGTTACAGAGTCTGCTTCGACATTAAGAGCTTGCAATTCCGCCCCAGTAGCTCAACTGTAGAGCTTCGACTGGCCAGTACGAAGGCACGGGGTTCGATTCCCAATTGGGGTTGCAGGTTCTTTACAATGACACTCGAACAAATCAACCCTGTAGATTAGTGCAAATACGTCAGGGGTTTGAAGTGACCCTAGATTTCCTAGACCCGGTTCAAGTTGTCTAGTTCGTACTAGACCTAGTTCGTCCGGTACAACGTGGTGAGAGTGAACAGCGTGCTAGACATCTGTGCTAATTAAACATATTATATGGATAAGAATATTAAGTAACTGTGTAATGATGATGTACACTGACTTGCTGTGTGCCACTCTGAAAAGGGAATTGCCCTAATAGGCCGAAAGTACAGCGTGTTTTGTTTGCTAGGTGGACTTTCCGGAAAATTTTGATAAAATTTTGAAATTAGTCTCAAAGTATTACATTTTAGCTGGAATAATATGTTCTGAAATAATATATACTTGAAAATTTCTTTTACCTGCTGCAGTTAGCAGATACAATTTAATATTTTCCCTTAAATAGTATATACCTGCTTTTGAAAAGTTATAAAAAAAAAAATCTATTTTATATATAAGATTTTTTTTTTTCAATTTTACAAATTTAAAACATTGCATAAAAGAAATCGCATGAAAAATGATTTGAAACTTGTTAAACCTAATCAGAATCATAAATAATTTACTGTTTATTATAGGTATAAAAAATAGTAAGAAAAATTAAAAACTCATCATAATACATTATTAAAATACATTATTAAATGTTAAGTTACATTTTTTTAGATACCTATTGATAATTCAAAGGGAAATCTTTTTATCATTTTCTTAAAAAAATAATAACAATAAATAAATTAAAAGCTTATTATATGTATAAAAAATGAATTATTAAATATATAAAAATATTATATGACAAAAATAAATAAAAAAATGCTTATAATTAAACCCATTTTTTAAATATTTTATATTTTTATTTAAAAAATGCCTGCTTATAATTAAATGGATGAGTATCACGAGAAAGAAGAGACAATTCTTAGTTAAGCATATATTTAATGCTGTTAAAGAAGTTTCTTTCAACAAAAGAACTAGCAAAAACATTTCGTATTTTTTAAGTTTTTATAAATGTTAGAGAACTTTACACTGAATAAATCGGCTTCTTTACACTTTATTGTTTTTTGTTTTTTCTGAGAATGAGTAAAATGTCATGTGTACCCTTCTGGTTATCATTCATTCTTTTTCTTCAAAATACAGCACACACATTCCCCCTCCCCTGTCCTCTTACTTTTTCAAAATTTGAAAACTCAATGATCATAGACTTTTTGCAAAGCTACTTACTTTTCAGAGAACAGAGTGAAAAGAGCATTACATTCCATTTTCAGACTAAATAAAAAAATAAATAAATAAATAAATAAAAAATAAATAAATAAATAAATAAATAATAATAATAAAAAAATCCGGGAAAATATAATGGAAAATTTTTGGCGAAAAATTTTCTTACACACATATCTATTCCAAAGGATTCCTTATTTCATCAAAAGTGGGTTAAGCATATAGATAGGACTTCACTTTTACCATTATATCACTAGATACTTTCACCATTATATCAGTAAGCATTCCAAAGGTACTTGTGAGGATCTTATTATTTATTATCATTTTATTCCATTAATTTTCCTGATTTTAATTTCTGTCCAAAACTTCTCAACTTTCATACCGAAAAATCGCATACTCGTGATTGGCCAGATCTATAAAATGGCAGACTTTAGAATTACGAATCTGTCATTCTGCCGAGTTCGCGCGTGTGTGTGTGTCTTGGATCGTCCGTAGAAAGAATTGTGAGTACAAGGCCGAATTCCAACTGACGCGTTCCCACTGACTAGCAGAGATACTAACCGAATACTCGTTGAAAATCAACGATCTCGCAATAAGCAACCCCTGAATAATGTAAATTGTTGAATAATTCGCGTTTCACATTTATTCGGCAAATCGAATATTTTTGTATGCGATAAAAAGAAAAAGAAAAAAAGAAAATATTGGGAACTACCCCCTAAAAAGAAAATATTGGGAACTTAATTTGCGCATTTCTTCCTTTCGAACTATTTACCCGTACACCACATTAAAGTCTATCTCATTCCAAAGCATGCTATTTTATTATTTACCCTTTCGAACTTTTTTCTGTGAAGCACACCCATAAACATTTTTTAAAAACTCTGTTTGTCTTGGGTTTTTTATCAGATGATTGACCCATATACCAAATATCAAGCCTCTATCACATTTAAAAGGTAGTGTGCCTCATTTATTCAAAAAATCGAACATATTAATGTGTGGCACCCCCTTAAAGTAGCAAATATGGGAAATCTGAAACGTCACACTTTCTTCCTTTCAAACTATCTACCTATACACCAAATTTGAAGGTTCTATTCTATCGCGAAGCATTCTTTTTCTATCACTACACCTTTCGAACGTTTTTCTGTGTCCCCGTTAATGAACATTTTTGTCAAACCGTATTCATCTTTGGTTTTTTGTCAAATGGTTAGCCCATAAACTAAATTTCAAACATCTATCACATTGTAAATGAGGCGTTTTTCATTTGTTCGGCAAATCGAATATTTTAGTGAGCGGCACCTTCTACAATAGCAAATGTTGGAAAATTGAAATTGCACATTTTCTGCCTTTCCAACTTTTTAACCGTACACCAAATTTGAAGTCTCTATCATAACGTGAAGCATGCTTTTCTAGCATTTCACCTTTCGAATGTTTTTATGTGGAGTACCCAACCCCTTAAATATGCATTTTTTAAAAATTCTATTCTTCTTGTGATTTCTAGAGATGATTCGCCGATATCAAATGATCGACAAATAATATCGCAAAATAATATCGCCTTTTAACAATATCACTTTTCTTCCTTTCGAACGATGTATCCAAACACCAAATTTAAAGTCTCTATCTTATCGCAAAGCATGCTTTTCTATCATTTCACTTTTCGTACGATTTGGGCACCCCCCTCTACATAACGTTTTCGAAAAATTCGATTTTTCCAGGAGGTTTTATCGGACGATCGAGCCGTGAATCAAATTGCAAGTCTCTAACTATTCGGGAAGTGCCTAAAAAAAGCGTGAGAGGCGGACATACAGCAACCCCCTGAATAATGTAAATTTTTGAATAACTCGCGTTTCACATTTATTCGGCAAATCGAATGTTTTGGTGTGCAGAATCCCTTAACGAAGAAAATATTGGAAAATTTAAATTGCACACTTCTTCCTTTCGAACTATCTACCCATACACGAAATTAAAATATCTATCTCATCCCGAGGCATGATATTTCATCATTTCCCTATTCGAACGTCTTTCTGTGGAGCACAGTCATAAATTGACATTTTAGGAAAACTATATTCGTATTGATTTTTTATCAGATGATTCGCCCATATATGAAATATCAAGCCTCTATCACATTTTAAAAGGGGCGTTTCACCTTTATTCCGAAAATCAAACATTTTGGTGTGGGGCACTGAAATTGTACACTTTCTTCCTTCCAAATTATCTACCCGTACACCAAATTTGAAATCTCAATCTCACCCCGAAGCATGTTTTTTATCATTTTATATTTCGAACGTTTTCTCTGGAGCACCCCCTTAATCGAACATTATCTTCCCTTGCACCAAATTAAAGTTTATCTCATCCTGAAGCATGTTATTTTAACATTTTTCCTTTCAAATGTTTTTCTATGAAGCACACCCATAAATGAACAATTTTGAAAAACTCTGTTCGTCTTTGGTTTTTATCAGATGATTGGCCCATATACCAAATATCAAACCTTTATCACATTTAAGAGGGAGCGTGTCACGTTTATTCGGAAAATTGAACATATTAATGTGCGGCACCCCTTAAAGTAGCAAATTGGAAATCTGAAATTTCACACTTTCTTTTCGAACTATCTACCCGTACACCAAATTTGAAGTCTCTATTGAGAAGCAAGTTTTTTCTATCACTTCACCTTTCAAACGTTTTTCTGTGTAGCACCCCCTTAAATGAGCATTTTTGAAAAACCGTATTCATCTTGGGAATTTTATCAAATGATTATCCCATATGCTAAATTTCAAGCCTGTATCACATTGTAAAGGAGGCGTTTTTCATTTCTTCGTCAAATCGAATATTTTAGCGAGCAGCACCCCCTACAATAACAAAAGTTGGAAAACTGAGTTTGGACACTTTCTTCCTTTTCAACTATTTACCCGTATACCAAATTGGAAGTCTCTATCTCATCGTGAAGCATGCTTTTGCTATCATTTCACTTTTCGGACATTTTGGTGTGCGACACTCCCTAAAATAGAAAATATTGATAAACTGAAAGTTGTACACTTTTTTCCTTCCATACTATCAACCCGTACACCAAATTTGAAATCTCTATTTCATCCCGAAGTATATTTTTTTTTCAATTCACCTTTTGAACGTTTTCCTCTGGAGCACCCCCTTAAACGAACATTTTTTAAGAACAGTATTCGTCTTGGATGCTTTCATTAAATGGTTAGCCCATATACCGAATTTCAAGCCTGTATAAAATTTTGAAGTATCCATTTCTTATTCGGCAAATGATTTTCGGAATGAAGGAGAAACGCCCCTTTTAAAACGTGAGAGAGGATTGATATTTGGTATATGGGCGAATTATCTGATAGAAATCACAAAAAAAGAGTTTTTCAAAAATGTATATTTAAGGGGATGGGTATTCTACACAAAAGAATTCGAAAGGTGAAATGCTAGAAACGCATGCTTTGCGATAAGAAAGACTTCGAATTTGGTGTACGGGTAAAAAGTTGGAAAGGAAGAAAGTGTGCAATTTCAGTTTTCCAACATTTGCTATTGTAGGGGGTGCCTCTCACTAAAAAGTTTGACTTGCCGAACAAATAAAAAGCACCTCATTTACAATGTGATAGAGGCTTGAAATTTAGTATATGGTCTATCCATTTGAAAAAAAAAACTAAAGATGAATACGGTTTGCCAAAAATGTTCATTAACGGGGTGCTACACAGAAAAACGTTCGAAAGGTGAAATAATAGAAAAAACCTGCTTCTCGATAGGATAGAGACTTCAAATTTGGTGTACAGGTAGATAGTTTGAGAGGAAGAAAGTGTGAAATTTCAGATTTCCAATATTTGCTACTTTAAGGGGTGCCGCACACTAATATGTTCGATTTTCGAATAAATGAGGCATGCTTCCTTTTAAATGTAATAGAGGCTTGATATTTGGTATATGGACCAATCATCTGATAAAAAACCCAAGACAAACAGAGTTATTCAAAAAATGTCGTTTATGGGTGTGTTTCACAGAATAAAGTTCTAAAGGAGAAATAATAAAATAGGGGTGCCTCGGGATGTGATAGACCTTAATGTGGTGTACGAGTAGATAATTCGAAAGGAAGAAATGCGCAAATTAAGTTTCCCAATATTTTTTCTTTAGGGGATTCTGCACACCAAAATATTCAATTTGTCGAATAAATGTGAAACGCGAATTATTGAAAAATTTGCATTATTCAGGTGTTGCTTATTGCGAGACCGTTGATTTTCAACGGATATTCGGCTAGTATATACTAATTGCCAAGTGCCCCTCTGTCCGTCTGTCTGTCCGTCACGCTTTTTTAGGCACTTTCCTAATAGATAGAGACTTGCAATTTGGTACACGGCTCGCCCGTTCGATAAAATCCCCTGGAAAAATCGAATTTTTCGAAAACGTTCTGTAGAGGGGATGGTCCATACCAAACCGTTCGAATAGTGAAATGATAGGAAAGCATGCTTTGCGATAAGATAAAGACTTCAAATTTGGTGTATGGGTAAACCTTTCGAAAGGAAGAAAGTGTTCGATTTCAGATTTCCAATATTTTCTACTTAAGGGGGTGCCGCATACCAAAATGTTCGATTTGCCGAATAAATGAGAAACGGCTCCTTTAAAATTCGATAGAGGCTTGAAATTTAGTATATGGACTAATCATTTGATAAAAACACTCAAGACGAATATAGTTTTTCAAAAATGTTCATTTAAGGTGGTGCTCCAGAGGAAAACGTTCGAAAGGTGAGTTGATAAAAAAACATGCTTCAGAATGAGATAGCGATTTCAAATCTGGAACACGGGTATATAGTTTGGAAGGAAGAAAGTGTACAATTTCAGTTTGAGATAGCGATTTCAAATTTGGTGTACGGGTAGACAGTTTGGAAGGAAGAAAGTGTACAATTTCAGTTTTCCAATATTTTCTACTTCAGGGGGTGCCGCACACAAAAATGTTAGATTTTCAAAATAAAGGAGAAACGCTCCTTATAAAACGTGATCGAGGCTTCATATTTGGTATATGGGCGAATCATTTGATGAAAACACGTAAAACAAAAATGTTTTTCAAATTGTTCTTTTAAGAAGGTGCGCCAGAGAAAAACATTCGAAAGATGAAATGACGAAAAACTATGCTTCGGGATGGGAGAGAGATTTCACATTTGGTGTACAGGTAGATAGTTCGAAAGGAAGAGTACGTGCAATTTCAGTTTTCCAATATTTTCTAATTTAGGGGGTGCCGCAAACCCAACTGTTGGAGTTTTCGAATAAATGAGAAATTCCTCCTTTAAATTTTGATAGAGGCTTCAAATTTGGTATATGGGCTAATCATTTAATGAAATCACCCAAGATGACTAGAGTTTCTTGGAAATGTTCGATTAAGGGGGTGCTCCAGAGAAAAACGTTCGAAATATAAAATGATAAAAAGCATGCTTCGGGATGAGATAGAGATTTCAAATTTGGTGTACAAGTAAATAATTTGGAAGGAAGAAAGTGTACAATTTCAGTTTTTCAATATTCTCTACTTTAGAGGTTGCCACACACCAAAATATTCTATTTTAGGAATAAAGGAGAAACGCCCCTTTTAAAACGTCATAGAGGCCTGATATTTCATATTTGGACGAATCATCTGATAGAAAACCCAAAAATAATAGAGATTTTCAAAAATGCTCAATAAAGGGGGTGGATATTCCACACAAAAACATTCGAAAGGTGAATTGATAAGAAAAAGCATACTTCGGGATGAGATAGAGACTTCAAATTTGGTGTACGCGTAGATTGTTGCATTGGAAAAACGTGTGCAATTTCAGTGTTCTAACATTTGCTATTGTAAGGAGTGCCGCACACTAAAATTTTCGATTTGACGAATAAATGAAAAACGCCACCTTTACAATATGATATATGCATTTGATGGATTCAGTTTTTCAAAAATGTTCATTTGAGGGGATGTTACACAGAAAAATGTTCGAAAGTTGAAATGATAGTGAAAACACACTTCGCGATAGGATAAAGATTTCAAAATTGGTGTACGGGTAGATAGTTTGAAGGGAAGAAAGTGTGCAATTTTAGATTTCCAATATTTGCTACTTTAGAGGGTGCCGCACGCCAAAATGTTTGATTTTTCAAATATGTTATACACGCTTCCTTTTAAATGTAATTGAAGCTTGATATTTGGTATATGGGCCAATCATCTGATAAAAAAACCCAAGACAAAGAGTTTTTCCTAAATGTCCATTTATGGCTGTGCTTCACAGAAATACGTTCGAATGGAGAAATGATAAAATAGCATGCTTCGGATTCGGGATGAAATAGAGACTAATTTTGTGTGTGGATAGATAGTTCGAAAGGAAGAAGTGTGCAATTTAAATTTTCCAATATTTTCGTCTTTAAGGGGTTATGCACACCAAAATATTCGATTTGCCGAATAAACGTGAAACGTGAGTTATTCAAAAATTTACATTATTCGGGGGGGGGGGGGTGCTTATTAGGCCGTTGATTTTTAAAGGGTATTCGGCTAGTATATATGTATATTCGTCTTGCGTGTTTTTATCAAATGATTAGTCCATATACCAAACTTTAAGCCTCTATCAAATTTTAAAAGAGCCGTTTCTCATTTATTCGGAAAATCGAACATTTTGGTGGCATCTGAAATTGCACACTTTTTTCCTTTCGAACGGTTTACTCATACACCAAATTTGAAGTCTCTATCTTATCGCAAAGCATGATTCCCTATCATTTCACTTTTCGTATGTTTTGGTGTGGAGTACCCCGTTTAGAGAACGTTTCCGAAAAATTCGATTTTTCCAGGAGGTTTTATCGAACGACTGAGCCGTGTACCAAATTGCAAGTGTCTATCTATTCGGGAAGTGCCTAAAAAAAGCGTGTCAGACGGACACTTGGCAATTAGTATATATAGATAGATATTTAGGAAGCATTTAGTATGTTGATCATATTCGGTTCATGTGAGATTCAGTTTAGTTATGAGTGGGGTTCGAATTGCATTGTAGATTAGTATGTCCCGGGTAGAATGTGTACTGCTAGCATTGTAAATCATTTGTATATAGAATTGTATTTATAATATGGGTTTTGGGTTCTCAGTGAAGTTAGCCGTAAATAAAGTTGTTTATTTGTTAAATGTCGCCTTCGGCGAACTCTAGTCATTAAGTCAATTGAAGTTTTATATTAGATCGAAGTCAAATTAGGAGTCAACACAAAAGTCTTGATCTTGAGTTGAAGAACATTATAAAGAACCTTTCTAGGTTCTTTATAATGACGCCTGAATAAATCAACCCTTGCAATGATGTCGGAGGTCTGAAGACTCTGGACCGTGCGACTCACATAGTGGGTTTAGAGTAGCTAGCTGCACAGCCGGGAAAGGATACCTCCTGCACTCGGGAGGCACCCAAGGTCTACCATCCCGCCAAACGAACATTTAATTAGGTCTAAAAAGATAACAATTGATGAAAAATGTTGTGGTTAAACAGACAGTTTTACATTATATTTGAACTTGACAAGTACGTCCATTTTTCAAAAATGGGAAAAGGGTTATTGCGAATATAGATAAAAAGATCATTGAAAAATTAAATTTAGAGTGAGGTATATTGGCATAATGAAAAATAAATTAAAATTAAAGAAAATAATAAAATTTTAAATGTAAAATTTAGAAAATATGTAAAAAGAAAATATATGAAAAGAAAAAAAAATTAGGCACATGTAAAACAAAAACAGAAATTTAGAATAAAATTTAGAAAAGAAAAATTAAAAAAAATACAAATAAAAAGGGTCAAAAGAAAAAGAAAGAACCGAGAAAATAAGAACAGTTAACATAGCTTTTTCTTTTTAAACAGAAAATATGGAGGGAACACAATAAGTCCATATAAGTTAATAAGAATGACATAAAGGGATTCATTGATCAAAATTAATTGAGAGCAGAATCTACTCATAAGCTTAGGTCACTTTATTAGAAATTTCCATGGCAACAGGAATACAGTTTTTAATTTTATATACAGAAGAGGGATTTGAACGAACTTTGGAGAACCAAATTGGTTTATTAGAGGGGGGGGGGTTTCAAAGTGAGCCTAGTACAATTATTCTGGATTCAGTGGATTCTGGAACATTGAGCGTCGGTTTCAAATTGAGAGGATAACGATCACGCAGGATACTAACCTGTTGAAGTGTTGAAGACCCATCCTGCGTAAAAATAGTAATAGCAGGAGGCTAACCTGAGGTACAAATAGCAGGAGATGGTCAGTCAGATTGTCAGTTGCATACAATCTAATTGTGTAAATCTAATACGCAATCTAATTGGGTAAATCTAATACGCAATCTAATTGGGTAAATCTAATACGCAATCTAATTGGGTAAATCTAATACGCAATCTAATTGGGTAAAGCTTTGCCAAGTAATGAGATTCAGTCAAATGAATGTTTTTGATTTATTTATCGCCTATCTATATCCGCTCGCGTAATAAAGGAATTGAAATACCTATTTATCCTGCTGAAATGGCCGTTTAGAATTTGGAATTGACTTAACGGAATTTTTTAATATTTCATTTAACTTATTGGGGGCAAATTTGGGATATTTTTTACACCGCGCTAATTTTATTTCAGTACTAGCAGTATACCTGTTCTGTTCTTCGTACGGAAAATATAATATGAGAAAATTTGATATTCACAGTTATGTGTAAATTCCTACAGTATTCCGAATAACTTTGATAATATTCTATTAAAATATTTAATTCAATTCTTCTAAAAAATGAATATCTGGGCTCGATATACAAAATTATCTTCACAAGCAGATCTGAAGAATAAAGCATACTAGTCCAGTTTGTAAACAAATTTAGAAAAAATATTTTTTAATTCTCACAAAACGACAAAGATTATAAAGGAAATCTTACTTAATTATGCAAAAAATATTGAATTTTCATCGATTCGGTGTCATTTCGATAAATTTAATTTCATTCTATCAATTTGGCGGCATTTTAGACAATTTAGCAACATTTAAAAAATCTTTCTGCAGTCCCACTTGGCTACAAATTGACGAAACATCATCACAATACTATCCCCTAACAAAACACAATTAATTTTATGTATATAGCACAATTTTATCAATTTCAAGATATTTTTATGGATTTACAAACATTTTTATCAATTTGGCGACATTTCAAAAACTCGCTAAATGTGTTACTAAGTAGGACAATTGGACTGACAGACAAATTCTAACATCATTTCAGTACTCTCTTCTAACAAAAGAAAATTAATTTCATTGATTTAGCGTCGTTTTTATCAATTTGGCGACATTTCAGTTAATTTGGCAACGTTTAAGAAAAGTTGTCAAGTTAGCGATATCCCGCCAAATTCGTAGATCTAAATTTTCAGATCTGAAGAATAAAACATCCTGATCCCGTTTGTATATACTAAATAAAAACAATAAAATTGTATTAGAAGATATGCCCGTTCTACTCTTATTCTATTTCAACAATCGGCTAAATGAGTTTATTGGCACAATATATAAGTTTGAAAACTCTTTGCCAAAATAAATGAAAGTGATATACGCAGTCCGCAATTAATATAATTAAAAGAAAAATCAAACCGTTCATTTATAAGATATATTTTTATATCCATTTATTTATTATTCAAACCGTTCATTTATAAGATATGTTTTCCCAAGTAACACACATACGGTATTATTACTATTGTTAAACAGTTTTTACGTTTTATTTTCGTATGTGCTATACGAAAAACGATAATACATCGGTTACAATACCGTTATGAGTAAACGGTATATAAAAAATCCGTATATCATACGTATGAATTTCCGTGTATGAACATACCGTATGTAGAAATACTGTTTATAAAACGTTATAAATACTGTTTATCATACATTATAAATACCGTTTATATTACGTTAAAATTACCACTTCCCACACGTTAAAATAACCATTCCTCCTCCCTCTCCTCGGGGCTTCTTGCTCCTCTATCAGCAATGTCCTCGAACACAGGTGTTCAGAGTCACCTTCATGTCTATGCTCACCCTTCCGAGTAGTAACCACGTCGGATGCTACTTGATTTCGGCTATTGGTCGTGACTTCATACAGCTCTCGAAGCTTCCAGCAAGGAACAATTTCTCTCTGCCTCGGCAGACGAAATCTGTCAATACCATGAAGACTAGATAGAAGGAGTGGACATGCTTTAGTAAGGAATGGCATTTTTTCACGGATAGAACCACAGACTAATATAATACAGACCTGCCACTCTCGATAGTTTCGTTTTCGCGGCGGCCATTAGAGATGGACCAAAACGAGGATTGGCGCGCTCTTGGCGATGGTCTAGTTTGGTCTGAGTGCTTGGCGATGGTCTGGTTTGTGTCCAAGACGATTTTCAATGTTATAACCCTGTAGCATGCATTGTAGCGTGGTCTGAGTAACGTGCAGAAGGATTATTTGTTAAGTGATTAGATCATTTCAAGAAATGAGTTGAAAAAAGAAAACTGGTTGCGTTACAAGGTATGTAATTTATTTTTATTAAAATTGAAATAATATTAGTTATCACCATCCTATATACGCGTTCATTATAAATATACATGTGTTCATAAGTATACACGTGTTCATAAGCATACACGTGTTTATCATACGAAATTAGTGCTGTGTTATTACTACCAATTAGACTAAATTCTAAGAAGAAGTGGCATAATAAATTAAAAAATATTTCCGTATTTTTATAAAATGTATAATAATTTATATTTGGATAGCTTTTTCTTAGAGCTAATTAAGTTGCATGTGTATAAATTTATGTAAAATTTTTATTAAGTACCTTATGGTGGAAAATTCACCCCACCCCATAGTATTTTGTGGATAGAACGACGCACTGCTGGAGTCTGCTAACAGTACCGCCTTCTCGTGCGCATTGTGCAAACTGAAAACTCTAAATTTTCACTGCGTTATACGCAGTTTTAATTTGAAAATAATATCTCATTCAATATTAGCGTTTTTCATTTAAAAAATGCAAGATGTATTAATTTTCTTTTTCATCTATAAGAATTATAATAGAATTATAGCACATGTTCATTAATTTAAAAAACGGATGTATAAATTTCGGGATATGAACGTATTAAATTGTAACATTATCTATAATATATTTTTAGATTTTATTTTCTTGATTGATATTTTCCTGCAGTGAAGTTCTAATCCACTTTTGTCACAAAAATAATGAGGATATGCATATTGTTAAGTACATAAAACAAATTGTAATAATTACACAATTACAATTTATTTTATGTGCTTAACAGTCAAATATACCATTGTTAAAATGTTTATCTTCAACTTGAAACACTGCAAAATTACCTTTACCTTGAAATAATGCAAAATGCTTAATATTTGAACTCATTTATGTCCAATAATTTTATTCAAGTCTGTAACATTATATTATCTATTATCAGAAATTTCGAATTCTAATAACTCAGTTTAGAATGTATTTATAAAAGGTAGCAATCTATATTTCAATCTATGCACTGTTTTTAAGAATATGTATTAATTACAAGCTGGAAATTACAAGAGGGAAAATTAATTACAATTATCTATTATCAGAAATTTCGAATTCCAATAACTCAGTTTAGAATGTATTTATAAAAGGTAGCAATCTGCAATTAATAGGATATTAATTTTAAAATGCAATCTATATTTCAATCTATGCACTGTTTTTAAGAATATGTATTAATTACAAGCTGGAAATTACAAGAGGGAATAATTAATTAAAGAGGGAAATGTTACGGGAAACAAAAAAATGTAAGCAGTTATCTATATAAATAAAGTTGAAAATCTGCCTGTGTGTTTGTTTCATCACGGGAGAACTGGTGCACCGAATTTCATAAAATTTTTTGGCTAGTCATAAAATAGCCCTACTTAAAATTTAATCCATATCTCCAGGATCAGGACCGTTTCCAGAACCGGGGGTTATCGAGACATTTGACATTTATGTAAAAGGAATCTCCCATAGACAAGATATATGAGAGAGTGGGAACAGAGAATTTTTATGGCTTCATCTAACTGGTGCACCGAATTTCATGAAAGTTTGCGGATAGTCATAAAATAGAATTTAGTCCATGTCTCGAGTTTCTAGGACCAGGGGTTATCGAGACATTCATGTAAAACGAACCTCTCGTAGACATGGACTGATTAACGTACGGGCATTCGGGGCCCTAAATTTTAAAGGGCCACTACATTTTGTATGTGATAAAAAATTTTAAGCAGAAATTTTTTTTTAATTAATTTAAAACTGATAATATTAGTTTTTATTTTAAATTAAAAATATGCTAATAGTTTAAAAAAATGTACATTCTTTAAAGTTTTAATATATTATTTATTTATAAAGTTTGGAAGTTCTCTGCATGTACCAAAAGGCCTCCGGAGCTGTGGTCTTGAGCCCCAAATTTGTTATGCATTAATGTTTTGAACATTTTTACCTTCAATTTCACGTTGTTTTTTTGTCACTGACATACCCCGATTTAAAACCAGCACTAACAACATGCACTAGAAACCATATTTTGAGAAAATAGAAGTACTGATAATAAAGGAATAAATAAAAATCAAATAAACTTCTAATCAACTTAATGCTATTTGAACGGAACAATAAGGACGGTACTAACAGCAGCGCCGCTAAATTGGAATCGTTCTTTCGAGAAATGATTGTCACTTTTCTCCGGAGCAGCCTATTTCGTTTTTTAGCCTTCATGGTCTGAGGGCAAAGCTGATAAGGGAGCAAAAAGCCCCAAGGGGAGGGAGGATGAATAGTTATTTTTACGTATGGGAAATGGTAATTTTAACTTAATATAAACGGAATTTATAACGTATGATAAACAGTATTTATAACGTATGATAAATGGTATTTATAACGTATTATAAACGGTATTTCTACATACGGTATGTTTATACACGGTAATTCATAAGTATGATATACGGTATTTTTATATACCGTTTACTCATAACGGTATTATAACCGATGTATTACCGTTTTTTGTATAACACAGACGAAAATAATACCGTATGTGTGTTACTTGAGAATATGATGAATGATATGATATGAATCTCAATACTGAACGGTTTTTGTGCATTTTTGCATATTTAGCCATAATCATTCTGTGACTTTATTATAGTATAGTGAATATCGGAAAATGAATGTATTAAAATAATATGTATGTATTGACACAAATCAGCCACTTTTATAGTGATTGTAATATAAATGAACGATATGGAATAAAAATGTACTACACAGTCGAGATTGGAGTAAAGATTAATCCAGATCGTCGTAATTTAGAAAAATAATTTGTGCTCTCCTATAAACATTTCTGAAGAGATTGAAATACTGTACTAATAAATGCTATAATAAAAAGTAAAAAATAGTTTGTGGCTTCCAGTCCGATGGGGCGGGAATAACATTTTACAAAATAAAACTCAATTTTTGCAATATCGAAGAAAACAAAAAACCTTCATACAAAATCTGATGGCTACAAATTCTTGTTTATTATTTATATATATCACGTTTAGTTAAGATATAAGAAGCATTATAAACTTGAAAAACCTAAAATTTTCATACGTCTTCAATTTGACAAAACGATTACTCGAGAACTGTAGACTGAATTTCCTCATACATATTTTTGTCGCTTGCTATTTATATTTATCTTCTATGGACCGGATCTCCATAAATATGAACATTACCTCACATTACCGGAAGCGGTAAAATTAGTCTTCCGGTTTATTGTTAAGAAAATCTGTCAAAACTGATGTTCTAAGCATCATATATAATATTTCTTTTATTATAATGCATTCAAATTTTTAATTTTTTCTGTCAGACGCTAATATCAACTATCAAGTAATAATATGAATAAAAACTTCCTTTTGAAAGCTGGGAATTCTTCCAGCTTCATTATTGCAACTTTTTCTGGATTGAATATCATTGCTTATATTGAATAATATTGGAATAGTATTTCAATAATATTGAATAATATTGCAAAAGTCTGTGTTTAGAAATATCCAAATAACAGCCAGTGATAGAGCTGTATTTATTTACATACTATCTTTAGGGTAAATAATGAATACTGTTAGCTTCAATGTTTTAATTACCAGATTTACAGACCCCATGTTTCTTTAAGTAATAAAACTAAAAAATTTGGCAACAGTTTTCGTATTTACTCGTGTCTAGTTTTGTTTTGTATTTAACTTTTGTTGTCTGCTCAAATGTTCACGTTACTATTTGCTTTTAATTCATTTTACTCTAAATTTACAAATACTTTAATTTTCTGATCTTCAACAATACCTAATGTTCTTTCCGTGTCATACTTTTAATTTATAAAAACTGTAATTTTTGTGTTTAACGTTTCCGGTATAGTAGGTAGTACCTACTTTACACTTCATTATTACATACTTATCAGTTATATACTCTTAATAACAGACTTAAAAGTATTATTGACATTCATTATTTTTGTGGGGATCCGATCAAGAGCTTGTTGCATACGTGTCGTTCTATTGGTGTATATTGTTTTCATTTGCGTTAGACCTATATTGGTCAATCTTTAATATTTTTCTTTTTGTGACCAAGATATTTATTATCTAAGATTAAAGGTAAAGTGTTTCAAATTTCTACTCTCATATTTACTTTTTCTAATTCAATTTTTCCTCCCATCTATCTCTATATATAAAATATTTCATGTCAATCATGTCCCTAACAAATAATTTCTAATCGTGCTGTGTATTATAAATTTTACGAACATAAACTGCGGTAAGTGTCAAAGATATGTAACAACTTTTTGAAATGAAATTATAGTTTAATTTTTTTACCCCAACTTTTCTGAAAAAATTTAAAAATATAATATTGGCACAATAGGATTTAGTGGTAAAAAAATAAGGCCCAGAAACAGAATAGAAAATGTGTAATTTTTTATGCTCGCCAAGTTTTTCAATAAGATGTTGATTGTGATAGTCTTATCAGAAGAGCATGACAACATAAACTAGAGGATCAATCTCAAAATTTTCCATGTGAAACAAGTGGACATTCAACCTCTGAGCAAAACTATATACATTTTAAAAAATATCATTTTATGCATTCACATCTACGCAATATGCATAGTATATCAACTAAATTTAGTCTAAATTGCTTTAGCAGTTTTTAAGATTACGAAGAGTGACTGATTTTGATAAAATTTCATTTTATAGCTAGATTATATACATCTGCCAGTTTTTTTTTCTACATTCGCATCTAGACCGTATATCACCCAAATTTGGTCCAAATCTCTTCAGCTGATTTTGAGATTATGAAGAGTTAATGATTTTGACAAAATCCTGTTTTATAGCTAAACTATTCTATACTAAAACTGTTCTATACAAAAAAGTAGTATTCTATACTACTTTTTTGAAATCGCATGTACATAATTACCATATCACTCAAATTTAGTCCAAATCACTTCAGTGGGTTTTTGAAGCTTAGAAGGGCCAACAATTTGATATCCACTCGCAGACTAACAAAAAGTCTTTTTGGCCTCACCAATATTTTTATAGTGGAAACTTGACATTTGATTAAATCACGATCACCATACTTTTCTTAAGCTACATTAATTAAAGCAAAAAGTTTTCATAGTCTACTTTTGAAAGCATATCTATAAAAATATGTGGTACAAATCACAATTACTATCACCATACTCTCGACTCCTCTAGCTTAATGCAACTGAAGTAAAAATTCATTATGAAATTTTAGGTACACATGTTCTTTGCATTTTTATCATTATTAAAGTAGTAAAAGTATTAAAAAATTATTATGTTTTAATACATATTTTTAAAAATGTTGCTTGACTTGGATTTTTTTGATTTTGTATTATATTATTTTTCTATTGAATTATATGTGAAAACTATATTTTTGATTTTTTTTCTTAAAAATTGACAATTCTACTAAAGAAGGTTTTCTTTGTTAGATCTGTAATAAATAAGATTTTGCTTTTAATATCTGATTTACTTGTTTATCAATCATTTCGGTATTTTGTTTTTAAATGCAAACTAGTATAAAATTATATGTGTTTGTGTCAATATAAATTTATATATTTTACAGCATTAAAGAAATAAGAAAATGATTATCAATGATACTAATCGAAATCAACTAAAGAGTCATGTTCAAGAGATAGAGGAGAAAAAGCTACCTTCATCAATCTATATTATATTCCTTGTTACAGTTGTTGAATTGCTTGGATTTACTGTAATTTTGCCATTATTTCCATCAATATTTGAGTATTATGATTCAAATGAAAAGGTAAGTTAATTAAAAAAATATTCAAATAACATATGAAAAATGCATTTGATTTAAATTTTGCATTGCATTAGAGTGTTATTGGCACCCAAAAATAATACAAATTGTTTTTCTGTATTCTAGTTTGAAAATGCAAACATTAAATATTTGTAATGCCATGTTCTTCATTTGTGCTAAATTCTATGTTTTTTTTTTGTTTTTTTTTACAATCTAATCTAAACAAGCAGTGCATGATGAGTTCTTATGGTTTTAATAGTATGCAATCTAAACAAGGGCACAGTTTCCTTCAGATAATTTTTCATGGAAGACATTCTCTTTTATGAGTAGTAACTATAGTTTTCAAACACAGTATTTATAAATTGTTTGACTTGATTTATTTTATGTATTGTTTTAATCTTAACCTCTGAGCTATCTTATCCGCTTGGCAATTTTGCTACTGTCTTTCAGGCTGAAGTATTTGCCATTCTTATGTGTTGTAGAATTTGCTATGACAGAAAGTATGAGAATAGTCAGATTTTCATTTGTTCTGACAGCCAGGCTGCTCTTATGGCTCTGGGGAAGTTCACTGTGACGTCTTCCCTTGTCTGGGAATGTTATAATGCTCTCTGTAAAATTGCTAGTAATAATAGTGTCATTCTGTACTGGGTGCCTGGTCATTCGGGCATTCCTGGCAACGAATTGGCAGACGAACTTGCTAGGAAAGGCTCTAGTACTCCTTTTGTGGGCCCTGAGCCGGCCTTGGGTATTCCCAATGATCTTATCAGAAGAATTGTCTATGACATCTTCAGGAAGCTTCAATGTAAGAACTGGCGTGACACTAAGGGACAAAGGCAAGCGAAAATCCTCAACTGCAATTGCCCTAGTACACGTCAAAAGGAACTTTTCAGGCTCAGTAGAACTGGCATCAGGAGAGCTGTTGGGCTCCTTACTGGGCATTGCACCCTCAAGAGACATCTTAATATCATGGGTGTCTCCAAGGATTCGCTTTGCAGAGGCTGCAATTACAGCGCAGAAACTGCAGCTCACATTCTATGTGAATGTGAGGCCTACTCTGCTCACAGATTCGAACACATTGGTCGTCATGTGATTGAACCCTGGGAGCTGAACGGCATTCCTGTCAAGTGCCTGCTTATTTTCGCATCGGCTACTGGTCTCTTCTCTTAGGGATCTTCGTTTTCTTTTTGGGGTAGTACAATAGACCTCTGGTCGATGTGCTGGGCTCTTTTGGAGCCACCCACCTTTATTTCATTCATTCATTCAACCTTAACTTCTTTTATGCGGAAATTTTAGAAATGCTTTTATAAATATTTAACTATGTTGATTATCATATTTAAAAACTTTATACTGGGAATTTTTATAATTTTCAACATTTGTACTAGACTGTGTGTAGTGAGAGTGATAACATGTTACTTGAAAGTGAAAACTACATATGCATGGTGGCCAGTAATCATCCAATGTTCGAATATGATGCTTTTGTTACCCTTGTATATCACCACTTAGATTTATTGAGGTACTGTAATTTATGTAATAAAGATAGGTAATGTAGGAGGTGATGTTGCCAGAGGTTCGAACCAGGGACCTGGTGCTTACAAGACCGACATTATAAGATTAGAGCAAAAGCTAGCTTCGACTCCAAACTTATAATTCGAATATCCTAGCATCTTCGATTGATGTCTTTGGCAGGAGCAGAGTTGTCTGCTGCCACACACTCCCCCACCTAATGAGAAGTCCCCGTCGAATTTCTGCGAGGAGGGGGGCCACCCAGAAACCCCCCGCACGTCTCCATCCGAATCTCAGACAAGGGGCTGAATAGCCGGGAGATGTGTCGTACCTCGAGCGTGACGTCAGTCGTGGTCAACCAGGAAGGGAGTGGTAGGGCCTCTGGCTCCGTGTGGTGCTGCCATCTCGTGTTGAGATGGTGAGATCGTTGGATAGAGAAGGTTGCGTGTTTCAAATGTCCAGGGTCGCCATTGTAGGAGGTGATGTTGCCAGACCCAAACCAGGGACCTGGTGCTTACAAGACCAACATTATAAGATTAAAGCAAAAGCTAGCTTCGACTCCGAACTTATAATTCGGGTATCCTAGCATCTTCGATCTATGTCTTTGGCTGGAGTAGAGTTGTCTGCTGCCACAGTAATTTACCTTTTCACGTAGTCTAGAGTACAGTGAGACTGATATATAAACCCATCTCTATCTAATCTATCTAGATTGAAGGTACCAGTTGCAAACAAAGTATTTTCCCAAGTCTTCTCAATCTTATTGTTTGCTGTGTTAATTATTATATTTAGAAGAACTTATTGCATAGAGCTACCTACTTTGTTTATTTGACAAAAGACATAGCAGCCAGTTGTTTGCATTTATATTTTAAATAATCTTAAATGCTTCAATATTTATGATGTAATCATATTATTTCCAACACTTGGCTCTCATTTTTTGCTTTCCTTTAGTGAGAAAAGTAAAATATTTCATTATTGTATATAATTTCACTTTGTACAAGGCATTTTCTTTGTTATAAAGTGATTTCCACTATAAAGGTTTTATTATAATAATTCAAAATTCATAATTTTAATATTTAGACCAATCAGATATGTGTCAAAATTTTTAAATTCATTATCTCAACCCAAATGCAGGAAAAATACACAGACTCTTCAGGAGGTTAATTAGAAGGGTGTTAAAAAATGGGGCTAAATTAAAAATGTATAAATATATTCTAGTAGAGTATAAAGAAATCTGGTGGATCGAAACCAAGATGAAAATATACAATTTTCACTTTTGTAGTCAATGGTGAAAAGGGTAGTTAAAAAAAAAGTTTCTTTTAAATTATGTGAAAAGTAATGAATGAAATGAATAAAAAAAATTTCATAGGTTCATAAATCCAATGCAAAAATAGGAAAAATAACACAAATACTTCAGGTTTATTAGAAAAATGAGGTGGGGATAATAAAATGTAAGAGGGTAGGTAGAAATAAAAAAAAATCAAAATATATTAAAGTACAGGATCATAGAGCAAGATTATGGGGAAAACACTACTTTTTTAAGTTTTGGTATCACTGTGGAGACGATTTACAGAAAAGTGGTCCCTCACATTTCGCCTTCCACATTTCGCCCCCTGTAGATAATGAGTTGGTTTCAAAAATGTAAATGCAGTCAACTCTCGATAAATTGAATTTTTATTGAAGTCTCAGCCCCTTTAGTGGAGATTCAATGTTAAACTCTCTCGATTACTCGAACTAGCTGACGATTTCCCCATTGAAGCTTTGGTGATTGCAAACTACTTTGAAGATACATATATTGAAAGAAAACAATGAGAGGCCTGCAATTACCCATTTTTGCTATCGAATTGTGGAATGTTTACACACGAACACTAAATGATCAGCAATGTACCAACAACGGTATGGAAGGGTGGCACAGGGAATTTTTGGTAAACCTATGCTACTTTATTTCCAAATATTTACCAATTCATTGACTCTTTGAAAATAACAACAAGGGCTGCACAATTGTGAAATTGCATAACTAGCTGCCTGTAATTCAAGCACTCAAAGAAACAATAAGTATGCTGCAATTTCTGCTAGAATCAAATGAAATAGTCCAAGATTTTCAAAATCGTAATGTGATTGATTACTTTAAAGGCATTGCATACAACTTTAAATTTTAAGCAATAATAATGTGCATTTATTCTATTAAAACAAATTAAATTAGAATTATTAAAAAATAAAGTTTATTATTTACATTTTTGTAGCCTGCTCATTATCTACTAGGAGCAAAATGTACTGGGGGGGGGGGGGGGTGAAATATGTAGAGCAAATTGTGGGAGGCGAAATGCAAGGGATCATGTGTTTGTCTCATCATCGTGGGAGAACAACTGCACTGAATTTCATGAAATTTTATGGTTAGCTTCGGATCAGCCCCCACTTAAAATTTAATTCATGTTTTGAGTTTCTAAGACCAGCAGTTGTCGAAATGAGATATCAATAAAAACGAACCTTCCATAAAGCTTGCATTATGCAGATACCATTTTTTTCACAAATTTATTTGAAAAAAATATATCATGTTGCTTAGCAACGGAATTAAATCCTATATGTTTATACAGCAGATGATTTTTATAAAATCTTTTACGATTTAAGTAATAAAGAAATGCATATAAAAATTAATGTTATCAGAATGGCATTTTTGACTGGATTCTATCAATTATGGCCTTTGGGTTTAAAGACCATGAGAATTATTGATGTTATAATGGTGGAGTTCCTCACATGCAATAACATTCATGTATTTCTTCAATAATGGTAGAATTTTTAAGCACAGTTTGTTTAATACGATTATTTTGCCATGTTAGGCATAGCATCAAAAAGTGCCTGGACCTGGAGCAGCAGATGTTTCTCACTACAATTGGTCTTGTGAAAACACTTCTTTTTTCACTCGCCAGTCGTGAACAGGTTAGAAAGTAGTGTCTGGTAAGAAAAGTTGTCTTTACAAATGCTGGCCATTTCAAAAGAATAGTGACCATGCGATTGCAACACTAAAGATAATGGTGATAATACTGATTTTAAAGATAACGGTGATAAATAAGTTCCTTGATTCCACTCATTTTCTGCATTCACATAATGCCATGCACCACGGCACAATGCAAGAGAGGATTTAGTGACTGAACAATATTTTGACTACTACTCGATCATTATTACTTATACTTCATGTATCATCCTTGATGTTCTTAAAATTATATGGTCCCCTGATTCATGTATAGAATCCTGAACCTTACTGCAAAACATGGCTGTAATTTTCTCTTTCAGCTGATGATACACAGACCTATGTGTCACAAAATCCAAATCAACTGCATCTGATCGTGTGGAAGTTTCTGTAAACTATTTATTCATGTAATTGCAATGTGTATTACTTATATTAAATAATGTATTCTTGTAATTGTAATATGTTGTAACTTATTAAATATAATTTTAACTTTAAAATCTATATTTTCTACAATTTTTATAAAAAATTTGTTTGTAAAATTATCATTTTAGGAAATTAAAGGAATTCAAAATATTAATAAAAATGGTAAAAAAAAAAAAAAAAAAAATGATAAACTCCAGGAGATATTTTCACCACTCTTTGGAAACACGAAGCACTTTTCTTACTGCCCCCCTTTTTTTAATATTGAGGTCAGTCGAAGCATTTCGCCTACTTTTTATTTTAGGACTACACTACTGATGCATAAGGACTTTTCTAGGAAGCCTGTATGTTATGGAAAAAGTAAAAGACACTACAGTTGGTAGATTGTATATTACTTACTATTTACAGTATTAACTAGTCACATAGGTGTTTACCATAAAATTTAAGTTAATAGATTCTTTGTTTTCACGTGGATTTATTCTAATTGTACACTATCCTCAATTGGTTTTAAGTAGTGATTATAGAAACATTAATTCATTGTAGGACCATTTGTACCATTGGATGGACAATAAAGTACAGTACTTTCAGAATATATTTGGATCACCTGTTATCTTTAATAAAGTTTTATTTGGAGGTAATATATTAGTTAATTGCTTTTCAAATGTATGATATGCTTTTAGTAATATTATTGAAGGTACTTGCATTTATAAAAGTTTATTTGAATGAAAAAAGTCAGAAGTGAAAATGAAGAATTTGTCATTTTATGGACATTGAGAATTAATTAAAAAAAAAAATACAAATAATTTATTACAATGAAATTGGCAGTCACCAGTATTTAACAGATATTTGATTGAAAAAATTTTATAAAAGGGATAGTAGCTTTATTTTATATCAAACTGTAAACCAACTTTTTTGAGTAAAAATTTCGCAACATATGTGCTGGTCATTTGTCAATTTGTCATAAAATTAGGCTTCAAAACCCACTTCTGTACTAAAGCCAAGAGTTATGTCGTATGTGTGTATGTATGTCCTGTCAACTTTACCGAGAATAACTTGCATAGAAAAGCAAATGAGATAGATAGTAATAGAAAGGTAAGGGTGCAAGTAAAAATATTATTTAAGCAAAACTACAATAAAGGTAACATTTTTCATTATGTGCAAAAAAGCAATGAAAATAAGCAAAAATGATAAAATAATGTTCTTTTTTATAAAATAAAGTACTAGATGAATTTTCAGTTGCCCCCAGCACCATAGATTTGCTAAGTCATCAATTTATTGCCTTGGCTGGTATGTCTGGAGGTTTCACCACCTTTTTTCATTTTATTTCATTGGTGTAATCAATATGATAAAATAATGTCATTGATATGTTGAAGGGAGACTAAAAGTTTGTTTAATTTTTGTTTTGCTTTGGATTAATAAAGATGTGCAGCTGTCAAAGAAAGAAAAAGAAACACCTGACCCCAATTGTACAATTTACTTCACAGAACGAAACAGTAGATATCATTCGATAGGGATTAATGTCTTCTACAGATATCAATATTTAAAATTTATGTAAGGTGTTAATGCCAAAATAACTATGAGGATGACCTCTTGTGCAAATTTTAAATATTGATATTTGTAGAAAATATTAATCCCTATCGATTGATATCTTCTATTTTGTTCTGTGATATAAATTGTCAGGTGTTTTACATTTTTTTTATGGCTGTACATGAGATCCTTTCTTTTATTTTTGAACATAGCAAAAAAGTATCAGAAAAATATACAAATTGTATAGAGTATAATTGTACAGAGGAGGGTTAGTTGCCTTTGCAGTATGTTCCTAAATTTGATTAGAAGGAAATCGAAGAAAAGGATAATTCTTAATAATAAGTTTGACAAATCTCTCTCTGTTTACAAACTCACAAGTTAAATCCCCCAGTGAGTCTGTGAAAGGAGAGAGATAGAAGTTACGTATATTAGATCATAGCCATGTGACAAGATGAAAGAAATTAAATTTTGATTAGTATCAATAAGAGAATTTTAAAAGTGTATTCTCCGTGTATTTCTTTATTTTCTGTTCTACTGATCTGATTTGAGCAATCTTGTTATTTATTATAATTACTTCTCCTAGTCACTTTAGTGTGTCATGAGTGGGTCTTGAGTATGTACTGGGCTAAATTTCTATTTTTGTTTTAATAATCTAATTGGAGCAATCTAATTGGTGTCTACTATTAGTCTCCATGACCTCCCAGTCTCCATGACCTCCCCATTAGTCTCCATGACCTCCCCATTTTAGTGTATATTGGATGGCAATAATAATTTGGTGAACTGTGTTTTAAAAATTCATAACTTTTTATATTAGTATTAAAAACTAGCAGCAAACTGCAAGTACTGCAGCTAGTGCTTCTTTGAGATGTAGTCAGTAGATTTATTTTGCCAATTTACAAATTTTGTTTGCTACTGAGAGTGATCTGGTGAATATTTCATAAGCAGTGTGGTAAGATAACTTGTACTGTATACAGGGTGTTTCAGAAATAAAGAACAAGTTTATAATTCTGGAACCATTTGCTTTTTAGCCCATGTACTTGCTGCAAGAAGTTGATTCAATAAATTGAACTGTCAACTTATTGTGCAAATTTGTATAGTGTAAAATGGTAGATGAATGGTGCGATTTCTTGCATACAACTTCTTGAAAGAACCTTTGCAACTGTAAAGATCATACGATTTTTTGACTGTAATTGACTAATTGGAACAATCACTGCATATGACATCTTATATTTTTTCACCGATTTCTGCTCATGCACGAGTTGCATCTTTGATTACTTTTTTTTTATTGAAATGACTACTTTATTCATGCATTTTTAATTTAATTAATGTGAATTTGTGATAATAATGTGTGTATTTTCATTTGAACTTTTTTTTTCAAAAACTGTTTCTTTTTCTTCTTTCTCTCTGTGATTCTACCCATAGGAACTGTATTTCTCTCTAATTTTATGGTGAATTGAATTTTTCAAACTCAAATTTCTCAAAATTAAATTTTTCAAAATTTATTTCATTGAAATTTAGCTTTGTTCACTATTACTATCGAACGTTAATAAGGTATTTATTATTAAAATCTTAAACTATTTAGCATAAATTTATGATGATTATTTACAATATCCATACAGAAATGGCACCAGCAAAACATGTAGAATTAATAATTTAAAATGGGAACTAAACAATTATAGTTGATATATGTTCATATTTAGTGAACTTTTTTCCAAATTATTTAAATTTTATTTAACATGCATTATTTTCATGATATAATTTTTCATATTCTTTTTCAAAGCAATTGCAGAGAAATACTTTTGGCATAGAAAGATTCTATATTTCAGGGGGTAATTTTTGGAAATAAATTTTTAATTCAGGGAGGGGGTCAAATAGAAATGAAATTTCAAAGTGTAAATTTTTATACCACCCGTTATACAAATAGCCTGAATACCTAATATATTTTCCATTGACCCTTGAATTCTTCAAATAAGTTTAATCACTCTATCCTAAATATTCTGGCAGTTATGAACAATGAACGAAGTTTAGAATTCAAAATTAGAGTTCATATTTTTTTTTAAATGACAACACACATTCAATGGTGAAAGGTGAAAATAAATTTTTTTTTGCCTGATTAGATTTATTTCATCTAATATAAATTTTTGTTTCTCTTTACCTTTAAAGAAAGTTAACAATAAAAATAAAACAAAAACAGTGACAATATTTATTTTTGACACAATCCCCTATTTCTGGTAAGAAACAACCTTTACTTCAACTCTGGAGAAACTTGAAAAGTGGCGTAACTCATATTTTGTTTGGTTTAACTCTTCCTTTTTACTTGCATTTTTATTTTGTATTTGTGTGAAAATGGCTTCAAATTTTACGAGGATTAATTTTACCATTGAGCTTTTAGCTCTAGAGGGATTATATGAAAATGTATTTTTTGAATTTTAATTTTTATATAACTTCTGAGTTAAAAATTCATTTGAAAATATTCTGCTCTCGATTTACATCTTTTTTACCAAAAATGTTTGTTTCAGGTAAATGGTTCTGGGGTTATAAACTTGTTCTCAAGATTTTAAAACATTGATGACAGCTGGCACAAAATGTTTAAACTCAACCCAATTTGCCTCACAGGTTGAATTAGACCAAAGCATGAGTTTACACAAATCTTGCATAATAAAAGATGTTTTCCTGTCTATGTATGTTGTCTGTAGCAGAAAATCAACAGCAATAAAATTTCTACAGAGGTTTCATGTTTCTCTATGATACAGCTCAGTGAGATTTTTTTAAGATTCAAGATAGTTTAAAAGTTATGAACTTTTAAATCCAAAAATTAACCATATTCTGCCATTTCATAAAATCTATTCATTCAGACAATTCTGTCTAAATTCCAGCACTTTTCTTTCACAGGTGGTCTGTGAGCGATATCTCAGACTTTTGGTTTAGATTTTAAGTGCTATTTTATTTGCGATTTTTCTAATTTCGTGAATTTGAAAGATAAGTTTTCATGTTTTGTAATATAGAATTATTTAAATAAGCGTTCTCTGAAAATTTGACAAATTGGATAAGAATTTACTGAAATAAAAATATATTATTATTATTATTTTTATTTTACTTCTGGGGTAAAGGAACTTTTCTGTTTTGCAACTTTAAATGTTTTCATTTATTTGCATATATTTTAAGCAATCAAAAAGTTTAACTTCTTAAATATCTGTTTTCTAACTTAGCACATATAAAAGATATAGCCTATAAATCACATAATAAGTTGGCCAATGATCATTGATCAATAAATTGGAAGTTTGTGAGCATAGGTAACGAATTGCAGCATGCTTATTTAGGACATATCAAAGGTTCTTATTTAGGGCATATTAAAGGAGCATTATTATTATTATTTAGGATTTATTATGCTTATATTGTATAATTGCATGGTTGCATATAGAAAAAACAGAGCACAGATATGGATTTGATTCAAAACAGGCAATTTGAAAATTGAGTAGTGTTATCTGTATCTGTATTATTTAAGTAGCGGCCGCTTATTTAGGATCTGGGAAATTCTGTATAATTCATTCTAATCTTTAATGAAAATTGTCTAACTTGTCTAAATGGGCACTACTGAGTTCATACTTCATTTATATATGTATTTAATCTAGTAGTTTGTTATGTGGTCCTTTCAGTTAGTTATCACTTATTAGTTATTTGAACCAATTTCTGATTTTTAATTGTTTATTTTGTTGTTCATTTTATATTCAATTAATTTTAATAGTTATACATTTTCAGGTTTCTTAGGTCTGGTATTTTCAGGTCTTCAATTTCTTGTTGCTCCAATATTTGGTTCTTTATCAGATGTTTATGGACGAAAACCTGTTGTTATTTTATCAATGGTAAAAATGAAAGTTATTATTATTATTATTATTATTATTATTATTATTATTTATATCTGAAACAAAAAATACCTATAATAAATTGCACATTGTGGTTCAGCAAGCATCACCACACATTAGATCTAAATTAAGTATTTTATTTACATTATATACAAGTTATTTGAAACACTCTTCATATTTTAAAGTGTTGATCATATTGATTAAATTGATTACATACAAAATTAGCCAAATCAAGAATTTATAGTTCTTTGCCTGAATGACAAATTGCAGTAACTCCAATGATTTTATTACTTGGCAATTTAATTATGCTGAGTGTAGGGAGAGGCAACATTTTCTAAGAGACATACAATTCTCCATACTGATGGTGCCATCATTAAAAAGCTAAATAAGTCATCATTCGGTGGCACAGGTTGAATTTTTACCTCATAAGTCAGTATTATAGCATGAAATCCTTCTTTAATTGATATCTCACACTTTTCCAAAATCTTGGATGGGAATGGATAGCACTACCCTTCTTCTGGTATTGGCCATTTATGTCCTTTGTGAAATATGATGGAAGGCTGTGTTCCCTAACACGATTTCATGACAATTGCCCGAAGTAGAATTTGGCTGATGTAACTTGCATTTCCCCTTACTTTCCCCTAAATTATAAATTTAAGGGCTTGCATAAAACTTCCCAAGTTAAGCCATAAATCAGTTCTAGCCTGTCTGAGCATTTGTTGGATTTTTTTGTTGAATTGGACTCAGCATTTTCTGCCTGTTTGGGCATAGTGAATTTAATTAATTTTTAGGCATGCATGCCCATTCTTCACCTAACACATATATTCTTTATCTGAATCAACACTGGGAAAACAATCAGAAAATTCCCTTCTGAGTTAGAGCTAGAGTACCATAGAATCAGTGTCATGAGTTCAGAAAATCACATTTTCTGTGTTATAATTACATACAATTAATTACATTTCAAATTTGAACTATTCTCCAAAACCATTCTCTTAAACTATGCTCCAAACTATTTCTTTATTTTTTATTTAAGAGTATATTTTACACAATATTTAAAGAATACAATTTTTATGAAAACTAAAGAAATTCAGAATTATAATATTTATTTATAATTACTATAAAATTATGTATACATGTTTCTGCAATCTTTTTTCTATGTCAAAGATGTGGTGAATGGGCTTTATTATTCTACAACAAGTAGTTTTGTTTTTGTTTAGTGATATGTGGCATTGTTTATTTGACTACTGGTTAAATCCAGGGAGTTCTATTCTATTTATTTTAATTTGTTATTCTTTTGCTTCTGCACTTTAAGTAGTTCTTCATGTTACTTTTGTGTTTGGTATCTCAATTTAATTGTTTGTTTTCACAATTAAAAAATTTTAAAATTAGTAATTATTATAAAAATCATTCCTATTACAGCTATCAGAATCCTTGGAAGACTTTTACATTTTTTAATACTCTTCAGCATGGAATAGTGAATAATTACAGTTGCAGCAAGAGAACTTGCTATGTGTTATAAATTTGTGAAATTCTGTTGGAACTCACAAAGTTAGTCATACTACACTATCCCCAAGTGTGATATGACTGACATAGAGTTACCACAGTGGTTTGCATAATTATAACATATAGCTGCTATTTAAGTTATCATTTATTCTGTGCTGAAGATCAGTAAAGGATGCAGAACTGGATTATGTATCTGTAGTAGGACCAATATTTCTAGCTTTGGGTATGCTTCCTATTGACATGTTCTATGACTATGATTAAAGCTATTATATTGCAAAATTATAAACAGTGTTTGGGCTCTGATAGATATAGGCTTTATTTTATATTGAACATGTGTCTAGGTTCTTTAAATTGAGTTTGAACTCAGCTTTACTACTTATAGCCTTGTGCTTCTAACACTAACCACATAAAGATGAGGAGTCAAGTTACTTAGAGATAGTTCCCAGCTTTGACACCAAGTTCAGATGACATTGATAGGCTGAACTTGCTAGGTTTTCAAGGTTTCCCTCGTATGTAATGTAAATTTAGTGCAATTTTTCTTTAATATCTTCCGTGAAAGGCATCTTCTGATAAAAGTACATTCACATCTAAGGAGTTTATTAGGCAAGCCTCTTCTAAACTCTTCTTCATTTTTAATTTGCTTTAGTTTTGATACTAAAACTGTAAAATGATTTCTATAAATCTAAAAATAATAAATCAAATATTACTCCTCTCTGCTTTTATCTTCAACTCATTAATGTTCTGCTATATTTAACACTTCTTCCACTTCTTGATACTCAGCAACTTTATTATTGAAAACTGTTCTGTTGTATAACTTGGATGCCATTTTGTGTATATGCATTTCCTTTTTAATTTCAGTTTATATTAATTTTAAATTATTTTGAAAATTTATTTTTTTATTACAGATCGGCATAGGCCTGTCCCATGCTGTTTGGTGCGTGTCTGATTATTTTTATTTATTCGTCATTGCCAGAATTATTGGTGGCTTAAGTAGAGCTAACATTTCTCTCTCTACCGCTATTGTTACAGATCTGTGTTCAGAGAACACTAGAGGGAAAGGCATGGTATGTTTATTTGTTAAAATTTTGTTATTGAAACTATTATATAATATGTGAATTAATTGTCATAATCATCTCTCTGTGTCTACTCATCAATTTGCTCATCTAATTTAACTTGTGTTATAGTTTATGTATGGCTAAAGATTCATCTAGGCCTTACGTGCTAAAAAATTTGTGAAAAAAAAAGTATCTAATGTATTATCTAAAATTTTAGAAAAATATTATCATAGAATTTTTGCCTGTTAGTATAATTTAAAATTTAGATTTCTTAAATTACAGTAGATATACAAAATTAGTAATGGATCAGTTATGGCATTGTGTGTAGTATATAAAAGACTAAAATCTGTAATTTAAAATTAAAATTATTGAATTTTCATCCTAAACCCCTCTTTCTGATAGTATGAAGATTTTGTTACTATACTGTTTGTTTTAAAATTTTTTTACTTTTTCTACCTGTGTAGCTAGAAATGGAATCCTGACAAAATAAAATTTCACTCCATATGGAAATAAATGTAGCAGGAAACAAGACACTATACTCTAATCTGTATTTGCTTGCTCCCATATAACCAAGAAGCCCATTTACATCACAGGAAGAAATTTTAATTCTTGCTAATAGACACTTGCTAACCATATTTTAAGATCTCCTATCTCATTTTTCTTGAGGCATATTCCTTTCTTCAGGAACATGGTTCCCATTATTTTTCACCTAGACCATTTACATTTACTCTACCTAATATATTTAATTTTAACTACAGCTGCCATAGCTGAAGACTTCCTTTTTATTTGTTTTCTGAGTTAGATTGTAGGGGAAAACACATCTCTCTAAGGTGTCTGATGTTTGGATTGTCAGATGTAACCCCCTTCAATCCATACATTACTCGCTTCTGCATCCATTTATCCATGAACACAGTCAAGATTTTTTCCCTTTTGCTTTGATTTTATCTTTTTTGTATTCTTATCAATTTTACAATTTTACATGCTAGTTAAATCTGGAAAACTATTAATTTTACTTGCTAAAAATTTTCAAATGAGGCTTTAATTAACCCACCCTTTTGTACTGGGAATAAGACGACATTAAGATAGGTTGTCACTTAATTTAGAAAATTTTATACATGAAGTGAATATTCTGTGTTACAGTAATAGGCTGTTTCATAGAAGTGGTCTCTGAGTGCAGGTGATTGCCATTCCTGGTTTCGCTATATTTTCCTGATCAGTAGCAGAGCAAAGAACCTCATTAACATGAACCAGTTGGACCTCATGAATATGAATCAGTTAAAAATCATTAATATGAACTATTTTGAATGCCATTAACACAATAGTCTGGAGATTGAAAAATGAGGTTCACATGATGCCACTGCAGGTTTTCAATTGTAAACATTACCACAAAGTTTAGCCATTTTGAAATATGTTGAACAGTTAATTTTCTGAAATGAAGTTTGAATAGTTAAATATTTTGATAGCAATGTTCTAAACAAAGCATGGTGGTGGTGAGTTAATTTCGGGCAAAGTTTTGCCATATTTGTTGGTTATTATAGGTGTACAAAATAAGAATACCTTCAGAAATGAGACACATCAAACACCTTGTTGTTCATAGTAGGAACAAAAAGTATTTCAGTGCATATAAAATTTTAAAAGGAATGCAAAACTAGTTTGTTGTGAATTTAATTAGTGCGAATCATGTTCATGTTAACAAGTCTGGGTTGCACTATATTAAAATTTTGATTTTCTTATCTGAAAAATATTAGTTTGTACATCAACCTAGTACTTTTCTTCATTTAGCTCTATTTATGAGTTTTTGTGAAACAGGGATCAAAGTCAACTTGATCCCTGTCAAGTTGACTTTGTCCCTGTCAATCATGTTCATGTTAACAAGTCTGGGTTGCACTATATTAAAATTTTGATTTTCTTATCTGAAAAATATTAGTTTGTACATCAACCTAGTACTTTTCTTCATTTAGCTCTATTTATGAGTTTTTGTGAAACAGGGATCAAAGTCAACTTGAAAGTTTTGTATATGCTCTTAGAATGCATAAATTTTGAGTTCATTAAAAGTAAATTTTGTGTTATGTACTTTCTGTATTGGTTTATGGATGTTAGACTTTTAATTTAGTAGCATATTTTAAACATTTGAACTGAAAAAAAAAATTATAAATATTTATTTATCTTTTGTAGGCATTTATTGGAATTGCATATGGTGTTGGATTTATTGCTGGACCTATGATTGGAGGAGCATTTGCATCTTTTGGTTCAAAATCATCACAGAATTTCTATTTTTATCCTGCACTGTTTGCATTATTCATGACTAGTTTGGATGTGATAATATTGATCTTTTTCTTCAAAGAATCTCTGCCTGAAAACAAAAGGGTATTTTAGAATTGTTTATTGATATTTTGATAATGAATAAATAGAATTCATGCATTGGATATAACATTACTGTTGTTTATAAAATATGTTAAAACGTTTTTCAATCAAATTTACAAAATCTAGATCTTGAAACAACTTTGTTACAGACTGTTTACTGGTGATATACGAGTAGATAGTGAGATGGTAGTACTGACGATCCAGATAGTGAGAGGATCCCATTTTCTAATCTTGAGGTTTCTATTTAACCATATTCTAATACTCAGCATTTAAAATAGATTACGCACTATTTCACATGTTTTTTTTTTTCATGTTATTACAACATCCTAGGGATAAACACACCACTGAAAACTGTTCACCAATCAAAAGTTTGCTCCAGGAAAGGCTCAAACCCTAATCTTTTGACATTAAAAGAAATTCTCTAGCAAAGGATCTATGTCAAGAGAACCTGATAATAGTAACTTTATATAAAATGAACAATGTTTGTTTTTGAATTAAAAATTTACTTTTAATTTTATGAGATTTTTTTTATTTCTAATAGTTTACTAAAATTTATTGAATTCTTCCATTTCTTTGAATTTTTAGATTAAGGTGCATTTAATGTTGTGTAAGTTGCTTTTAAGAGTATATATTTATTTATTTTTTCCATTTGTGCTTTACATCTAGCTTCCATTATGCTTCCATCTATGCTTTACATGATAGAATATAATTTGTGATTAGGAAGACAAGAGCAACATAAATAAGCACAAATACAAGATAATGCAACATACAGCTGTTTCGAGGATCCCCTGGATCCCCTTCGACTGTGCTTATTTACGTTGCTCTTGTCTTCCTTATCCTTCACACAAAGTGTTTTTTTATTTAATATAATTTGCGTAAATGCTTACTTTTAAAAGTTTTACTGCATTTCAAATTCCTATACTTTTTTTAACCCTCCTCAGAATATGAGAAACCCTTTATGATTGCATTTTATAGTTTTAAATATGAGCAACAGTTTGTAATTTTGCTGACATCTACCAGTCTGTTTATGCATTTTGACTCAAGCCCTTTATTTTGATTACTCAGCAGATTGTAATCAAATTTGCTTCAAAAATAGATTGTTATCCAGCAATGTCATTGGGATTTACTTTTCCTGTTTTCAACATGTGTCATTGATTGGGAGCTGTATGAATGTGCAATTTTTTAAAATTTAAATTGTTATGGCTCGAGTTTTGATAATTTTGCATTTTATTTGTTAACTCTGAAACGTTTAGATTAATGTAAAAGTATTTCATAAAATGTATTCTAAGCTGATTTAAATGACTATAAAAACACATTGTTATTTTGAATTTTGTGTGATTTTTTTTTTTTTTTTTTTTTTTTTTGTATAGTAGATCATGTCAGTTTTTCCGTTTATTTTAAAATGTTTTTACTTTCTGATTCTATTGTATAGAAAAGTATTGTTTTTCCGAAAATGTAGTTTGTACAAATTTATAATATTATGGTGTTTGAGCATAATTAAAGTTGGCTTAAAGTATATATACAACTTACAGTATATGCATGCAAATTTTAACAAGAAAGATCAATCATGTATAAAGCATTGATTATGAAACACTTTTCAACTTCAAAGCAATTTTATATAAACATCTCTAAAATGTGATACATTCCTCGGTAATATTTTTTAAATTATCACAATACTACATTAATTTATTATATTTAAAAATTTAAAACTTCATTGAAAAAAATAAACTTCATTCAAATGACGGCATTGAAATATAAATTGCCTCATTTAAACATCTCTAAAATGCGATACATTCCTCGGTAATATTTTAAAAATTATCATAATACTACAATAATTTATCATATTTGAAAACTTCATCGAAAACAAATGAACTTTATTCAAATGATGTCACCGAAATATAAATCGCCTGGCTCTCTCTATAAAAGCAGCATTTCATTCATAAACTTTTTTCCATTCATCACAATACTATAATAATTTATTTTATTTAAAAACTTAAAATCATGGAGGTACAAGTAATTTAATTCCATGCTTAAAACTTCATCGAAAAAATCGTCTGGTTCTCTGTGGAAACCCCAGGCCGTCCGACTCGTCCAGAGGACTTGAGTAACTATTTGGACGACCGGGAAGGAAAGTTAGCGGAAGCTAACTCCCACTTCTGGTTCTCTGTGTAAAATCAATGAATGTTTCATTCATATCAGCTCTATTGCAGACTCCATGAGCTAAATAATTTTGCATTAAAGAAATACAGCAATTATTATACAACTCATTCTACATCTTTCAGTGTTTATATTCTCCATAAGTGAAAATTAGGCTTCGTTGTAGAAATAATCAGAGTTTGATGATAATTTAAATTCAAATGTATTGTCATTTCGTTGTTTCAGTATGTTGATGCACAGAATTTAAGGAAAAATAAAGTGGTTTTAGGATGGATACAACACTAAATATGAATTAAAAAGAATAAAAATCACCATTTTCACACAAGATGGATGCCATAATTTATTTTGAAGTGGGTCGCGTGATCTCTTCGTATAATGGGTGTAATTATTATTTTAATTTTTATTTAAAAAACTACTGAATATATTTTGCATACATTTTTTTTATATATTTTATGGGATAATTTGAATATTTCCTAAAACTTGCAAAGTAATTTGTGAATTTTAAATTCGCTTAAAAAATGTTTGAAAATTAGGTCCCATAGGGTTCAATGTATTTCATTTTTTTAACCCGGGTTCAATCCAAACCTAATTGGGTGATATTATTCATTTATATTCCCATAGGTCCCACAGACTGTCTGAACAACATACTAAAATTTCATTTTGATAAAGTCATTTTTATGGCAGTTATCATGCTAATGGACAGACAGAATGAACAAAGTCATAAACACTTTTCAACTATGTTGTACACTTTTTAACTATGTTGTATACTTTTCAACTATGTTGTAAAGTGTTAAAAAGCAATTTTGTTCATTTAATTTGATATACTCAAATTTTTTTAAAATGAGAAATGGAAATTGAATGTTTCATTTAGTGAAACTGAAATATATCATATGTAAAACTCCAATTTGAAAATCAAAATTTTTATTCTATTTAGTCAGAATTTTATGTGTAATTGTGTTATGTAATAAGGAAGTTTTATTATGCTTAAAAATTCATGTAATATGTTTAATGTGCATTGCATATAATTTTTGAAGTTACACCCAATTTTAGTCCATCAAAAAATCTTGTAAAATTATTATAAAGTACATATTATTAATTTTCAGTTTTCAAAATATGCATAATATTTGCAAGATAGTTTATTTTGTCATCTAAAAATCACTGTACTGTAACTCATTTCAAACCCTATGATAAGGGAAATCACAATGAAAGTCACATACATTTTCTTGGAATATAACTCTTGTATAAATGTGAATTCAATTTTTCTACACTTAGTCTCATTAAATGTATTTGATAAAAGTATATTTTCATTTATTTTAGGCTCTGTCTATTGGACAAGGGCTCAGTGATGCTTATAAATTTATCAGTCCAATTTCTCTGTTTTCATTTAGTCCTGTCACGAATATGAAACCTGCAGGTATAATGCTTTCTTCAGTTTTTATTTTGTATTTTTTTTCTTATTCAGATTTACCAAAAGAGATATTTAGAACTAAAATGAGAATATATGTCATTTGATGATGGGTTGACACATCATGTTAACTTCAGTAACGGTAGATCTTAGAAAGTTTTATCAGTAAAGGAAATACCCCATTATATCATTCAGTTACACATAGGAATTATTACAGTTATAATACTTGTATCTCTGGTAAATTTTCTTAAATATATATATTAAAAATAAGGACAGCATACATGTTTTCAGGTCATATTTGAGTAGTTATATTTGAGTTATTTTGGAAGGGAGGAGAGGGGGGAGGGGGGATAAAAAATTTGTACATCTCTGTCTTAAGGGCTAAGTTAAGATTAATGATTTGTTAATATCCACTTTATCAATGTAAATTAAAAAAATAGTTTTAGTTAAATTTTGATGTTCTTTCTTATGTTATAAAGTATCTTATGACTTTGGCATTATCCTTTAAAATTAGCTTTAATACTTTGGGAATTAAATGATAACTATAAAATCAGATATGAAGAAGATATACTTTTCTAAGTGCATATAAACATTTATATTGTTTTCATTTGCTTTTGGAGTAATTGATAGATTTAATTTCTGTAACAATAGTAATTTTTTTAATTTTATATTTTCAAGTTTCACTAATATAAATTGTTAATATAATTATTGAAATGATCAAATGACTAACAGATGGTATAACTACTGCATATACTCATACAGAAATTCAAAAATTTTCATGAAAATAAATGTTCAAAATTGGCGATTACTGGCTTAATCAAAGATTAATAGGGAAAAAAAAATTAGAAACCATGGATTTGATTTTGTGTTGTAAGGGTACCTAGTGAATCTATTTTACTTTATGCTTTTATTAATAAACATTCAAAGACAGGCTGCAAAAGTTATAGAACATTTATTTATAGAACATTTGGATGCACTCGTCAAATGTAAAACTGACATAGGTATGAAATTTGAAAAAAATTGATACGGACATAATACACATATCAAGTTACTTTGTGGATAAAGGAAGTATGAGTCTCCATTCCATGTGAAATGGTTGTAAAGCCTAAAAAGAATATTGTATTATTAATTCTATAGAGGACACAGTGGATGACATTATTTTTGATAGTAATGAAAAAGGAAAGTAGTTCTGGTGCATTTGATTCTGACATCTTTATATTGATAAAAGTGTAACAGAAACAAACTGCCACTAATTATTTTGGGAATTATTTATAAATTGGATTTTAATAGTTTTTAATGTTGCATGTTAATATTTCAGCTAATTACTGTTTCAAACTTAGTTTGCTTCCATACTTTTCTTTAAATTTAACGAGATTTAAACATCAGGGTTCGCTTAGCAGGTCATACATTTTGGATGAGTTTTAAAGTGTTTGAGTTGAGAGAGGGAGAAGAGGGGTTGCAACTATATACAGTAATTTTCTATTATAAAATAACTTAAAAATATGTACAAATGTTGCTAGTGATTATTCATGTAAAGGAAAATTTGTAAAAACATTTGAATGAATATCTAGGATTACATAAACTGTATTAGTGAAAGAGTTAAAGGAAAATTTTCACATAAAATTTTTTAAAGGCACAAGCAAATATCTTAGGATGAACAATTTGTAAAGTACAGCATGCACAATATATCAAACTATTAATTACAGGCCACTAGTTCATTAAGTCAATTTATAAAAATGGTATGAAGTAAAATGTGTACAATATTTCTTTTCAAATTTAAAAATAAATTTAACCAATATTGCCATTTCTATATATATATATATATATATATATATATATATATATATATATATATATACACTCTTTTGCAAGAAAAACAAAGCACCATGAAGAAAGTGACTGTTTTTATTGAAATTAAATATGGGTACAGCTCATACACAGGTAATGAAATTATTACAAAATCAAGGCTGCAGGACTCATTAATGATTAGTAATTGCACATTGAAATTTCAAATCAGTAATTGATGAAACCCCCCTTGGTGGCAATGCATGCTTGTATATGCCTAGGTAAGGAGTGAAAAAGTTTCCTAATGTCATCCTGCCAGGTATTCCTCAATTGTTGCTCCAGATCTGCTATATTTTGGGGTGCTTGAATCTGGCAGTCTAGTATGTCCCATACATGGGCAATTGGCGAAAGATCTGGCGACCTTGCTGGCTAAGGAACAGCATCAACAGCATGGAGACAGTCCACAGACATGTGAGCCATATGTGGCGTGGCATTATCTTGTTGGAAAATGGTCCCAGAATGACTTGCTATGAAGGGTAATGCAAACTGCTGCAGGATTTCATCAGCATATCGTTGAGCTGTTAAAGTTGTACACAAGATAACTATGGGCGACCTGCTGTCATAAGAGATAGCACCCCCATACCACCACACCAGGAGTAATGGCTGTGTGCCTGTGTAAAACAGAGGCTTATTGGGACCTCTGGCCCTGGTGCCTCCACACACATACCCGATGGTCATCTGCTGAAAGACTGAAGAGTGATTCAATGCTGAACACTATGCGATGCCAGTCTGCTGGCAGCCATGATGCTCGGCTACGACACCACTCAAACGACTCTGTCGATGTTGTGGGATTATGGGCAGGTGTCTTAAAGGCCGCTGTGAATGTAACCTCACCTCAGCTAAGTGCCGTGGGATGGTGGAAGGTATCACAGATGGTATAAAGAGACTGTAGCACATTGGATGGCGGACAATGATGCCGTTGGGCCAGTTTGGGCCTGTCGCACAATCATCCGATCTTGCTTCGCATTCGTGCACCTTGGTCTTTCAGAGCCTTCATTCCCCCGATGAGTTCCTTGCAGCAACCATTGCTGCCAACACCTTTGCACAGTAGTGTCTGTTTGGTGCAGTTGGCGGCCTATTGTTCATTATGACCAGCCAGCTTCACGTATCCTGACTATACGACCACGTTCGAACTCATGTATTTGCTATAAGGTCTTCAGCAATGTCGTAATGGCATTATTGATTGTGTCTCCACAGAACTGTAATGCCAATAATGAGCAAAGATAAACCGTCCACATTTTTCTGTTTTATAGGATGCTATTTGCACAGTAGAAATACGCTCTATGACCGAAGTTAACACTCATTGGCCTTGCAAATTTAATCATTTTCATACTTGGTATAAAGGAATTTGCATGCACAATTTCAAAATGATCGGATTATTTTTTAGGAATGCTTCATTTTTTTTGCAAAAGAGTGTATATATATATATTATTTATTTATTTATTTTTTTTTTTTTGCAGAAAGAAAGTGTCTGAAACAGATAGGATTAATTTATTTCTTATTCCTGTTCATATACTCTGGGTTAGAATACTCTTTATGCTTTCTTACGCACATTCGCTTCAATTTTACAAGGTATTTTTTGTTTTTTACTTTTATTTATGCATTATTTGAATTTGAAACTGATAATTTTTAAAATTTTGAAAAGCATTGTTAATATTTATATCCATAAATCAGAGGTGGAGAAACTTAATGCGTAGCCCACCATGTAACTTTATGCAACTCATTGAATATCTATATATTTAAGTTCTTAGGATGTTTCTATCTCCAATGAATTCTCATAATCTTTTCAGCCAATTTTTATAATTTATATTTTATATATTTAAGTTCTGATGATAACTGTGTCTTCAGTCTTCTCACAATTTACTTGGCTGATTTTCATGATCTTTTTGTGAAATGAAAGGTCTAAACTAGCAGATTAGCACAAATTTTTTGTTTAAATTGAAAACACATTACAGTTTGAATCATGAACATTTATCTAATCTACCATACATTTACCCAATATGTTCTTGGAATCTATTTGGTCAATTTTAGTTATTTTATTTTTAAATAAAAGTCCTCAATTTTCAGTTTATTTAAAAAATTTTACTGTAATCGAGAATGCATTCAAATTTGAATTATGACCATTTATTAAATTCATATTCTACAGCGTGCTCTTGGAATTGATTGCCAGTTTTCAAGATGGTATTTTACAAAAGAAACCTTTTATAAAGTAATTAACCACATCCTGTGATCAGCCATGATATGTCATGTGACAGGCCATTTTAAAATTTAAAAATGAAATAGTACTCACTCCCAGTTGCCAAATTTTTGTAGTGAATTTAATTAGTTGTTAAGTAATATTATGAGACATGATATACAAAAGAAAGTAAATAAAATTATTTTAAACTGAAGGTTAGTATTTCACATTTATATCTGACAAGTTCTCAGATCAAATGAAGTAGTATGTATATATTTTTAAATACATTTTAAATATAAGCTACCTAAATACAATCAAAGCCTAGACCACAGTAGGTAACAGAATGAAACTGAGACTTGAAATATATAGTTTTATAATGCTTTTATTTATTTTCATGTAAATATATAAATATTTAAATTTTTAAATCTTTGTTTACTTTTAAATATATTAATCGAATTTAAATTTCTAAATGTAATAAAATTATTTTGAAAATTAAGTAAATTGTTTAAATATATATTTTAAAACTTGGAAAGGTTTTTAAATTTTTTACATGTAAATAATTTATAATTTATTTAAAAAAATTTTAAAATATGAATAAAAGCATATATAAATACATTTAGAAATTTCGTATGATGCTTCAGTTAAATTGGCAACATTCAAGGATCATCTGTGTATGCTGATAATTAATTTTAACACTGCCAGCTGTGGAGTCATTCCTAAAAATTATGATAAAAAAAATTAGTGGTGTGACTCTTAATTTTATTTCTATCGTATACAGCATTTGAGTCTGTAGAAACAGGTGCTATAAATTGTATTTAAAGGTACAATCAGTTTTTTTTTATGTTTTGAATAATTATACAATTCTCACAATGATAAACAGCATGAACTGTGCTGATAACTTTAACAGTTGTGGATAAAGAAAATTTTTCTCTTGCTGGTAACATTTCTTTTCAAAGATATTTTTGGTGTCAATCTATTTCTCTTTAATTAATTTTTATTGTTTAAAACAGTGCAATATATTTTTAGTTTCTAATTTTCTTATAGAATGCAACAAAGCCAAATGTACTTATTCAGTGGCTTAATAATGATTGCTGTCCAAGGTAAGTACTTTTACACTTATTGCGTTATGAAGTGAAATACAGTAAAATGTTATTTATATATTTTTCAAGGGATCAATAAAAATATGTGTAACTGCAAAAATGTATAATCAATATTGACGTCAAAATTTTGTCACACACTAATAGCACTAGAAATTGTAATGACGATTATTTTTTTATTTTTTATTTTAATTCTTGAAGTTTTACTTTTTATTAATTCATTTATTATGAAATAGTAAAATGCATTACAGTGAATATAACTGCTGCTGGTGAGAATATGAATTTTTTTCCCTTTTTGATAAAAGTAGACATGAAAATTAGATAATTACAATTTTTTCATGGGCATGTCCTCTTTATCAGGTCAAAAGCAGTGTGTATATATCAAAATTTTCAAATACAACTGCCATATTGAGGTATTTGTATTTGATCTATTGATCAGTGCAAATAGCATGATGAAGAGGGCTTATAATGCTCTCAAAATAACTGTTAAGACTGAATCTCTTTAGCCTAGCATTCAATCATGCTACATTTTAATGTAAATTCTATAAAATGTGACTAATTTCCCCCTTGGTAGAGATTGCTATGTGTGTTAAATCTTATATTCTGATTTATAAATGTAATCCAAATGCCTCAGGTTGAGCACTTAAAACAAAACCCTAATGTTAAAAATGTTTCTCGTAATGGGTTTCCCATTGGTTGACTGCTAAAGGTATGTGAGCCAGTTTTTAGAATGTGGCAATACCAAAAATAACAGCTTTCAGTGAAGATGATTTTTTAAAATTTGGACTTTCACATGAATGTTGGCTGTTAAAGAACGAGAAATGCTGTAAAATTATTTTTATGGTGTCATTTTAAAGTTAATACGGTACTGTTAAAACATGGATTTAAATCGGAGGGATTTTTGAGCTATGATTTATTATGACTTTTGACAAGGGTTGACACATTGAACAATATCTTCCCGGCCGTCCAAACAGTTACCTTACACCTTTCTGGTAGGTCGGACGGTCTGGATCTCAACAACAACAACAGTAACAATGTGTCGATTGAATGAATTCAACTTTTAGTCATGAAGCACCGTCCAAAGCAACAATTTACAACTGGTTTAAAGAATTCCATCCTGGATCTAGGAACCTCGGTGATGAATTTCATGACGGTCGACCAAGAACTGCTGTGACACCAAAAAACATAGATGCTTCACAATAAATGATCACTTTAGATCTTTATGCCATATATGATGAAATTGAGGCATCTTTGAACATTTAAGGACTCAAGTGCATTCAATTTTACATGATAATTTAAAAGTTAAAAGGATACATGCATGTTGGATTCCAGACAATTTAGCTCAAGCTCAAAAAGATGCTCATGTCAAATAGTGCAAGGAAAATCTCAAAAGATTCAACTTTAGTGCCTCAAAACATGTCTTTGACATTGTAACAGGTGACAAAATGTGGATTTATTCCTATGAACTCGTCATATTAATCTTTAAATGCCACAAAAGAGGTTTAAAGGTCAGTTGTTTACTCCCCTTTCTTTATATTCCTGGATGGTATTGAAGGTTTAAATATAGGTCATAGTATAGTTATATAGTATAGGTGATAGACGTCATAGAGATAGCTTTTGAGAAGGATATGAACAAATGCTTCAGTTTTTTTGCTTAATTTTATTCAGACAAACATGATTGTTAATGGCTAGTCATGCAGAAATGCGTATTACCCCGTCTCTTCATGTGTTGACAATCACACTGCTATACTGAATGGATTTAATGACAATAATAGCAATGATAATAAATATTACTACTACTATTGTGTAATGCATTGTAACTAGGGAAGGGATTTTTTGACGAAAAAAAAGTAACGAAACTTGCCGAGCATTCATCGAAAGTTAAAAAAATGGCCCATATTCTGCAAAATGTTAAATTTAATTCTAACGATGAATAAACTTCAAATTCTAAACTTTTTCAGTGCAACAATTAAAATTGTGAAAATTTTAAACTATCAAACCTCCAGGTATTCTAATTTTTAGAAAACAGTAAGAAAGGTCAGCAAAATAATTTGTTCAGATTTTTGCACCCTGTTAACAATGGTCACAAATCATATTAAACAACCAAAATATTCTAGTCATTTCTATCCTTCAAGTACACTCTTGTGGTTTGGCAAAAGTGGATTGAGTCTCGCATCTTTTATTATTTTTATCTTGTTTGATAAATTCTTGTTTGAAAGGGTATTTCTAATAATTCTTGAATAATGCATTTAAAAATCTGGCACAAATTCATTCATTAGTTAAAGAGTTTTAAAAACAGGAAAAAAATTAAGCTCCTTTACCATCCATTACCAAACCAGCAGTATAACAAAGAATACTGCAATGCTGCAAACATTTATTCACAAGTGCTACCCGCTATGACTTGGAAAGTTTTGCTCGGGGATTTAATAGGGTGAAAATTTGGCTGCATAACCTGGCATCTTGCTAACCACAGGATTGTGAATGTGTGCATTATAGAGCCACATGCACAGAAGGCTAATTTGGTCCAAGGTTTGGCGAACAGTCCATCGCCTTTCGAAGATATTACAGTAGATCATCGCATTCTCCTCTTCGTTGAAAGACATGAAGTAAATTGCTGATAAACTGCTTTTTTAGCCTACAGATGCATATGTCTAATTCAATTGTTAACAAGTTTTTAATTATTTTTAATGCACATTAGGCTTAATTTCAGAAATGTTCGGATCCAGGAGCATGATGGCATCTGCTCTATTAACACTTGGTCCTGCGAGTGTGGGTATCTTGGACGACTCTGATCTTGTAGGGGTTAACTATATATTTTTTTGTTTTGGAATTTATTCAAGTTATTAGCATGTTTACAATCTGTGTTGTCAGTTAGTGATGTGTTAAACTTATTCATTTTCTATAGGTTGTTATGTCCGAAGAATTCCAGCTGGGAAAGAAGTTCGTTCTGCTTTAATTGTGAGCCACTTTTATTTATTCTAAAAATTATTTTCAATGATATTTGAGGACTTTTTTAGTTTGTTTTTGCCTTAGTAAACTTAAGAGAAGTTATATGATATGCAAAATTTATAAAGTTATTAATTGATTACAAAAGCAAGAAATTACTTCACTATCACTTGAGCAATGTCTTCTCAAATCGTCCATCAATAAACCAGAGGCAGACAAAATCATTTATTATATAAAAATGTCTTAAATATCTATAATGTCTCAATGTCTTAAACCTCATTAAGACAAAGCAGAGCTTTCCTGAGATAATGTGAGGCCTGGGGCAAAAAATTTTTTTGTTGCCCATACAAATAAGAAAATAAAACAAAACAAAATAAAAGTTCTAAGTTATTATTATAAATATAAAATTTTTACACTTAACTAATAATATTTGGTCATAGAATTTTATATAAGAATATAACTTAAATAAAATTAATTTCCTTGGCTTTTCATTAAGCAAAATAATTTATAATACATTGAAAATCTAAATTTTCACAAATTTTGCATTTGATTAACAAGGTTAAATTATTTAATCTTTTTTAGGTCATTCCCATTGGTAGGTAATTTTTTTTTTATTAACTTTAGCTTTAAATAGCTTCTTTCTGCTTTGGTTGTGATCACAGGTATTATTAACAAAATTTGCAAGGCAATTATAAAATTTAAAAGGAATCACAAATGGCTTATAGTTTTTTTAAACATTCCAATTGTGTTTAGCTTGGTAAATTTTCATAACAGATGTCAAAAAATGTTTTTCATTTTGTCATACAGCTAATGGAAAGCACAGTTTAATAGGTAATTTTTAATTGATGGCAACATATCATGCTATACTTGTCTATAACCATATTCTAAATGAATGGAACAAATTTTGGAACAACTCTTCCATACAAGCACAACATTAGGCAGGGCCTGATTACCCAATTATGACAGTTGGGGGCCCTGGGCAAGGAAATCATTGAAGACCCCTCATTTGTGGGAGCTGGGTCAGTACAAACAGCACCTACCGACTCCACCACCCACAACTTCGTGATCGTAATTTCAAAAGGCCAAAGAGACATATATTTAACATATCTAGTCTCAAAAATTTATCAGCAAAAACACCAGGTTCAAGATTTAAAGGAGTTCCCAGTTTAGGAGAATTAATCCTAAATGAAGTACAGTGAGTAAAGCAAACATAACACAATAAAAACATGGCTCAATTGTCACTCAAATCAATAATCAATATTTATTTTAAGAATTTCAACAGCATATATATATATATCTATTTATCCTTCAAATTATCTAATTATAGTCAGAGCTTTATTTATGTATTAACAATCTGAATGTCTGCTCTGTTCAAAATTTATATATCACATTAATTTCAATTCAATATTCATATGGTTTTCAATACTAATTTAATTAACCAAAAATGCATTTAACATGAGCCATTTAATTTAGAGGTTGGTCCTCGTTATGCCAGTACTGCCTCGGAGTCATTGATTCCGGTAAAAGGAAAATTTACCTGATCTCTTAATTTTATTTAATTTGGAGCAACAGATTTGCATCAAGTAATCACGGATTAAAGCTGAGTCAAAAGTTCCAATGGGGAAATGTCGAGGAGAGGAAAACCAACTTTTTCTCAGGACATCAGTCCATTTTTCACCGGTCCGAATCATTTTTCGAATAAACACATCAAACAATCCGGGGGTTTGATGACGGATATATACCTGGAATAAAAAGAAAGATTTAGAAAAATATGCACATCAGAATATTTAATAATGGTTTCCAGGCTCCGCTTCTTCAGCTCCAGAAAAGGCAAGCCATTTTGGCTAAAGGCCTTTGTCTCGTTTCGACAAACTTTCGATGCGACCTTTCAGTCCAAGTGTTCCAGCACGAAGAGAGCGAGCATGGGTCCTCTGAGCCCACGCAAGTTCTCCTACGCAAAAAATGCGCCTCTTCCTGATTGGACGGCGCGCTCCTCCTCGGCAACAGCGAGCAAACGTCACGCATCCCGGCCAGACACTAAGTCCAGACAATCCAACGATTTCACGACGAAATGCGCTTTTTAATGTAATTTCAATGGAAACAAGTGTTAGTAAAAACACTGTACAGGCACGAACGGAGAGAAGGATGTTTCTCTTGCAGAAAATACAAAAAGGCTCATGGCGCAGAATTGCGACATGACAGCTCTCCCCTTCTGGGAGGCAAAAATTTTCAGAACACAGTGAGGAAAATTTTTCTCTCACACAAAAACACACAACACAAAATTACAAAAATTTACAAAGAATCTTAGGAACCTGTAAGTGTAAAATAATTTAAAACAAAAATTTTGGGCGAGAAAGGTGCTTACGTCACGATTCTCAAAACAACAGCACTGTAGATCTGAATGACTGGCCAAGCCACTCATCACTACAGGAAAGGACCAAAAAAACCAAAAGGATGACAAGGCGTCACCACATCTTAAAGGAACCTTTACAAAAATACATATTTAAAAGATTCAAGGAAAAATTTGTCAAGGCACTTTGCCTGACAACACAATATCTCAATCGACAACATTGAGATCAACCAGGTGATATGAAAAATAAAATATGATGTAATATGAATTTACAAACTTAACAATATAAACAATTAAAATATTCAAACAATTTCAAACAATTGTCACTTTCAAAACACACGAGTGACACAAAACAATTATTCTTAAAGGATTAAATATCTTGAAAATTAATTTCTAAATTAAATTTGTCATATTCAAGACAATGAGATCCTTCACTCATTCAAAAATTGTCTCACTCTTTGAGAACAAAGTCACTTTCAATATTTCCAATTTTCAATTTCAATATTCAATTTCAAAACTTTCATTAAAATCTTAACTTTCACTTTAAATTACTTTCAAATTCAACATATTAATTTTAAATTACATTTACTTTCCAATTTTTCATCATTTCAACTTTTCAACAATTATTCAACATATTCAACATTAACTTTAATTCAACTTATTTTTGTCATCAAGACAATTCAGAATTTTCTCATTCTGACTCAATTTTCATAAATTACTTTAAATTATTCATTTATTTACATTATTTAATTTATCTTAAAATTTCAATTTACTTTACTTTTAACAACTTACACTCTGTAATAACTCAACAAGTGACTACTTCATGTCACAAAAGAAAAATTTACATTTATATACATTTGTCTACTGAGAGAGAGAGAAGGAGAAAAATTTCTCCTGAAATTCACGTCAGTTATGTAAAAAGGCAGGAACACATCAAAAGAGCAACTCGGCGGGGACTAACGAGTTGCCAACACTAAAAAAAAAGGGGTGTAGAAAAAAGGAAAAAAATACTCGCGTGCAGGAAGCGATTGCAGCAGAAACAGGACGCCAGGACATGCCTCAGAAGCACGGATATCATCAAAATTTTTGGGCAGCTTGCGCTGATCCCAACATCATCATCATCTTCTTCATCATCATCCTCATAGCTTCACCAGTTTCCCACCTGGCCAATCACAACCGTCCTAGGTAGGCTCGGAGCAAGTTGTCGTCCAGGACTCCAGTCCTGCCACAAAAGTTCGGACAATTAATTTGCTAAGCTGCTTCTTCATCTGTGCTCCAATGTAAATATGTCCATGTTTGCGTCCACCAGCCAGCTTTCAGAAAAAGGGGTTGCAGCATAAAATATGATGTCTAACTGAAATTGTGTAGATGTTTGAAAACTGCTGGTCAAAAAAAAACAACAATGTGAAATGGAATTTCAAGAGAACAGAATTTCAACAAAACATCAGCCAAAAATTTCACCTCTCTCAGCAACAAAGTTTCAAAACATTTTTCAAAAGAGATCATTTACATTTGATCCTCAAGAAAAATTTCATTAATTTTCAAAATTTTCAAATTCAAACTTTCCATTTTCAAATTCAAATCACTTAAATAATTTCAATTACTTTATATTAATTTCAATTTTAATTTCAATTTTATTTTAATAAATCATTTACTTTTTCCAAAATTCAAAATTTCCTTCAGAAATCAAGATTTCCTCCCTTTTTACTTAGGGGAACAACAAATTACCACCACCATTTTAATTATTTTCATTAATGAACTTAAACAAATAGTCAAACATTTTTTTTTTCCATTAAAACACATCAATATAATCAAAGTCAATCAAAACAAGACTCTCGAAAAATTTTAAAGTCCAAGGAGAGTCAATTAACAAATTTACTTATTATTAAAATTATGGTATAAACATTCATAAATTATAGTTCACAAAATCAATTACTTATTTACTTTTTTAACTTAATGCAAGATTTCCAATAAATTTTTAAAATCACAACAATTTTTTCATAAATTCTATTTTAAAAGACAATATTGAAATATAAAACTTAAACAAGTATAAACTTTAACTTAAAATGAAATCTTTTCTTGCAAAATTTAATTTCTGAAAAATTGTGAACTCAACCAAAATTTAATATTGTGAAAATCTTTTATTTCTAAGATTATATGGTGTACGTGTATTTCTGTTTGTCATGTAATACTGATTTTGGTGTGGTGTATAACTATTTCTAAAGTTATTGTTGTAAATGATTCTTCCATTTCCTCTATTATCAAAGTTATTTGAATTATTTCTCTGAACATATTGTTGACTTCTATTAGCATGAAAGTTTGATCTAGTATGAACAGCATTTTCATTTACCCTTTTATTTGGCAAATTAAATCTTACTCGTTTCACAGTTTTTTTGTTTTGAGATTTATCTCCAGATCTTGCTAAACAAGATTTTAGTTTCACAGAGTCTTTCTCAGCGGTGATCATAGGAGTAAGTTTATTTGGCTTAGAGTTCAATTTTTGACTTTCATGAGTTTGTTTTGAAAATTTCTGCAATTCCTCTCTTCTTGGAGGTAAAAGAGTCAGTCTGTTCACATGAACCAGTTGTTCATTTTTGGGATTCATTACATGTCTGATCAAAAAGTTAACAGCAGAAGTTTGTTTTATCACTTTAAAAGGACCTCTGTTAAAAGAGCTCAGTTTTCTTGACTGGCCTTGAGGTAAAAAGGGAGTGTAAAGATACACTAAATCACCAACTTTAATATTGGGCATCTTTGCTTTCTTATGCTGTTGTAAAATTTGTGAATTTTCAGCTTTTTCTAAGTTACTTTTTACTACATCATATGTTCTTTTAAGTCGGAATCTCATGTCTTCTCCATAATCATATGTTGATTCATATGTCGGAGGTTTAAATCCAGCGATCAAAGTATTTGGAACTGTTAAATCTCTACCATAGAGTAAATAAGCAGGCGATTCCCCCGTAGAAGCATGTATGGCATTTCTATGTGCTAATAAAGCAAAATGTATCAGATTGTCCCAATTATCTTTATCGTTATATGCAATATTTTTCAAGGATCTGATCAAAGTACCATTTAATCTTTCAACACAACCGTCTACAGATGGCATGTAGGCAGTAGTAGTATTCTTTATTATTCCTAATTTCTTATAAAAGCATCTTGCTGTTCTAGAAACAAAATTCGTCCCTTGATCCGAGACGATGAATTTGGGTATCCCATGCTGAGCCATGTAGTGCTCTAAGCAACTTAAAATGTCTTCAGTTTTAATTGAAGCTAAGGGATATGCTTCAGGCCATCTTGTAAAATAGTCAGTTATGACAAGTATGAATTTATTTCCTGATCTTGATATAGGTAATGGTCCGACACAATCCATGGCGATACGCTCAAATGGATATGTGGATCTTGAAAATCTTTGTATGGGTGCTTTGTTATTTCTAAAACCACGATTTACCACACAAATTTCGCATGATGCAACATAATTTTGTGTTTGGGAATACATTCCCTGCCAAAAATATTTTCTACTTACAGAAGCTAAAGTTCTTCTAAATCCACAATGTGCGTAAGTAGGACAATCATGATGCAGCCATAAAATTTCAGACACAAGTTCCTGCGGAACAACAACTCTTTCTTGTTCTTGATGTCTACGCTTAGGATACCTGTGCGTACACCACAGTATATCATCTTTTCTAAAAAATACCAAAGTTTGTGGGTACGGTTTTATGTTTTTATCTAAGAGATCTATAATTTTATTGCACCTTGGGTCAGATTTTTGAGCGTTCTTAATTCTTATGAGCAAGGTAGGACAAGTAAATGTTTGTTCCAATTGACCAATTTGTATGTTATTTTCATTTTGCATTTCACTTTCATTATTATTAACAGCACAAATTTCATTTTCTTCATTTGTATTTGCTGGATTCAAATTGATTTCTGATTCTCTTCTATTGCTACTATTCGTATTGTTTACATTATTAGAACTTTGAGAACTTTGATTTACACTTGGAAAATTTTGATTAACATTTTGATTTATAACTTTGTATTGTGACACAAATCTTTGTGGAATATTGTCAATAGTATTTGTACATTCATCTACATTTCTTGACATATAATCAGCAACTACATTTGCTTTTCCTGGTTTATGTACTATTTGATAATCAAACTGTGATAGAGATGCAATCCATCTAGCCAATCTAGATGTAGGATCTTTTAATTTAAATACGAAGGACAGAGATTTTTGGTCACAAAAAATTGTAAAAGGTTTTCCAATTAAATAATGTTTGTAATAGTTTGTAGCCCAAACAACAGCTAATGCTTCTCTTTCGACAACACTGTATTTACATTCTGCTTCGCTAAGCTTTCTGCTTGCGTAAGATATTGGATGCAAAATTTTATTCTCATCTTCTTGAGACAAATAGCTACCTAAAGAGTGATTTGATGCGTCTGTATGTAAAATAAATGGTTTTCTAAAATCTGGAAGGGTCAAAATAGGTTTTGATAGAAGTTTTCCTTTTAAAATTTCAAAAGATTTTTGAGCTTCATTAGTCCAAATAAATTTCTTTTTACTTTCATTATTCTTAGTTTTCAATAATTCTGTTAATGGCAAAGTCAGTTCTGCATAGTCTTTTATGAATTTTCTATAGAATCCGGTGAGTCCAAGAAATTGTCTCACATTCTTAATTGATTTAGGAATTTTGAATTTCTCTACAACTTCTAAATTATGAGTATCAGGTTGTACTTTTCCATTTGATACCAAAAATCCAAGATACTTAATTGTTTTTCTGAAAAAATGGCATTTGCTTGGCTTTAATTTTAGACCATGTTTACTTAATCTTACAAAAATCTCTTCTAGTTTTTTCAAATGCTCTTCGAATGTTCTTGAAGCAACTATAATGTCATCTATGTAAATTCCAGATATGCCAGCCAGCACCAGAGACATCAGTCTCTGAAAGGATGCAGGCGCATTCTTAAGACCAAATGGGGTTCTGGTCCATTCAAAGTGGCCATCAGGTGTTGAAAAGGAAGTCTTTGGGTAATCATCAGGATGTAAACACAATTGGTAAAATCCACTGGTTAGATCCAGGGTAGAAAAATACAAGGCTCCAGACAAGTTATCGATTAATTCCGATATATTTGGAATCGGATAGTTCTCAACAATAGTGATCTTATTGAGCTTTCGAAAATCCGCTACCAAACGGTAACTTCCATCAGGTTTCTTAACAAAAAGCACTGGAGTATTGTAAGGTGATGTACTGCGCTGAATGATTTTTGCATCAAGGAGTTCGTTTACCTGGCGTGAAAGTTCTTTCTGTAAATTATGTGGAATGCGGTATGGCTTTTGCCTAACAGGTATGTTAGATTCAAGATTAATTTCGTGCAAAATAGTGTCACATCCAGACAATTCTTTCATATTTTTAGCAAAAACATGTTTATATTTACTTAGTAATTTCAAAAGCAAATTTTTTTGTGCAATATTCATATGTTTCAAATCAAAATCTCCTCCCCATGCATCAAATGTTTCATTTTCTTCAATACAGTTTTCAATGTCAACTCTATTATTTATGTCAATATCAGATTCATAGATGTTTTCAAATGTTCCTAATTTCATTCCTTTGTTTATATAAACAACCTTTTCAGATGGATTTGCAACTTTAGCATACAAAAAGTCATTTTCAGGAATTTTGTGGATACTTCTGGCTACGAAAATTTTGTTTGCAGAAAATTCTTTATTATTGATAGGTTCAAGTAAAATTGTCGTGTCTTTTTCAATTTTGTAATTTCTTTTTAATTTAATAAAAGATTCTGAAAATGGGTGTAGAACACATTTGTTGAAAGCTTTGGCAATCCCTATTGCCTGGTTTTGTTGTGAACTTCCTTCATCATGTTTATCACAATCTGTCTGAAATATTTCATTGTTACTGGTATTGTCTTTTGTCAAAAATCTGTCTGTATGTACATTGTCATTCATTTGTCTTTCATGTAAATCATTTTCACATTCATAATTTGACCTTTCATTTCCATTTGCATCAAAATTTCTAAAATCAACATCTCTAAATTCATTATGAAAATTGTTTTGTTCAAATAAATATCCATTATTACACTTATTTTCATAATTTCTTGAAAAATTTGTGTCTTTGGATCTATAATCTACATCATTTGTAAAATTGTAATTTCTTCTGTCACATTTATAATTTATAGCATTGCACTCAGATATTTCAGGTTGAACATCCTTGTGTCCAAAGGCAATGGTCACTTTACTTTTATGCAGAAAAGTACTTCCTAAAATCATGTTGTATTCGTTAGGTGCAGGTATGTTTAAAATGCAACATTCAATCACCATGACGTCTTTTCCAACAGTCAACGGGAAAAAAACTTTCTCATCAACCAAAACATCTTTATCTCCAACTCCCTTCACAATCCTGGATGTATGTTTTATTTTCACCTTTCGAGGATCAATTTTCTGTAAGGCATCACCATAGATAATGTTTATGGAACTTCCAGTGTCGATTAATGCATTCAATTTAACATCTTCAACAAAAACTTGAATAATAGGAAAATTGTTTTGGCAAGGATTCTCGATTTCCGTCATAAAACTAACTTCAGAATTTCGTCTATTAACTAGTGGAGATTGAAAAATTTGTGTTCTAAAGTTTTGTCTTCTAAATTGCCTTCTATTACCAAATCTATTATTAAAATATCTGTTATTTCTTCTATATCCAAAATTATTGAAGTTTTGAAATTTATAATTATCAAAGGAATTTCTAAAATTTGAATTTCTATATGAACTGTTACGAAAAGGTCTTCCAAAAATATGAGAGTTTTTCCTTGGAGAATAATTTTGATATGGTCTTCCAGAAATATGAGAGTTCTTTCTTGGAGAATAATTTTGATATGGACTTTTAACGTACCACTCTTCTTCCTGTGAGGCAACTGGAATTCTTCTTTGACTGAAACGGTTTCTACTTTCAGATCTTTTAGATGGTGTAGAAGTTCTGAAAGATGTTGATGGTTTATGTTTCTTCTTTACTGGAATATCTTCCCAATCTTCCTCTTCCAATTCATTTTCATTGTATCTGCTTGTAGAGGGCGTATCCAGGAAAGATTCTTCAAAACTGGAATTGCTCTTTTCCAGATCTTCTCTTATTTCATTCAGTCTTTTCTTTCTTTTTTCTGAGTTCTCACTAAATTTTCTTCTTAACTTCTCAAATTCTTTCTTCTTTAAGTTTAATTCTTTCTTCAGTTCTTCAATTTCTTGTTTAGGGTCATTTTCAGTTCTTACAGTATTTACGTCTTCTGTCATTTCTTCCAGCTCTTCATTTTGCACCTCTTCTTCTAAAATTGCAATGTCTTTAGCAGCTTCAAATGACTGTGGGTTTGCAGATAACACAGCTTTTCGAATAAGGATCTTTAATCCTTTCTTAAATGAGTTGAGCAAAATTGCAGCTCTCAGGGAATCTTCGTTGTCAGACACAGCATCTTGTGGAAAAGCCACAAAGGATTCAGCTTCTATGCGGTTCGCATAATCACGTACATCCTCGTTTACCAGCTGTTTACAATTTACAAGGGCAGCAACGTTCTTGGCAATATTTTCTTTCTTTGTGAAGTTTTCCTTGAGTGCGTTAACAACTTCAGTAAAATTCATGCTTTGGTTTAGTTTCGGGATGGATTTTATCAGTCTTTCCGCACGACCAGATAACTTCAATTTTAAAATGAAAATTTTATCTCTATTAGACCATTCGGCATGTTCAGCAACCAGAAGAAATTTCTCCAAAAATTCGTGAAAAGATTCATTTGCATTGCCAGCAAAACTTGGAATGGATCCAAGGAACTGAGATCCAACTCCAATTTTCATTTTGTTAGAGTCTCTGACAGCGGAAGCCGATCTACCAGCATTTGGAGAAAGTCGTGGTGGAGACACCGAAGGGATACGGTGGTTGGACACACTTGGATGAGCAGAGGAGTCTCTACTCCTGCTTGTTCTCGTATTTCTAGATTTAGGCATTTTAGCACAAGGTTTTTCACCAAAAAAATTTCAAATTTATCACGAAGCACAGTTTATTGTGGAAAATTGATTTCACTTTCGCTTAAATCACTTATTTATGTGTAAACAGAGCACTGAAAAACACTACGTGTAACTTTTTCACTTTTTGTTCATTATCATGAACTTCGAATCACTTTTGTATGTGCACAGAACTTTTGTATTCACTTTTCAAAAATAAATGTATGCACTTCATGTATTTACCTTTTAATGTGTGTGTATTTGGAAATTTCAATTTACTCATATATCATATATCATATAGAATTTTGTGTATTTATGTATGTCAAGTACCTCAAAATATATATGTAACACAATTTCAACATGTAATATGCAAATTAAATCATGCAAATAATACTCTGGTGCATCTGGGCTTATGTGCTTTTGCACTTATTTACTATATGACACATAAACAAAAATTTTCATGCCCATTAAACTCAAATATTTTGCACCACTAAAGAATTTTTCAACTTACTTCGACATATTAGTACTGCAATATATATAATCACAATAAAATATTTGCACTCTTTCATAAATTTATACTCCACTCACTGTAATACTCTGGGAAAGGGATACGGCACCAATTTGTGGGAGCTGGGTCAGTACAAACAGCACCTACCGACTCCACCACCCACAACTTCGTGATCGTAATTTCAAAAGGCCAAAGAGACATATATTTAACATATCTAGTCTCAAAAATTTATCAGCAAAAACACCAGGTTCAAGATTTAAAGGAGTTCCCAGTTTAGGAGAATTAATCCTAAATGAAGTACAGTGAGTAAAGCAAACATAACACAATAAAAACATGGCTCAATTGTCACTCAAATCAATAATCAATATTTATTTTAAGAATTTCAACAGCATATATATATATATCTATTTATCCTTCAAATTATCTAATTATAGTCAGAGCTTTATTTATGTATTAACAATCTGAATGTCTGCTCTGTTCAAAATTTATATATCACATTAATTTCAATTCAATATTCATATGGTTTTCAATACTAATTTAATTAACCAAAAATGCATTTAACATGAGCCATTTAATTTAGAGGTTGGTCCTCGTTATGCCAGTACTGCCTCGGAGTCATTGATTCCGGTAAAAGGAAAATTTACCTGATCTCTTAATTTTATTTAATTTGGAGCAACAGATTTGCATCAAGTAATCACGGATTAAAGCTGAGTCAAAAGTTCCAATGGGGAAATGTCGAGGAGAGGAAAACCAACTTTTTCTCAGGACATCAGTCCATTTTTCACCGGTCCGAATCATTTTTCGAATAAACACATCAAACAATCCGGGGGTTTGATGACGGATATATACCTGGAATAAAAAGAAAGATTTAGAAAAATATGCACATCAGAATATTTAATAATGGTTTCCAGGCTCCGCTTCTTCAGCTCCAGAAAAGGCAAGCCATTTTGGCTAAAGGCCTTTGTCTCGTTTCGACAAACTTTCGATGCGACCTTTCAGTCCAAGTGTTCCAGCACGAAGAGAGCGAGCATGGGTCCTCTGAGCCCACGCAAGTTCTCCTACGCAAAAAATGCGCCTCTTCCTGATTGGACGGCGCGCTCCTCCTCGGCAACAGCGAGCAAACGTCACGGATCCCGGCCAGACACTAAGTCCAGACAATCCAACGATTTCACGACGAAATGCGCTTTTTAATGTAATTTCAATGGAAACAAGTGTTAGTAAAAACACTGTACAGGCACGAACGGAGAGAAGGATGTTTCTCTTGCAGAAAATACAAAAAGGCTCATGGCGCAGAATTGCGACATGACACATTAAAAACTTTTATAAATTATTATCTAATGTATAAGCAGTTATTCACTTGCACAAGGAGTTATTAATAGAATATGTCAAAAGTGCAACTCATATATGGCCAGCAAGGAAATGAATCTAGATATTGTAGTATGTCTGTAAATGTAAAAATGACAAATTGTATTTTATTAAATAGCCAAATACATAAAGCACGCATACTACTTACTTATTACTCTTGAAGTACCTTATACAGTGCTGTTATAACAACTAAGATTTTAAAACAACTTTTTTTATATTTTTACTGTTTTGTAAAACACTTTATCAATATTTTGTAATATAGTAGACAAATAAAATACCTAGTCACTACTGAATTAAAGGCACTTCAAGTGCAACGCCTGGTAGATTGCAAATGTAGTGGAACATGGCAATAAAATAGCAATTGGTTGTGCTTTCTTGCTTGACTGTATATTTGTATATAATTTGCATATAATATTTGTATATGAATGAATAAAATAATTTCATCAACATATTGTTTTCATTCCAGTACAGTGAATTGATTTTAATGTAAATATTTCTCTTTTAAATTGACAATTCCCTACTAATGAACAAATTTATAGTAGTTTTATCCAATTCATTGATACACAAGATAACAAATTGTTGCAAAAATGGTTGCCAATAACATAATAAGATTTGTTGTACAAAATTTGTTGTATATGTATAAGTTTTGCAATGCATTACAGTGAATTTTAAGTGAAATGAAATCTGCTTAATATGGAATATTTTTAGGGCCTTAAGAATCGCCATAGGAATTATTACACATTAATATCCATGTGCAAGCAAAAATCTGATTTAAGACATAAATGGATGAAACTTAGACCAGAAAGAGTGCAAAATTGTTTAAAGACAGAAAAAAATATGTAAATTTTAAAATTTGACTAGGTGAATTTTAAAATATGGATATATTTTCAAGAATAAAAACATTCAGGTGTGAGCATAATAAATAATTTTCAACTAACTGCTGAAAAAGTCATTATCTTTCAAATGAGATGAAAATAGAAATCTATAATTGAATTTTTTGGAAGCTACATGTTTTGAGAATCATATATTATTCTTTCAGTTTTAAGAATTGAAAATATGTTGTAGCTATATATTATATATAAAGTGCATGTAGTTAAGATGTAGTAATAATTATTTATTATTACTTTAATGATTTTTCAGGGCGAAAAATATTTCATAGTTTATTTCTACTGTGAAAAACTAATTTAAAGTTCCACTGCAAGTACAGATTACAAATGTTAGAAATTGACATAAATTAATTCATTTTAGACAATTAAATGATAAAATAATCACACAATATCGATTTACTAACACACAAAATAGTTCCTCAAAATTTGATGTATTAAATTGAATTATATTTCCATGTTATGCAGTAATACAATTTGAGATCGAAAACTGCTCAAGATGGCATTTTTAAAATCTTAATTTCTGAAACAGATTTCACTATGATAAAATAGTTTTTAATTTATTATTTGAATTTCATTGTAAGCTGTTCTTTGAAACTTATTAGCTTTTGAAAAGTGTATGTGAGGTGTAATTTATCAACATTTATAGAAGCAAAATCAGTTAAAATTTGACTTGTTTTTCAGGGTGCAACGTTAGTCATTCCAGCATTTGTTCTTATTGGGATTTCAAACAATGTAGTAATTTTGCATGCTGGACTTGCATTGTACGCATTTGGTAAGTAAATTCAGTTACCATTTTATTTGGATATATAATTTGTAAAAAAAGTTAAACAAGTTATTAAATATCTGTATTAGTCCACAATCTTTTGCCATTAACAAGCGCAAAAATGTGTAATTTACAAATTACATATTTAAAAAAGAGAACATTAATTTTTACGAAATTGCATAGCTGTGTCTAACCTAACAAAGAATGGGTACTAGTGTTAACAATGACAAAAAAAAAATGTACAGATAATCACAGAATCTGAATGAATAGAATCATCAGCACCCTCTATTGTCCAGCATGTTCACTCTGAACAGGAGTACCAAATAAAAATGTGTATCACATAATGTACTTTTATGTACTTATAAAACTTTTCTATAATACTCATGAGCATCATATTGTGGACTTCTGATCTATTGACACAAATTTGAAATCACTATAGATTCAATTTTAAATATTTGCCATAAGCAATTAAATAACTTATTTCTGTGATTTGATTTAATTTTAATAATTTGCAAGAATTCTAATTTTCTACACATTCTATAGTTTGTTTGCTATTATGCAAACAACATCCGTAGAATTTTGATATAACCAGCATTTCAGACTTAGAACTTGCATATGTCCTCATAGTGGAATTGCTCTTGTGGTGATGCAATCGCGAACCACTTTCTTGTTGTCAGCAAATTAGTCTATTTTGAAAATTTCTGTGTAAAAAAATTTAAGCTCTCTTCAATTTTGATTACAATAAATGTATTTAAACTTCTATTTAAAGTCCCATGTTTCAAATATGCATTAAATGCACTGTGCTGAGAAGGATAACTTGGGTCTACTTTGTGGCCTCGCCTCAATATGTGGCCGCCTCATTGCCTGAATTACTGTCTCATTGCCTGAAAAAGTTTCATCAAAATTGATCATGTATTTCAAGAGATATTTAGCTTAGAAATGTATTTTGGAATTTACACTTCATTTTCATTATATATTAAATGGTACGAAATCAGAAAAATATTTTCAGCCATAAATTTGCTCCATAGTAAGCTTAAAAATCCAATGAACTCGATATGTAAATCCATTGAACCGGTTTTTAGTTATAAGCAGTCATGACTTATAGATTGATGGAGATACGTTTTTAATTATTGTTATTCTGCACTAGTTGTAGGGTGATAAGACTTACATTAAAATATTCCCTAGGTGCATCTTTATTGCCTGAAAGAAATTCATTGTAATCCAGTCACTTGATTTAAGATACAAATTAGATTAGAAATGTGTAGAAATCTTAGAAATCTTGTGAAGAAATTTTCGTAATAAAACTAAAAGATTATGAATATAATACATGCACCCAATGATTGAAAATGTGAATTGATGTTTTTATGTATTTTTTTTTACTTTCATTACATATTTCAATACATACATATATATATATATATAATTATTTTGTTTTTATTATTTTTTATTTTTAATTTTATATGTTTTAATATATATATATATATATATATATATATATATATATATATATATATAATACAGAAATTTTAAGTTTCCAAGTAACATATCCTTTTCTTTCATAATTCTTATTCTAAATTCCTATTTCATGTCAGGTTCTTTTTGTGACCACGTTAAGCTCTAGTCCACTCAATTGTACCATAGAATAAACTTATTCCCTCTTTATATCAACAACGACATATTTGGCCACTATTCCTAACCACAATGTAAACTGTCTCCTTTGAATTGATCTACTCTCTCAGCCTTGAATAGCCCATAATCATAACGATACAACTAAAAGATGTTTCTAAGATAAACTTTCCCATCCATAGCTGCATCCCCATCAAATTTTTGTAATATAGAAACCACAAGGAATGAACATTTCCCATGCCCTGATGAGAACTGGTTCTTGACATTTTTTACAGCCAGTGATATTCCTCTATCCGAAATAAATGTAACTTGCATATAAAGATCAAACCGCTCTGAAATTATGAAAAGGATGGTAGGCCAATGTGGGTTACAGCCAATGTAAAGTTTTTTTCTGATAGTGTCATGTTTATAAATCAGCTTTTATAGAACATCATGCTTGTCTGTTTCCCTTTTAAATCCTCCATAATTACATTACATATATATATAAAATAAATACTTAAAATGAATAAATTATAATTTTAAAAATCAAATTAAAATTCTTATAAGTTATATAATGTTTTAAGCATTGAAATCCAATTTTGCACACAGACTTGTATTTATTGATCTCATATGTTCTTATAAGTTCAAGTTTTTTAAAAATTAGTTTGACATTTCATGTTTGTGATCATAAATATTTTTATTTTTAGCCTCTGCTACTGTTGTTCCCTGCCTTACGACTATGGCATCGAAATTTGGTTCTCATAGCCAGAAAGGCATTGTGTTAGGGATTTTTAGGTCACTTGGTGCTTTGGCAAGAGCATTTGGACCTATGGTATTTGCTGTTGGTAAGTTTATTCATTATAATTTAGATATTTTGTGTTGCAATGCTTTTTAAATTGTTGTTGGCTAAATTATAATATAATGGATATAAAACAAAATCAAGTAGAAGATTTAATTTTAGAAATTTCAGTGAATTAATAAAAAAATTGCTAGCATTATAAGTTTTTTTATGAAGTTCTTCGTATATATTGCATTGTGTGAGATATATTGCATATTGTTACATCATATCCAGAGTACATCGTATTTAGATTGGTGAGGGTAGTTTCAGGATGCAAGAGCAAGTTTAAAAATCTTCATAACTTTAGCTTTGTTTACAGTAGTAATAAGCGTAAATAGGAAAAAAATGCATTAACTTTCTCACTATCTGGCAAAGCCACGAAATAAATGTCAAATAATAAAAGAATGAATAAATGATTAAATAATTTACAAATAAACAAATTGTTTCTCGAAACATTCATTTAGAAAATACAAACTTGTTTCTGCAGTTGATTGGTTTTAATAGTTTATGGAATGTAGATAGTGGTAAAATGAAAAATTGAATAAAATGCTGAAAATCAGTCTTTTATCCAAAGTTATAATTTCCTTTTATTTATTTTATCAAATTTCTATAGTAATTCCCCTTCAAGTACCACTAATTTTTTCTTTTTCAAAACATTTGATTATAGCATTTTCTTAAGGGAGTTAAAATAATTCTATTATATAAGTTTTGGTTAAAGAAAATACTAATTCACTGTTATTTCAGAAATTTTATTATTTTTAAATGTATAATTTTAGTATTTTCAAAGAGATTTAATGTTACATTTGTTATTGTATTCCTTTCAATCAATATTAATGTTGTTATTTCTTCCTTAGCCTATTGGAGTTTGACACCAACAATTTCTTACTGCATTGGGGCCTCATTATTAATCATTCCACTTATGTTAATTATAAATCTCAATAAATTACTTCCCAACTTCTCCTTGAAGGTACAATAAGAATCAGGGTTGTGATCAAAATAGTTGTGCATTATTTTTTTTGGAACGGGTCAACAAGGTTGTACTTTTCATATTTTTAAAATGTGTTTTGGTATGTATTTAAGAAATAAAGATTTTTCTAGTTTTGTAAATATATTTTGATGACAGTGTTTACCGAATGGTGATTTAAGAGTGTATATATGGAACTTGGTGATTTCACCAAAAATTATGATCGAACATGCAAGTACTGATAATTGCTTATTTTGAGACACATGGTCTAAAGATGAAAGATAAAATAATGACTTTTTTCTTCAGAGATTTAAATATGATATCTGTATGTTAGAATTTCTCCCTAATATACCAGATACGCAGAAAAAACATCTCAGTGCTACAGGATGATAAAAAAGTCACACACATAAAAATTTAATATTCTATAATTAAGGCTGCCCATGTAAATTGGGGATCTCTACAAATTTGTATCACAGGCCCCTTTTATATTTGATTTTCCTTATTTTGTTAATTTTTCATGTCTTCTCTCTTAGACTTGAAAATTTAGGGGTTCCTGTACAAACATTACTCAAGTGAGGTCCGTACCTCTTATGGGTGCCCCTGCTATAATGCACCAAGAAATTGCAGAAGTAGAATTTCTTCAGTTAGGTGACATTCATATACCCCCAAAATATATCGAAAATATCATCTGCTGTTTTTTATATATCAGCTGGTCATTACAGACCTCTTTTCTATCAATCAAATCATTTTCCCAGAGTGAAATAATTTTTATTTTAGAACAATAATTATCTGGTCATTCTTATGTGTTTTTCAAGAGTTTCAGTAACAGTTTTTATTTCGGACAGTTTACCATGAGATAAAATAGAAGGCCTGCTTGTTCATGTTTTGTTTGCAACAGACCCAATGTTCTCAAAAACACTATACCGACCTCTTAATTGTTGAATTGTTTGGGGTTTTAGAGCATGGGTATTTCTTCTGAAACTTTCCAATGGCACTCTCATTAGAATGGATAGGAAAATATTGTTCTAAATTAAAATTCTTTCACTGCAAAAATATTATCTTTTTCAGTTAATAAAAAACAAGATTGATCAATCATGCATAAAACCTTGATTATGAAACGCTTTCCATCTGTAATGCAATTTTATTTAAACATCTTTAAAAAGTGTTACATTCAGCGGTGATATTTTTTTAAATTGTCACAGTACTACAATAATTTATTTTACTTAAAAACTTAAAACCATGGAGGTAAAATTACTTTCTAACTCCATGCTTCATCCAAATCATTTTTGTAACTTCATCGAAAAAGGCAATGCTATAAAATCGTCTACTTCTCTGTATAAAATCAATGAATATTTCATTCATATTACCTATATTCCTGACTCCAGAGCTAAATAATTTTGTGTTAAAAAAATTCGGCAATACTTATACAACTCATCTTACAGCTTGATTTGTTTATATTCTGCATACGTTAAAATTAGGCTTCGTTTTAGAAACAATCAAAGTTTGATGATCATTTAAACTAAAAAATTTTGCAATTGCATTGGTGCAGATTATAGATGCACAGAAAATACGCAAAATTAAAGCAGTTTTAGGACGGATGCAACACTAAATATAAATGTAAGAGAACTTTAAAAATCATGATTTTGACACTGGGAGAAAAGATGGATGCCATATTTTATTTTGAAGTGGGTCACATGATCACTTCATATAATATGGGTATAATTTTTATTTTAATTTTTATTTAAAAACATTCGGAACATATTTTGCTCAAATTTTTTTATATATTTTACGGAATAATTTGAATATTTCCTAATATTTTCAAAGCAATTTGCGAATTTAAAAAAAAATGTTTGAAAATTAGGTCCCATAGGGTTCAATGTATTTCACTTTTTCAACTCAAGTTCAATCCAAAACTAATTGGGTGATATTATTCATTTACATTCTCATATGTTCCACAGACCGTCTCAATAACATACTTAAATTTCATTTTGATAAAGTCATTTTTATGGCAGTTATCGTGCAAACGGACAGATAGACAAAATGACCAAAGTCATAAACACTTTTCAACTATGTTGGAAAGTGTTAAAAAACCGTTTGTAATGACCGTCTAATGTATTAAAAGCCACAGACGATATTTCTGATATATTTTTGAGGACATATTAGTGTCACCTAATAGGAAAAAAAAATCTGCTCTTTCAATTTTTGTGTGCATTATATGATTTCAAAATTGGATGTGCTCAAATTTTCAATCACCCTTTTCAAAATGTACGTAGATGTTTTTACTAAGTAAATATATGCGAAATAAAGACACATCCATACATAAACTTTGAGTACCTAGTGTAACTAGTACTTGTTTTTCACTTTCTGTGCAATATATAGTACAGCAAATTCTACTTAATTAAGGCATTTTGATACTAGACGGCTTTAGCCCAATTAAGTGAAGTTTTATCTAAAGCATTAAAACATACAGACACATGTGTTGTATTGAATCAGCAGTACAGAATTAAGGAATCAAACAAGATATTTATTTTGTTTTTTGCCTCTGTCATTTTACTTGATATTGACTGAGAAACAAACATAAGAGTTTATTTAAATGAATGTTAGCACAAATGCATGTAATGGTGGTTCTCTCTCAGATATGAAATGGAAAAAGAAATACTAATATCCAATGGCAGAACTTCAAACGCTGGTCATTCTTGCAAGATTCTGATCTGGGTTCTTCATCTTCCTAAATATGTATTCTTCCTATATTTATTATTTTTATAATTTTTGGGGGGCATCTGTAAAGCTTGGCCCCCTGCATTGTGGAATTTCGCCTCTGCTAATAACCATTACGAATTTCCATTTACTATATGTTTGTATAAGTAAAAATATATTAAATGCAGTCATCAGAAAGGGTTGAGTATTTCACATACCTCTGCTTTACTCGCAGCCCAAATAGATAAGTGTCTGTACAAACTTAATGACATAGATATGCAGAATAGATATTTCTGGGTATGCTGAATCTACAGCTGAAAGTGCTGAATCTACAGCTCTAAAAAAGTGGAAAGGCTCTTAATGAAAATTGCTTGATCAGACGATGATTATTTGACTTGGAATTGATTTTCAAGTGGGAATTACTATTATATAATTGTATAACGTTTTTAATATGTTTTTGTTATTCCAGAAGCCCTCCCCCCCCCGGTGACCTAGAAGGCTAAATCTCTGCATACTAATATAGTATCACCTAATGCAGCCGGATTTTCGATTTATCCAAAAGCTGGCAGAGAAAATGAGGTTTTTTTAAAAAGGGGCGTTGCCCGAGCGTTAGACCAGGGATTCATTGAATTCATTAATCAAAAGCAGGCAGAATTCACCAATTTATATATTGGCATTCTCTTTCGGAAACAACGTAATTTTTATATTTCTAATACTCAATTTAATCTCCATTTTGACCTCTCAACCAGGAATGAAACAAAATAGTTCCGACTCCCCCCCCCCCTCCCCCCCCGCACATCAGCCAATATTTCCCCCAACTATCGTAACCGGTAAACTAAAAAGAAAATAAATAAATAAAAGATTCAAAACGGAATCTTTTCTTTCGGAGAAAAGGCGGGACTTGAAACGCAACGCGACCAGATTTCAGCGAACATTTTTGCAATATTCACGGAAATTCGTCAATTTTTGGGAATTTGTATAAAAGAAACTATAAGGCATTTTTAAAAATTTTGACCCATTGAGCTCTTCGATATACATTTAGCTATAGCTTTAAAAAAAATGGAGATCGTATCGCAAAACTGTATTAGAAAACAGATTTTCAAAATGGGTATCTATATTTAGCTCTTTTTAAAGATGTTTCTTCATCGGTCTTAAATTAAAAACACTAACAATGCAAAACTATCGATATCGTTTTAAATTTTCAACACTTGAGTAACATTTGTACAACTCTTAGCTTCGGGTAAAGAAAAAAAAAAAAAATGGAGGTCGGAGAGCTAAAATTGAGGTGTCATTGTGTTAGATTTTTAAAATGGATCTCCTTGTTGACCTTTTTTTCGAGTGTTTTAAAATTTAACCGTCTTTTAAAATCTCCAGAGAAAAAGCAATTGACTTTTTCAAAATTCCGACTGAAAACCTTCAGGCCCCATTTAAAAAAAAAAAAAAAAATAAGATCGCAGATCGAAAATTAAGGAAGAAATCGTGCTTCAACATAAAATAACTATAAAAACCCTTTCTAAATCGTGCGTCAACATAAAATAACTCAAAGAAACTAATTTGAAAAAAAAAAAAAAAAATATCGCAGATCGAAAATTAAGGAAGAAATTGTGCTTCAACATAAAATAATTAAAAAAACCCCTCTAAATCGTGCTTCAACATAAAATAATTAAAAAAACCCCTCTAAATCGTGCTTCATAAAATAACTAAAAAAAACTAATTCGAAATTTAAAAAAAAAATCGCCCATCTGTATTCTCCCCAAGTCCTAAACTCTGAATTTCGCCGTTGCCTAAAGTTTAAATTTCCCGCTACAAACGACACGCACACACAGACAGACATGCATGCATCTTTTTTTAGTATGAAAATATAAATAGAATAGTTTTAGCACACATATTTAAATATGCCGTGATTTTATACAGTATCGTGATGATGAACATGTAGTGAAGAATTAAGTACTGTTTTTATTGCTCGCAATTTTGGACGTCCTTTACAATCTAAAAAATACAACAAAATTAAAAAATACAACAAATACACTCTAAAAAATTGCAATAGTTACAGTAAAGAAGTACAACAAGACACTCTCCGGCCGTCCAAATAGATGCTCAAGTCCTTTGGATGAGTCGGACGGGCTGGGTCTTCAACAAGTACACTCTGAAAAATATATGCACCTATATAAAATTGAGCTACAGTCGCGAAAATCGACATACAAATGCCGTTTTAGGAGTTATGCAAATGATCAAATTGTTAAGATGTTACAGGGCTCATGTAACGTGCATGAGAATGACACATCGTGCAGCATTTAAAAAACGACCAGTGTTCCCACTCATGGGCAATAGGAACTGGATGCTCTGCTTTGATACTGCAAGTTGTGTACAAAGACGCCTTTGAGACGTGCTCGACGGCTCTACAAACAATTGCCGGATTTAGAGAGAGGTCGCTGGGAAGCTGGCTAGTCCAATAGCACAGATATTTAAATATCAGTCGCCATTTTGGTTGGAGCGATATGGCAGTTACTCGGTGTTAACAACAGTGTATCAGAGAAAGCACATGTAACCGTAGCAAAGACTCAGGATTCCCCAGACAAACAACAGCTAGAGAGAATCGTGCAGTCAGGAGAGGAACTACGTTCACACCAATGGTGTCGCTATCGGCCGTTCAAAAACGTTTGTCATCCTCCATGCATCTTCTATCAAGGCCTACTATTCGGAGACGACTGGTAGAAGGTTGAACTAGGCGTCGACGTCCATTAAGGCGTCTACCACTGACTCTTCAACATAGGCAGGGTCATCTAAACAGGTACCGAGCTCCGTCAGCCTGGACAGTGTCCGATTGGAGGCATGTTGTCTTTAGTGACAAATCTCGCTCCTCTCTCTCAGTGCTGATGACCGCCGCATACGTGTGGGAAGGACTGGCCAGTGTTCCGATCCTGCATTTGTTGTCGAGGGACGCATGGCCTCACACGTGGTGTGACATTCTGGGGATCCATCTCGTGGGATCCTCTAGTTGTGCTGCAAGCCAATCTGACGGCTAGCTTTTACGTCGGCGATATTTTGCAGCTAATTGTTCTGCCTATGCTGTTAAGCCGCCCAGGCTCCATTTACCAACAAGATAACACTCGATCACAAACTGCACGCTTTTCACAATAATGTCTTCAAGGATTTAATACCATCCCATGGCCACCCGGTTTTTCAGATTTATTACCAACCATAAAATACTTCTGGGACATGTTGAGACGACAGTTGCAGCGTTCTGAGAACACCACTGAATTAACTGACCAGTTGCAACATTTGTGGCAGAATCTTCCGCAGAGGGACATAAGCAACTTAATTGACAGAGTGTATTTCGGAATTTAGAATTTTTCATTTCCTGGATCCTGTGGGTTTGGGAATTTTATTTTATATCTTTAAAAGAAGCTATGCGCTCTTACTTTTTGATGTATTATTTGTCTATAAGTATTACATGCTTTTAAACGATAATACACTTCAAGTCGTTCTGTAACAAAAGTCTGGCACAGAAATTTCGGATATAATGAACATTTATATAAAGAGATAAAAGCTGATGTGAGCAGCATATGATTTTCCCTACATTATGTCACAGCGAAATAATGATAAGATACACAACACAAGGTTTTTAGCTTTGATTATATATATGTAAAATTGAAATTTATGTTTATGTGCGTTTTTATCTCATCATTATGGGAGAACGGCAGCACCGAATTTTATGAAATTTTGTGGGTAGCCTTGGGATAACCCCACTTAAAATGTACTCCACGTTTCGACTTTTAGGACCAGGTGTTGTCAGATATTAATAAAAAACGAACCTCCCATAAAGATTGCATTACGCAAACACTATTTTTTCTGCAATTTTTTTGAAAAATAAAAAGGATGGTATGTTGCTAAGCAACGGAATTAAACCCAACGAGTTTATACAGCAGACTATTTTTATTTCCGATTTAAATAATTAAGAAATGTATATAAAATAAATTTAATCGAAATTACCTTTTTGACTGGATTATATCTATAATACGGCTTTCGGGCTGAAAGGTTATGATAATTATTGATATTTTCTGTTTTAACAAAGATTTTTCAAATTTATGTATTAAGTTTAACCAATAATTAAAACAGAATAAAAATGGTACGAGTATATTTCTTATACTATTATAATATATATATATATATATATATACTCGTATAAGAAGTATATTCTTATACGAGTATACTTCTTATACTATTTAAGCGCTTCCATTTTGGCATATATTGATCCAATTTCATATTTTTTGTAAATTTGTTTACAAACGGGACCAGGATGTTTTATTCTTCAGATCTGCCTGTGAATATAATTTTGGATAGCGAGTGCAGTGATTCTTATACTTCTCTTTTTAGGATAATTAAATCAAATATTTTAATAGAACGTTTCTAATAACAATGTCATTTGGAATACTATAGGAATTTGCACATAATTGTGAATATCAAAATGCGTCGGTAAATAAATAAAGCCATACTATACTGTTGTTGGTGTTGAATTAACATCATTTAAATTGAAAATTGAGAGCTTTTGATGATTTACTAGTCCAACAAACAAAATAACTTATCGATACTCATATGTAAAATACATCAAAATGCAATTGACATTTAATTGATATCCCGTGAAATTAATGACCATTGGCGAATTATTTGTGTCAAAATATAAAACTATTGCAAGAAGTATCTATTCTCGTGAATGGAACGAACTAGATCTACGAGAATGATTTTAAACGATTTGTCACGTAACATTACATATTGAAAGTAAACATATTAGACGATACTTTCTTTTTTTTTTAATGTTATGTAATTTTTTTGATAAATTTATTTGAAAAAAAGGGGAATATCTCAACCGAGAACGGTTCATTTTAGCTTTCTAAAGTTTGTGTCATTTTTTTTTCTAATGGAGAAATAACGTATGAAAAAGTTATTTATTTAATATTACAAAAAGTCCTGATTTTTAAATGATTTTTTTTTCACAAATTCATTCGAAAATTGAGGGGGGGGGGGCTTTCGAATATGTATTTGATCGTGTTTATAAGCAATGGGGTTCCAGTATTCCCCCAATTGTAATAAGCGTACTAAACTTTGTTCAAAACGCTCCATTCATTCGTGAGATATCCCATCCACAGAATCACGGACACACAGACATCATCTCAAAAAACGGTTGATTCTAGTTTAGCGATGCTTGAAGCATGCTCATTAGCCGAAAACTTGAATTCGAATTTTTGACCCTTCACAATAAATTTCCCTCCGCATTATACTATGTATATAGGGAAAGTAAAAATATGGAATATGAGCTTGCGAGAAAGTCTAGTGGAGGCTCACACTTTAGATATTTTTAGATTGCTGGCTTTAAACTAGTGGCGACTCGTGACCTCGGGAATGGGTAAAGCAGATTCAGTGGCGGGATTCCCCCTCCTCTTCAACAATGAACATCATCAAAACACATCATGCTACTGGCACAAGTGTTGTCAACTATTATCTGAAAATAGTCATACGAGACTTTTTCTCCGACCCAAACCATCCGACGTAACCGAATGTGTAAGGTATCTGTTTGGACTGTCGGGAAGTGCCACCCAATTTAGACCTGAACCCAGTGGGGGAGACATCCACAAGGACCGTACCCTCCTTCACCTACTACCGACCTTTCGGAAGGACTTCTGGACTCACATGTTGAACGTGATCGTGCTCCGCGTGAACACGGTGACAGTTTAGGTAATGGCGGGAATCGAAGTCGGGTTGTCCAAGTGCAATTCTCGCGCGCTAACCACTGGGCTGTCGCGCCCCGCCATACGAGTCTGAAATATTCCCCAAATAATAATAATAATTATAATAATAATAATAATAATCACTTCACCTGCATTACTTGAGCCATCATTGCTTTAAACCTAGGACACTCTTTAAAAAACTTAAGCTGTCTTAATTCGATCTAAATCAACAATGCCCCCCTCCCCTGCGATCTCTATCACTTAACTGGCCTCCTCCCGTTTTCTAAGTGAAATAAATATCCGTAATGACCCTCTAACTTCACGTTCTCTCCCGTAATCGCACCAGTCATATGGAACAAGTCACAAAGTACATCGATGTTGCATTATGGCGGATTAAAAGAATTGTGTTGTCGTTCGCCGTCTTCTAAAAATCTTCGTTTCGAATTAAGAGAAAAAAGCTTCGACGTCTCCTTTTTATGAGAATTAAAGATCAGAATGTGAGGTGACCACTTTAGGCGCGTTCCGTAACTAAGTGGTCATCCATGACTGTTGGAGTTTCGTACGTGTCTCGCGAATTTTTTCGTTTGAAGCCGTTGTCTCTGTATTTTCGATGGACTCAATTACAGGGTCGTCCGCAGGAATTTCTTTCTCAGTGGCGGCAACATTTCTTAAACAAGTAAAAATTTTTCATATATCTGGAATAACTCTTCATCCATAACATTCACTTATATTCATTTTGTTTAGATTTACTTGAATAATAATGTGTAATTCCTTCTTTTTTTGTAAGCTATAATTTCCCAAGTTATCAATGTTTTTCGTCAAAAATTATTTAAAAAAATTCTTTTTTCAAGCTGGCAACGAGTCAGATGACAGGTAAAATTATTTTTTTCCCTTTTGTTAATTGTATCAAGCAAATTGCTTTAAATAAAAGTATCAAATTAAAATCTAAAACTTTCCATTTTACAATGAAAGTAAATGAAAAATACCTCGAGTATAAATTCTCCAGTCGACTTTCACCTACGTTCATATTCCACAGTTTTTAAGCCTACTTGTATCCAATCGCATCAGAAAGAAACAAGAAAGACCAATAATGTATAAAGCATTGATTATGAAACACTTTCCAACTTCAATGCAATTTTATACAAACATCTCTCAAATGCGATACATTCCTCGGTAATATTTTAAAATTATCACAATACTAGATTAATTTATTATATTTGAAAACTTAAAACTTCATCGAAAAAAATGAACTTCATTCATGACGGTATTGAAATATAAATTGCCCGGTTTAAACATCTCTAAAATGCGATACATTCCTCGGTAATATTTTTTAAATTATCATAATACTACAATAATTTATTATATTTGAAAACTTCATCGAAAACAAATGAACTTTATTCAAATGACGTCATCGAAATATAAATCGCCTCTATATAAAAGCAGCATTTCATTCATAAACTGTTTTCCATTCATCACAATACTATAATAATTTATTTTATTTAAAACTTAAAACTATGGAGATGCAAGTAATTTAACTCTATGCTTAAAACTTCATAGAAAAAATCGTCTGGTTCTTTGTGTAAAATCAATGAATGTTTCATTCATATCAGCTGTATTGCAGACTCCATGAGCTAAATACTTTTGCGTTAAAGAAATGCAGCAATTCTTATACAACTCATTCTATATCTTTTTGTGTTTACATTATCCATAAGTGAAAATTAGGCTTCGTTGTAGAAATAATCAAAGTTTGATGACTATTTAAACTCAAATATATTGTAATTGCGTTGTTTTAGTATGTAGATACACATAATTTAGGTAAAAATAAAGCGGTTTTAGGACGGATACAACACTCAATATGAATTAAAAAGAACTTTAAAAATCACGATTTTGACAGAAGATGGATGCCTATATTTTATTTTGAAGTGGGTCACGTGATCTCTTCATATAATGGTCACGTGATCTCTTCATACAAAGGGTGTAATTATTTTAATTTTTATTTAAAAAGCTACTGAATATATTTTGCTGAAATTTTTTTTATATATTTTATGGGATAACTTGAATATTTCTTAAAACTTTCGAAGCAATTTGTGGATTTTGAATTCGCTTAAAAAATGTTTGAAAAATTAGGTCCCATATAGTTCAATGTATTTCATTTTTTCAACCCGGGTGGATTCAATCCAAAAACAGACAGACATACAGATAGACTGACTGACTGAATGAATGAATGAACAAAGTCATAAACACTTTTCAACTATGTTGTAAAGTGTTAAAAACAAAGATGCATTTTTTTCAGATTTCGCACTTAAGTTATTCCAAGGCATAACTGTATTCCGCGCTCGCTTATCGGTACGGAACGCCGGATATAGTTATGCTTTGAGTTTTTCTTTCAAAATATTGTATAAAAAATATTTGAAAGTTTATTTTTCCAAGTTGGCAACAGTTTTGTGTTGGATTACCATAATGGATTATCCATTGGATGTATTTGGTTTATCTTTGCTAATATATAAACCCATTTATCTATAACTTAGTTGAAATTATCAATTTTCTCTATATAATATGTAATATCTATAAACTACCATAATTGTTCCTGAATTTATCATAATACGTAATGTTATGAAAATCTTAAATTTCAAATAATTCGAATTCTAATCATGAAAATGACTGAAAATTCTATCTAGATTTAGTTTTTCACGTATTGCATCTACACATAATATTTGATGGCGAAACATTCATTCTTGGGTTATCGTGTCCACTCCTCACAAGCATAATACACAGATGGACATCTTACTTTTCAAAAGGGTTCAAAATGAGTTCCCAAGGTCTTAAAACGCACCTATTTGTCAAAATCTCGAATTCGAAAATTGTCGGGTAAACAATACTTTCTCTATAAAATAGTATAAAACATAATAATGGACTATAAAAAAATTATTTGTTCCTCTGACATTTTATCAATTTTTAAAGCTAAAGGAATAACGATGCCCATTTAAAATTACTCTGTCTTCCAAATATTAAATAACCCCAAAAGTTCTAATTTGATGGACTCCAAATTTCACAAGGTAGTCAATTGGGTAATATTATTGAGTATAATAATTAAACTAAAGAAAATATGTTTGGGTGTATTTTCAAAATAAAATATGGCATCCATCTTTTTTACCCAGTGTAAAAATCGTGATTTTTAAAGTTCTTTTAAATTTATATTTAGTGTTGTATCCTTCCTAAAACCGATTTATTTTTGAGTATTTTCTGTACAGCTATATCCTGTGCCAACGCAATTGCAATATTTTTTAGTTTAAATGATCATCAAACTTTTGTTTTGTTTTTTTACACAAAATTATTTAGCTCTGGAGTCTGGAATAAAAGTGATATAGATGAGCTATTCATTGCTTTTACATATAGAGCCAGACGATTTATATTTCGATGACGCCATTTGAATAATGTTAATTTCGATGAAGTTCAAGTTTTCAAATATAATAAATTATTATAGTACTGTCAGGGCCCTCGCTAAGACTTATCATTGGGGGGGGGGGGGGGGGGGAGAGCCGATAAAATTGCCAAGTCAAGTAATGATTTTTACCAACTTAAGTAAAGTCTAGGGAGGTTTTTTTTTTTTTTTTGCACCGATAACACATTTTATATCGATTTTTCATTCATCGATATATCAGTATGATTAATGTATCCATAATGTCTCTCAATACTCAAATATCTTAAAGGGTTTTTTTTGCATAATTCTGTATCATGAAATTGCCAAAAGAGAAAAAAAATTACTGTAACCCTAATTTGATCCTCAGATTTGACAGATAATCAGAAAAACTATTTGATCAAATTAGGGCCTTATCAACCAATTTTGGCATCCTTTCCAAGTGATGGTAAAGACAGATTCAATCCCCATTGGTATAAAGAATTTCAGTACTTAGGATACAGTACAATTAAAGATTGTGCATACTGCTTTGTGTGCTTTCTGTTTCCTCATGGAGTAGGTCAAGAGAAGAGTGAAGATGTATGGTCGAAGATTGGAGTGAGAAATTGGGGGCAAATGAGAAGCAAAAGCTGGGAAAGTTACAAACTCACTTTTCATCTATTGCACAAAGATCAGCACTCCACAACTATTGTAACTTTTTAATAAAGGAGCGGCACATTGATGTACTTCTTGATCAAACCAAGAGATTAGCACTGATAGAAAATGAAAGAGTACAGTTTCAAAACAGAGAAGTAGTGAGAATCTTGCTCGACACATGCAGGACCCTAGGACGTCAAGGGATAGCATTTCAAGGATCAGGATCAAATGATGGTAATTTTGTACAAATAATATCGCTGATCTCAAGATATAACCACATCTTGAAAACGTGGTTTGATGAAAGAGAATTATGGCGGTACCACGCGAGTTACATGAATCCTGAGTTACAAAATGAGCTCGTTGCTGAAGAAATAGAAAAAAAAATTGTTAAGGAGATTAAGAGCTGTTATCTTTTCTCAGTGATGGCTGATACCACACCTGACAGTTCACAAAAGGATATGCTTTCGATTGTTGTCCGCACTGTCGATGAAAACTGCAAACCGAGAGAATGCTTGCTAGACGTTTCTGAATGTGCTGAAAAACAGGTATTGGAATGACAAAGTAAATTTATGAGACTTTAAGACAGAAAGAAATTGACACACCCTCATTGGCTTTTCAGTCGTATGATTTTGCAAGTTCAATGTCAGGACAGTTTAATGGAGCACAAAAGAAACTCTCAGAAATCATAGGGCATAATATACCATACATTCCATGCCAAGATCACAGACGTAGAACACAGCTGCAGTATCAGCATTATTATTAGAGACTTATTCGACGCACTTGAAGCATTGTATGTTTTCTTCAATTCAAGTACTAACCGTTTCCGACAGTTGAGGAATAAGATCAAAGAAGTGAAGTATGCCCTTCTTTTGAGAAATATGTCTAGTACTAGGTGGACAGCCAGAGCAGAGACTAGAAAAGCTGTAAACACATCATTTGCACCTATCCTATCTGTATTAGAAGAAATTTCCACACAACAGGAATTAGATTGTGCTACAAAAGCAAAAGCGCATGGGTTATGCAAAAAGATGAAATCATTTGATTTCATTGTTATCTTGTTTTTTATGAAAAACATTATGTATAAAATGAAGAATATGACAGAAACTTTGAAAAGCCCTGATCTGAATTTGATTGATTGTATTACAGTTGAACAGTCGAAAACACCGTAATAATTTTGGAGAAGATTAATATTAACACCACAGAAATGGACAACTTGATCACAAGTGCGGAAACATGTGTTGGAAACATTAAAGTTGATCCTGTACATGACTTTCAACTGCACCATAGAAGACGAATGAGGCCGAGAAGGATTGAAGAGTATGCTGAAAATGAAGTAAACATAGACCTAAAACAATGCTATAGAAAAGAGTTCAAGGCTGTCCTTGATACACTATGAAGAGACCTTAAAGACAACGTGGTTGCTATGAAGACAACTATTTCTCCACTATATTCAATTTTTAACTTTCCCTTGAACAAGGATAATCTGACAATCGAAGCAATTGAAGAGGCTGTTACGATGTTCCCTCCAGCTACTAGGTCTCATATGCAGGCTCTACAAAGTGAGTTAGAAGTCTTCGTTAACATATGCAAGAAGGAACATACATATACTATCAATGGAAACATTGAAGAACGTAATGGTTCAATGCAAAAATGCTTTAAAGCTGGCTTTCAAAATGTGCCAATTGACTTTAACAGCCGGTTATGGAGTCAGCACAAATGAAAGAGCCTTCATTTAGCTAAATATTGTGAAATGTTCCTTGAGAACAACAATGACAAACATGAAGCTTAACAGCTTCATGCTTTTGAAGTGCGAAGCAGACTTTGGAAACGAAATCAACTTGGAAGATGCTGTAGAAAGGTGGTCTTGCCTGAAGCAAAGACGAATACGTGTCTATGTAAAATAAGTTAAACACAATAAAGCCTTTTTTATTTTTTATCCATATTCCATTTATATGGATCTTTGGAGTGTATATCATGATAAAATATCATCCATCATTTTATCTAAAATGTACCGAGTCTGCCAACTTGGATCTTGATTTTGCCAACTGTACAGGGATTTCTCAACATTCGGGGGGGAGACTCCCCCCCTGTCCCCCCCCTTAGCGAGGGCCCTGAGTACTGTGATAATTTAAAATACAATACGTGGCAGTGAAAATGAGACACCAAGGAAGGAGTGGGCATAAAAATATGCAAATTGCAGGGTAGACGCAGCTCAGCGAGTTATGTAAATGATGCGAAATGCGCAGCTGTCCCGCGCACGTTGAGTGAGATATAAGGGAAGGAACCTGCAGAATCGGCAATAGTCACGCCGCTCTGTCTGCCAGGGAAATCATTTTGCAAATTTTTTTTGCCTCAGGAAACGTATAGTAGCAAAGAATGTCAGGCTGCCGCCAACCAAGGCAGTCCCAACAGACAGACGATTTCACGAGGGATATGGTGGTCGGACTCGGAAGGGTAAATTGGTCCATACGTCAAATCTCAGCGGACAGCCACCTACACGCGTCCACGGTGCACCAGCTGAAGCGAAGATGGTTGGAACAAGAGAATGTGGTCGATTCGGAGCTCAGACTCCGAGCTACGAGGTTGTGATTTTGTGAAGCTGCTGCTTTTTGATTGTGGTGACTTTCTTTGCTTAAGTTTGGCGTGTTATATCTAGTTACGATAGAACACGTCGGGCTAAGCAATTACAGCTTTGTTGTGTACGGATTTCTCGCCATTTTGGATTCGTGCTTTTTCAACTTTGGAGTGCCACGTGTGTTTTTCCCACGTGGTAGTGCTATTGCTTTGATCGTTTCTACGCTGACGACATGGATTTGGATGCATTCGATACGGAAGCTACTCGCGGACTTGCTGGTGAGCTAGACGAAGATGGACTGCGGCCTCTCAGGTATGCCATGATTGAATATTGTGATACTCTGCCCAAGGATGGATTGATGCCCGCTTGGAAGGAAGAAGTGAAAAACGCTGTGAACTTTTGTGCACTGGCAATCTACACTCTGACGCTACACATCAGGGAGCTACTGACGAATGGACTACTCGGACGGGACGAGGACCAAGTCTCCGAGATTCTGGGTTCGTTTCTTTCTGTAAATTCTTTTTTGTTGGTCCAGAATTTGGATAGGTTTTATGCTAGTAATTTAAATGAGATTTATAACTGTGAAGGAAGTAATTCTAGTGATGTAATTAAATGTAAAATGATAGAACTAGGCTTAATTAAAGAAATTAAAGATGAAGATAAACTTAAACCTGTTGAAAATCCAAATAAAAAGAGGAGGATAGAGGGGCAATCTACTATGGATGCTCCTACTAAAAACCAGAATGGAGAATTAAACTTAAAATCTAATGACAAGGATAACATGGATTGTAGTGAAAAAATTGATAAAGATGTAAATGATAATGTTAAAACTAAGAGTTATGCTGAAATTGTCGCGCAACCTATAGTGTTCAAAAGTGCACCAAAACCAAAAACGGTTCAAAATAGTGACAGGCAAAATAGTGTAGTGGTTGAGAAAAAAGACCCAAAAGCGGAATGTTTTTTCATCAAGTTTAATGACAATTACCAGGCTCTCCTTAAAAAATTAAATGAAATCTCAGGTAATAAAGTATCTGGCAAGCTCACAGGAGACATGCTAAAATTGATTCCAAATGACGCTGACGCCTATAGGGTTGTACAACGCCATTTATCTAGTGAGAAAATCCCCTTCCACAGTTTAAACTTAAAGACGGAAAGGCCCAAAAAGGTAGTTTTGAAGGGGCTACCAACAAACTATAACATTGAGGAAATAAAAATCACTCTAACATCCGAAGGATTAGATGTAGTCCGGGTTTCTCAACTGAGAAACACAAAAACGAGATTGCCCCTGCCGATCTTCTTAGTCAGCATTAGGCCTACGGAAGACTGGCAGAGGGTATACCGACTGACAAGATTAGGATACTTGGCTGTGAAGGTAGAGGCCTTCAGAGCACGGGGCTTCAAAATCTGCTACCGGTGCCAGCAATTCAATCATTCCTCTGAGAATTGCAGCATGCCACCAAAGTGCCTTAAGTGTGCTGAAGAACACTTCACACGTGACTGCCAAAGACCAAGGACAGAGAAGGCAACGTGTGCTAACTGCAATGGAGATCACCCGGCGAACTTCAGGCAATGCCCGAAGAACCCCTGGAACAGAGGAAAGGCACCGGGGTATGCCCCCCCTCCCTCAAAAAATCAGATACCCCCTTGGAGGGAAAAGACCCTCGGTCTAAACCCTCAGACACCCCATCAGGACTCCTCGCACTCTGTGCCACAGGTTAAAAGAACTCAAACTTCAGCACCTACCAGATCGGTGCAAGAGCAGGCCCCTAAACCGTCGACTTCCAGAGAAATGACTGTGGAGGAAGTGAGAATAGCTCATGAAGACATAAATCAGAGGATAGCAATTGATAAAGCCGCCAAAGAGGCTCGAGAAGCAAAACAAAGATTAGAAAAAAAGGTTCAGGAATGGCAGAAAACTAAACGCGCCCGAGAAGAGCTCGCGCAAACACAGCAGTTAGACAAATCGGCTGAAAAAAAACAAAAGACTACCGAGGTCCAAAAGGATACTCACAAAACAGATCAAACCGCGGTTGAGGCTGAGGAAATTGTAGCTGAGACTGAGGAAATGGAAGCTGAGACTGAACTTGCTGATAAATCCAATGATGAAAAGATGGATGAAATCCTCAACCTCGTCAGAGGATTTATCAGTATGTTCAACCTAGACGATATAAAACATCTGTTGATGCAGTTCGCTGAGTTAATTCAAAAAAAGAGCGATCCAATGCAAATGGTCTTTGAGGCTTTTAAATTAATCGCGGAATTTAATAAAAACAGTGAGAAACAAACCCGCCATGAATAGGTCCCAAAAAGAAAGTTTTAAAATAATATTTTGGAATGCGAACGGCATATCTCCAAGAATAAATGAACTTAGGAGCTACGTAAATGAAAATGATGTAGATGCCCTGCTAATCCAGGAAACTAAAGTTAGAGAAAACAAAAAACTAAATATAGCAAACTATAATAGCTATCATACCCTTAGCTCAAATATAACTGCTAGAAATCCCCATGGAGGAACAGCAATATATATTAAAAGTAATATTCCCCACGAGGAAATAAACAACATAAATCTTCAAGGTATAGAAAATACTAGTATAAAAATTAAAATAAATAATGTAAACCCATTTATCCTAACTTCAATATATGTCAAAAACATGAGTGGTATAAATGTAGCTGCGCAGCTGGAACTGCTTTTCTCGCGATATCCAAACACAATACTCGCGGGCGACTTCAATGCACACCACCGAGCGTGGGGCAGCAGGAGAGCCAACACACGCGGTACACAGATACATAGATTGCTAAACACAACAAACACTGACATCATTGCACCGTCGAGACCAACCTGCTTCTCAGGTGCCAATGGCTCATTCATAGACTTTGTCCTAACGAGAAACATAGAATACGCTCACACAATTGATACCCTGGATGAATTCGACTCGGATCATCTACCGGTACTGGTGACATTCGATTTGAACACTCCCCTTCCAGCCTCTCTGGGACAAGAGAGTGTGAACTGGAACGTATTCAAAAGAGCACTTTTCGAGCCGCATTTAGCAGTACCCAACATTATGAGCACGGCGGATATTGACTCTGCCACGCACACACTCACAACAGAAATCAGGAGAGCTATTGCATCTGCCACAACACATCGTGAGTGACCAAAAATGCCCACACTTTCCCACCATGTCAAACAATTAGTTAGGCAAAGGAACAGAATGCGTAAGACATGGCAGGCTAATAGAGACCCTACCCTCAAAAGGGAGCTTAACAGACTCACGTGGAAAGTCAGGGATAAAATTGTCGCAGAAAAGCAGCAACAGTATAAAGAGTTAATTGAATACCTTAGCTCGGAAGACGTATCGCTCTGGCAATTCGCTAAAAGACTCAGAAAACCTCAAATTAAACTCCCGCCACTAATAGATGGCGCTAATATTGCGTACTCAGACGAAGAAAAGGCAGAGGCGCTTGCTAGGCATTACGAAAAGCAATTTGAACCAAACTACGATCTAATGTGTCAGGACACCCTAAGAATGGTTAGGCAAACTCTAAACAATTTCAGGAACTCCCCGGTCACGGCTGAGATTAACCCAGCCACCCCGCAAGAGATAATTGATATCATCAAAAACCTTAAAAACCGTAAAAGCCCAAGGCACGACAAAATCAGGAATATTGCAGTCAAAAACCTACCCTTAAATATAATATTTTACTTGACCACCCTAATAAACAAAATACTAAAGCTAAATTATTTCCCCAAAGAATGGAAGGAAGCGATAATTATAGCGATCCATAAGCCTGGTGAGGATGCCACAATTCCAGCCAACTATAGACCAATCAGCTTACTACCGACACTTAGTAAAAATTACTGAGAAAATAATTCTTAATAGACTGAACACGCACCTTAGTGAGAATGATATTATCATTCCGGAGCAGTTTGGATTTCGGCCAAAACACTCCACCACTCATCAATTGCTGAGAGTGGTAGAGTACATTTCTTCTGGTTTTAATAATAAGACACCCACAGCTGCGATTTTTCTTGACATCCAAAAAGCCTTTGATAAAGTGTGGCACAGTGGATTAGCTTACAAATTGATCACTCTAAAAGTCCCTGACGCACTTGTCAAACTTTTAATTTCATACCTAAATAACAGACACTTTCAAGTCAGAGTAAAAAATAACTTATCTACACCCAAGCTCATTAAAAGTAGTGTACCGCAAGGATCCATCCTGGGCCCGACACTCTTTAACATATATCTAAATGACATTCCCAGGACCCCAGATACGGAGCTGGCACTCTATGCAGACGACAGCGCGATACTTGCAAAACACCCTTACGTCTCAGTAATGCACAGACAGCTACAACAACACTTAGACATACTCCAAACATGGCTGGAAAAATGGCGAATAAAATTAAATCCCAATAAATGTCATTGGATTTATTTCTCAAGAAAACGTAAACCTCCGCCTCCTCTGTACATAAACAACCATGCCCTAAAAGCGGAAAAATCTACTAAATACCTAGGTGTAACGATAGACTCCCACCTAACTTGGAAACTGCACGTAACGAACATAATCAAAAAAGCGTATATAACCATAGGAGCCTTATACCCAATGATAGGAAACGGAAATCTAAGTTATCAAAATAAACTCCTAATTTATAAATCGGTCATCTGCCCAGGAATGCTGTATGCAGCACCCGTATGGGGATATGCCTGTAAAACTACCATAGACTTATTAGAGACAATACAAAACAAAACCCTAAGGATTATAAGGAAAGCCCCTAGATACTTAAGAAACTCGGTAATTAGGAAAGACTTCAAAATAAAAACTGTTAGAGCCCAAATCAAAAAGCTAGCGCTTAAATTCTACAAAAATCTGCCATCTGTCCCAAATGAACTATTATTTAATCTGCATGACTATGATCATCGCAAGGCTAAATCTCGTAAGAGACCCCGCTCGGTACTTAACTTTGATATTCGGTACTAGGAACGTCCCACCTTAATCAGTTGATATTAACGAAAACTCGCGATCTTTGGTTTTCTACAAAATGTTTAAAATGCTAAAATGCTAGGTTACCCTGAGATCTGCATCAACCCCCCAAACTGCTTAAACTCTTAATGTGCAACAAACTGCCACACTAGGAGCTAGGACAAATAATAAAAACAGTAAATCAAAAACCTCGAACCTCCAACTATGGACCAATGAAATAATGTCACAGTATGAAGATAAGAACCACACCTAGAGATTGGAGATTAAAGGCGCTTCGCGCCTGGTGCTCTGTTCTGGACGAAACTCTATGAAGAGAATGTGGTACGTTTGAGGGGTGCTGGTACGGCCAGAGCGACGTCAGCACTCATGGACCGAAGCATCCGCCGGTAAGTGTTGGCGGTTCCGCAGGCCACTTCCGTCGCTCTTTTGCAGCATGTGCAGAACACCCTTGATGCTCCCATACAGACCAGGATCATTATCCGCCGATTGGTCGCCGGCGACCTGCACTCATGGCGCCCGTTAAGAAGACTGTCATTGACCCAACAGCACAGACGCCTCCGTTTGTAATGGTGTCAGAATAGAGCCACGTGGACGGCGGAATGGCACAGAGTCTTGTTCTCAGAAGAGTCACGTTTCTGTTTTAGCAATGATAATCGCTGTGTACGAGTCTGGCGCCGAAGTGATGACAGGTTCTATCCGGCCGCATCTGTGGAACACCACACCGCGCGACAACGCGGCATCATGGTTTCGGGCGCCATCGCTTACAATAGCAGGTCACCTCTGGTCCGTGTTGATGGCACTATGACGGCCCAATGATATGTGGATGACGTGCTGCGGCGCCCAATGCCATTTACCAGCAGGATATTACTCGACCGCACACGGCACGCATCAGCCAACATGCTCTGCAAGGTACCCATATGCTTCTCTGGCCACCAGCCTCCCCTGATCTCTCACCAATCGAACACGTCTGAGACGAGATTGGACGTCGCTTGCGTGTGCTGGCACCGCCGCGTTTAGAAGATGAACGCTGGCAAATGGTTGTCTGGGAATGAGCAGCCATCCCCCAGGACACCATCCGCATGCTCATTGACTCTGTACCTAGACGTTTTGCTGCTTGTATCGCCGCCTGCGGTGGTCCTACAACCTTCTGATCAGACCTTTCCTTAGACAGTTGCCTTACACTTTTCTGGTAGGTCGGCCGGTTTGGGTCTCAACAGCAACCTACTGATCAGATGGTGTTATCGTTCAGTGATAGGTGTATCATGTTGCAATAAACATTACTTATTGTTCGTTGCTGTCTCTCTCCGTTTGCCGATTTTCATCACTTTCTGCCCACTACTTCTTGGTGCCTCATTTTCACTGTCACGTAGTGTATATCAGCTCTGAATGTATAGCATTTTAGAGATGTTTAAATAACATTGCATTTTAGTTGGAAAGTGTATCATTAACAATGCTTTATGCATGGTTGATATTCTTGTCTTCTTATTATTTTGAATTGTGTTTTTGTGGAAATACTTTGAGGGTTGATGGTTTGATAATTTTGGCTTAAATTAAATCAACCCAAGTTAAGCTAAACCTTTTATTGGATTGTTTGTGCCAAATTTAGCACTTATAAAATGTTGATTAAAATATAAGTACTGTAGAACCCGATTATAAAGAGTAGCTCGGAACCCACTAATTTGCTCGCTAAATCCAGACGTTAGTCAAATCCGTTCTATGGAAAAGCCATATACAAGGTGCTCCAAAAACACTGCACGACTAAATATATCTTAATTATAGATCTATGGCTCCAATTTAAGAGATGCTGTCCTCATATGCAATTTTTCATCAGGTGACATTATTTAGTAAAAAAATTACAAAATGTAATTTTTTATTTGGACCCTCTAGAAAAAAAAAGCTTTCAATTATGAAACTGTTTTCCATAGTCCGACTTGTTTAACAAAGAAAATTCCATTGTTATATGATCAAGATTATCAGAGTTGTTTTTGACGGATAATTGGGGGATGTAGAAGGCCCAGACCACACGACCAACCCGAAGGTTTATGGCAGCTGTTTGTGTGGCCGGCGGATAATTGGGGGATGTTGTTGTTGTTGAAACCCAGACCGTCCGACCTACCAGAAAGGTGTAAGGTAACTGTTTGGACGGTCGGGAAGTGCCACCCAATTTAGACCGGAACCCAGTGGGGGAGGCATCCACAGGGACCGTACCCTCCTTCCCCTACCACCAACCTCTCGGAAGGACTTTCGGACCCACATGTTTAACGTGATCGTACTCCGCATGAACACGGCGGCAGTTTTGGCAGTGGCTGGAATCAAACCCGGGCCTACCGAGTGCAACTCCAGCGCGCTAACCAATGGGCTACCTCGCCCGGATAATTGGGGGATGTAGAAAACCCAGACCACACGACCAACCCATAGGCTAATGGTAGCTTTCTGTGTGGCCGGTAATTGGGGGATGTGTAAAACTTTTGCTAAATATAATGTATGCATGTGTTTTCTAATGGAAATTTTATCTAACACAATTCAATTTTTGTACGATCTTGGAAACCTTTTCGCCATTTCTTTTGATCTGATCAAAGTGGTTTAAGTTCTAATACTTGGACAGTTTTTTCATGAACAATTTTGCATATTAGAGAACAGTTTTTTTTTCAAACGATCCTTTAATTTATAAGGAATATTTTGCTATATGGAACTTCCTTAGTAGAAAACCAGTATAAAAAGTTAAATTTTGTACTTTTTTTACAAAAACACGTTAAGTGACCCAAACCGCCGCAGTCTGAAGGTCTGTCTTAGCTTAGAGCATAGGTTCTCAACGTGGGCGATAACGCCCCCTTGTGGGCGTTTGAAACTTTCAGGGGGGGGGCATTAGAAGACCCAGAGAAAATTAGGCGGCGTTGATATGGTACGGAGGGGCGGTGGGCAGATTAAAAATATATAGTTTAAAAAAAAAAAACATGCTAATCACGTACTTACTAAAGTAAACTTTAATATTGTTTAATTTTTGTTATTGTATGTATTTTAATCATGTTTATCACGTGTGCGAAAATTCACATATTTCGGTAGTTCGGGAAGTGGATGAAAATTGAACTTAAAGATTCCATTACATTCAAATCTACATTAAATTGGATGACATAAACATTTTTAATTTTAGATTTGAATTAAAAATTTTCAAATCTTCCAATTTCTCGTGAAATATCTCATATATAAATACAGGTAAAGTTAACAAAAGCCTGTTAATAAAAAATAGCAAAAAATATGCTTGTAGAAATTCAGTTATAACAAGTTTTTGTTAAATAACGTTATTTTTGCAATCCTGCAAGGATTGACAGTATTATCTGTGCTTGTTCTAACCCGCACTCTGCTCCCGCATCACCCTTGCCCCCGCTCTTTGCTTCGGCGCCGCGTGTTATAAACGAGTCACTGCATGTTTAACTTATTCCTGTCGATGCGTGTTATATGTCTCCAACCTATATAAAGGCAGTGATTGTTCATTTTATTTTCATTAGCATTATCGCGCGCAATTGATGACAGGGTTTTAAAAGTACACTAATACTACTCACGTATGTAAAGTGAAAACCATGTTGGAAGCAAAAAAGAAGAGGCGGCAGTATAGTGTGGATTATATTAAGTACGGATTTATCGAAAATCCCAAAAATCCATCATCGCCAATGTGCCTTATTTGTCAAAAACATTTTCAAATGAAGCGATGAAGCCTTCTAGGCTTCAAAGATGTGACCTATTTTCAAGACATGATAAAGAAGTACGAAATTCAGCCAACTGTATCAAAACTTTTTTCATCAGCTTCTAAGCAAGACGATGACGGACTTCGAGTTTAGTACAATATCTCATTGTTGATTGCTAAAACATGCAAACCACATACTATTGGGGAAGATTTAATTTTACCAGCAGTAAATGAAGTAATAACCACTGTGCTCTATAAAACCAGCTGCAGATATTATCCAAAAAATTACTTTGAGAAATAGTTCTGTGCAAAGACGAATTTATGAGATGGCTGAAAACATTGAAGAATCATTGTGCAATCATCTGCAGACTTGTCAATTTTCAATTCAGCTAGATGAGTCCACTTTACCAACCAATGAAGCATTGTTATTGTCATACGTGAGGTTTATCAAAGATGAGAAAATATGTCAAGAACTATTGTTTGCTATGAATTTGGAAACAGATACAAAAGGCGAAACCATATTTAATACATTGGAAAAGTTTTGGGACGAAAAGGAAATTCCTTTTAATAATATTTTGTCAGTTGCTACGGATGGCGCACCGGCTATAACAGGGCGTCACAAAGGCTTCATAGCGTGCTTAAAAAATAAAGTTCCTTGTTTTTAAGTAAAATCGAGCCTGATATTAACAAACTCCTTAAAATGCATCAAATTCAACCTTCTCATTAGATAAGTTATAAATTCAATATCTTTTGAATGTTAATAAAAATACTTTTCAATATAATTAAGTATGCGTTTTAATTGTTCTCATTGAAACAGTCTTCTTTAAACTCAGAAATAGGATAGGGCCATATCCTATCTTACGACTATAGTATATAATATTACACGTTTAAATATAATCGTGACAATAGCTGTTTCAGATTCGCAAGTAAAAAAAATTGGGGGGGGGGGGGGCATTAGGAAAAAAAAATGATCTCAAAGTGGGCGGTGGGCAAAAAAAGGTTGAGAACCTATGGTTTAGAGCTATATTTCTCTAGTAATTTTTATGATAGTGTCATCAAAGATTTTCAGAAGAAATACCTATGCTCTAAAACTCCTAACATTTAACAATTTCGAACTTAGTAAAGCATAGATAAAGCGATAACAGACAGGCGTTCCATTTTAACCCGGGATAGATTGTTTGAAAGAGACTGCATTGTGTAAACTTCTTAATGAACTTTTTTGAAACTCTTCTATGATTGCTAGAGAAGTATTACTCTAAAATAAAAATTATTTCACTCCGGAAAAACGGCATATTTTGTGATTGAAGGTCTGTAATTATCGTCTGACGTACAGCAGACGATAATTTTGATATATACGGCAATTTTTCAATAGACAATTTTTCAATTTCTCGGTTTATTATATAATTTTAAAATTTGATGCTGCGTAAATTTCGATCCCGTATAACGCCCTCTCCTTGATAGCAATTTCGGTTCATGTACAGAGTTCTAGAAGTTCATCTCATCTTTTATACTTTACATATTTTCATTCTTTAGGAGCAAGCTTACCATTTCTCTCATTTGTATCATACACGCAGGAACTGCGCCCAATCCTTGTTTTCAACCCTGCAGCTAACTGCAGTTGAAGACTTGTTATTTACGTATGTGTTTTCCGGCTGTGGCAGAAAGACATTTCTCCAGGGGGTGTGATAATGCCTAGATCTTTTAATGCGTTATCCCCCCCCCCCCCATCCATCTATATATTTTTAAATCCACACTTCCTACTTCGAAATCCGTATATATTAGATTATTTTCCATTGTTCTAATCTTTATCTTATTTTTTGACATTTCATTCAGTTTTATTATTTGGAATGCTTGTTAAATATGGGGCCTTTAATGTTTTGCTCGTTAAAATCGAACAATCAGACTTATCATGGTACCAATTAAGAGTTCACAATGTTTTTGTCAAATCCGGAATTTCGTTAAATTCGGGTTCGTTATAGGCGAATCCAATTGTATAATGAAAATGTTATCAATTTTAAAAATACACTGAAGATTGTCCATTAAATGATAGATCGACACGATGGGCAGAATTCCCCATTAACCATTTTAGGAACAGAATGAAAGTGAAAAAAAATCAGTCATATATTCATTTTTTTCCCTTCAACTCTTTGTAAAAATATGATCTCAACTGCCCTATAGGGTAAAGAAAGTTGACTCGTTAAATAAAGAGTTTATGCTTTGGTCGATGACTTGTAGCTCTATGATTAAATTTAATTGGATTATTTTTGCTTTCCGATTAAATACTCCAAGACTACTTCTCTTTCTGTGGGAAATTTCTCACAGAAAGAGAACTTTTTTGTCAGAAAATTACTAGTGTGAGAAGAAAGGGAAAAACAGATACATGTTCCCTATACAGGAAACATTTATCCCTACAAATTTAAATTCTGTAAATTATCGCTGATGTATAGTCAGATATCAGGTTCTAGTAATGATTAATTTATGTTTTAATAGTGGTATTTTGGAATCACACAATATGGAAAGTGTTCATGATCATCAGTACATCTTATTTTAGAATATTTGCACGTTCCCTTCTTCTTTGTGGGAAATTTCCCTTGATTCGACGGCCATTAATCTAATAACTTTGGTTTTTGCCAGCGTTTACGAAGTTGTGCTAGTTTGTAATCGTATCTGATGATTCTTGATTTTGCAAGGCAATGTTCGGTAAATTATTGATTCCAGTAGAGAAGGTGAGAATACTATTAGTTTTGAGTTTAAGGTTTTGTTTGAGTAATATTGAATTGTTGAGTTGACTATAATTTGTGTTGACTGCTAAGTTCATCGCAGCGAGGCAGCTAGTTTCTGCTAATGAATTTAAAATTAAACGATTAGTTTGTTTAAAACTGTATGATCCTTTGGATCATTAGGCTAATCGTTACTTTTCAGTAGAGGTAATTAATTTTAATACTTGGCAATTAACACTCCCAGGCTATTTTCACATTTACTTTACGTTAAAAAATATAGGACAGCAAGTTTACAATGTATTCCAGTTTTACGAAAAATGTCAACACTTTGTACACTTATATCTCCCAACCTAATAGATACAAATATAGAAAATTTTTACCCATTTTGTCGGAAATGGGGTTTTATTTATGAATGTGTAAAGTAATCTCGATATTTTGATATTTTGAACTTACTTTTCAAAGAAAAAAAAAAAACTGAAAAGTTTTTCTCGTACGAGTTTTTGCCTCCCTTTGCTTATTTTCAGTCAAAATATCTTTTAAACTATAAAGAACAAATATAAACAAGTAAGTGACAAAAATGTTCAGTTTAAAATTCGGTTTCTAGATGAATAATTTGGTTTTGAAAAGCTATTGCAGTTTTCAAGGAAGAACAACATTGCAAGTTCAAGAACATTGAGAATGCTCCGTTTTTAAAGTTTGTAATGCTTAACAAAAACGAAAAGAACTGTGAACTATAAAAAGTAATTTGTAGCTCTTTGAAAGTTCTACAAGGATATGTATTTGGATTTCAGATAAGGATCTTAGTTTTTGAAAAAAAAGTGGTTATTATTTCGATAATCGAGATTCTAGCTCGTTTGAAAGTGCTCGATAATTTTGAAAAGTGGTTTTGAATGTTTTGATTATACCTTCACATCGTCACCCTTGGGGCCAACGGCCGTACCGTGCTGAAAACACCGGTTCTCGTTAGATTACCGAAGTGAAGCAGCATCGGGCGCGGTTAGTACTTGGTGGGTGACCACCTCGGAACGCCGCGTGCTGTTGGCCATCTCGGGTGCGGTATCCCCGTGGTTTGCGCGCTAGATTTGCACGCTGCCACAAATGCCGCCGTGTTCATGCGGAGTACGATCACGTTAAACATGTGGGTCCGTAAGTCCTTCCGAGAGGTTGGTGGTAGGGGAAGGAGGGTACGGTCCCTGTGGATGCCTCCCCCACTGGGTTCCGGTCTAAATTGGGTGGCACTTCCCGGCCGTCCATACAGTTACCTTACACCTTTCTGGTAGGTCGGACGGTCTGGGTCTCAACAACAACAACATCGTCACCCTTAATTTAAATTTTTGAAAATTTAGATTTTTTCCTTGGATTTGAAGCTGAGGCTGATCGAATGAGACCAGCAATATTCTATCGTTTAAGTGCTCGATAATTTTGATACATCACCCAATTAACAGTCAGATTAGTGCATATTATATGTTTTTTTAAATGGTGACAAGTCTGAATTTTCAGCCAGATCGAGTCATAAGACATCTTTTGTTGCTCTCCAGAGTAGCGAAATTTGATCATTCGTGGGAAAAGCTGTGTGTTGGACACATGCAGGAGGAGGGGGGGGGGGGGGTATTGGATAAAAAGTGAAAAATGGATTCAAATAAATCGTGCATAAAAGATAAATCGCTCGAAATTTTAAATATTTTTTTACTCGGCAATTTTTGTCGGCCCTGTTTACTCTACTCACGTGTGTTGTTTGTTCTCTCTTTTCGTATTTCTTTGTGCCCCTTCGAAAAGGGGGATTTGAAGAGAACAGTGGCGAGGTGCGAGGAGATATTTTGCAGCAGAGGAGACTGAACAACATCGATCTCGTCCTTATCCCCAGTCCATCCATCATTTGGGATAACAAAGTGCTGTAAAATTTTTGAAGAGGTATATACATAGGATATAAATGGTTCTTTGTGTTTGTGTGGGATTCTACTGAGCCTTAAATGTTAAGCGCGGACGTAACTTACCCTTTAAAATTATACATACTGTTTGTTCACACGTATTTAGAGTGAGATTAATAAAAAAAACCCCGTCAAATTATTGATGGCAATTTGTTTTACAGTATAAATGAAATGCTTTGTTTACAATGCATCCACAATTTTAATTTTTACAATCTTTTATTTTAACTTGATCTTGTGTTTGTTTGTCAGTGTGATCATAGCCACCTTTATCTAAAAAAAAAAAAAAAAAAAATAATATAAAGGTGGCTGTGGTGTGATTTGAAGGTTCCATTTATCATAGTTACTTGCAATTTGGTAAGTAGTTGTCTTTTGTAGTACAAATTAATTCTTTGGATTTTGAACCTTATCAGACAAGTTCGTTCTGGCAAGCCATAGGAATGTATTAGTTTTTTTTTTTTTAAATAACTCTAACAGGAGCAGCTAGACAGGTTAAATTTAGTATGCCAGTGATTTTTGTGATATATTTTAATTCTTTGGATTTTGAATCTTATCGGGCCAGGCCGTCTTGGGTCCGCCATAGGAATATATTCGTCTTTTGAGAATAACTCTAACGGGAATAGCTAGACGGTTTAAATTTAGTATGCCATTGTCTTTTGTGATATATTTCAATTCTTTGGATTTTGAACCTTACCGGGCTAGCTCGTCTTGGGTCCGCCACAGGAATGCACTCGTTTTTGAGGTAAAGAACTCCAGAAGTCGAGAACTGGAGCAGCTGGAAAGTCCAAATTTAGTATGTCGTTGTCTTTCATACATTTAAATTACATACATTTTAAGAAACATATTTTTCATATGTTTAAGTTACACATACACTTAATAAATTCGAATACCTTAAAAGAACTATGTTTTTGGTATTTACCTGTTAAAACTGAAGCATTCTTATGAAATTTATCTTCCACTTTTATTGTCTTTGTTCACGTTTTAAATAAAGTTTTCATTAACTGATTTCTTTTCATTCATTACAGTATAAAGGAATTATGGGGTCTGAAATCCGATTCTCGGATTTGGGTTGGTTTACACATTTTCAGTATAACTGAATAATAATTGAGTAGTTTTTGTTTAAAGATATATGCGGGTCTGTCCGAGTCTGGATAAGGCATCTTTTTGAACAAATTAAACTCTTCAAATGGAATTCTATTGAGGTTTATTGATTTTCGAGGCAATCGGATCAAGGAAAAACCTTCAATTTTCCAATTTTTTCTTTTTTTTTTCGTTTTTGAAAATCGAAAACGAAATTATTTAACATTATTGTTGTTTTATATGTAATTTTTATTTAAAGGTAAATGAAATTTATTGAATTACCATTTGTGTTTCTTTATAAAATTGTCGATTGAATTCAAAATGCGCCTTATCAATTTATTGTGCTTCTTTCATTATATTTCAGCTTCTAATCATGATACAGTTCATACTTTTATGACAATCAGTGTTTCTTTCAGGACTTTTGGGCCAGGAGGAGAATGAAATTTTAGGGAGGGCAAGTTTTCTATTTGTCCTATATAAATATATCTAAATGCTGTGCCACATACATAGAAACTAGGTTAACATAAAATGTCTCCGGTGGTGCGAATACTCGTCTCTGGGGGGCTTATCCCCCCCCCGGAGGTATGCCCGAAAGAAACACTGATGACAATACGCTTTAGCTTGAGCCAACAAAGGCTATATACCAGGATTGCAAGCACCTTGCACGCTTATTTAGGGCGTATTCACTCGCCTTGTGTGCAAAGCGCCTTTAGCTACTGTCTGGACAAATTAAATACGCTTGACTGTGTGATTCTACATTTTACTTTACTTCATATACTGCATAGTATATGAAAAGAAGAGTTATATTGGAATGTGGTCAAAAAATTTTACTCTCGTTTATAAATGAATTAACACGTTTTGAAAATCTTTGAATACAAATCAATCATTTCTTAATGATGTCTGCGGATACGGTATATCTAAAGAAAGAAAGAAGGAAGCGCGGGGGGGGGGGGGCAAGTAAGCTGAATGAAATTTACTGAAATTCAATTGATGAACAACATGCTTATTTTTTCGGGGCCTCGGATCAAGGGCTCTGAATTGTTTTTAAAAAAGTAGTAAAAATTGTTACAAAAATAACCATTTTATATGTAACTTCTTTTATTTAGAAGCGAATGATAATTTACAGAATACTATGTGTGATTCTCTAAATATTGCACGCTTTTGATATAACATTGAATAAAGAATATAGAAATTTAAATAGGTTCGCCATTATCAGATAAGTTAATTTTTTGTAAATAATTTTAACCAGAAACTAATAGACTCTATTGTTTGGGAGTTATCATGAGCCGTATTGGAGATACCAGACATTTTACTTTTCCATAGAGAGCGTCACGTCTCTATAAAGAATTAAACCATTTTCATGAAATTTGGTATAATTAATTTAACTGATAGCGGAAAAGAGATTTTATTTTTCAGCGAGATCAAGTAATAAGAAAGCTCTAATTTGTGTTGCTTTCTAGCTCTTGTGGTTCCGTTCCCTTCAGTAGCAGAAATGGCTCGACGACAGACCCAACGGCAGTAAAAGCAACTGCTCGAGTTCCATAAAAGATGTATCGTAGGTTTATGAGAAGTCGGATAGTAAGTTAGTCGTGTGCGTGTCGTCTGTTATCTCGGTCGGATATATGCATCTGTAAGATGATATTAGTAGCAGTTAATGCAGAAGGCTAGATATAAACACCAGAAAAGATATTTACACCTTTGACAAACAAATGATCGCGATGATCGCCCGACAGACATCGACAGCTGTCTGACAGACATCGACAGCTGGTGTATCAACAATTCAAAGTAACATAACTTCCTCTACACATTATGTAATATCAATACTGCAGAAGTAGTGCGTTCCCTTAAGATGTTTACTACTGATTGCCAAGCATAAGCAGCACAGTCTAAAGAAATTTAGAGTTTAGAAAACCTGAAAGCCGCCTGAATAGCCTCGTATAATGTTTAACGAATACAGCTTTTGCCTGAAAGAGGATGAACATCATATTTTATTTTCACAAGCCAGGCTGTCCGACTCACCCGAGGGTTTGGAGCAATAAAATAGATGACCGGGTGAAGACTACCTCCAGCCCTCAGGAGACTGAAGAGGCACTCTGTATTTGTTTATGAAGGAAGTCAGGTCAACACTCCAATCCAGCTTCAGTTGCCGAGCTGCACATAGTTATCACACCTGATGTGACAGTCCGGGTAGCCATCTTCTATGACAGCGAGTCTCTCCTAGTATCGCTACGTGGTACTGTGACAGTTCATCTGGACGTTCAATTCATCCTTAAGCCAGTTGTGTTGCCATGGGCTCCCTTAGGGGAGGGTAAGAGGGGGGCACTTACCCTCTGGATGTTCTAGGTTACAAAGATGGGCATCAAGCTAGTCGATGTTGTACATCTTATCCTTGAGTTTGCCCCACTGACGTCAGTGTTTTGCCCTCTAGCAAAAGTTTTATGGGCGCCCATGTATGTTGCCTATGTTATCACGTCTTGTGAGATCCGTTTTTCTACGTGATAACGGTCGGACTTGCATGTCACACAAAATTGTCTCTAATATCTTAAAACCCTCCCATAGAAAGCCCGGTTTCTAAATCTCTCGCTAATTGAGCGTGTCTGGGATATACTGAGACGGCAGTTCAGCCACCACAGAATTTGCATGATCTAATATCTGTAATCTATAATTATGATATAGTATTTATAGCATATTTCCATATTTAAATACTTTTTATCCCTAAAATAAAATGTCACAATGTTGAAAATATAAAAGAATATCTTTTTATGCAGTCATAACAACAATAACGTTTGTGGAAAAGTTAAAATTCATATAATGAATATATACTTCTTTTTATAAGTATTTCTAAAATACTTCAAGGAAATTCGTTATAGTGATGTAGTGGTTAGTATTATTGGAAGCAATCCAAGATATCGTTGTTCATTTGAAAATTTTGGTTGATTGAGTTTGATTTAAACAAAAGCCAAATGTTTAATATATTATCTTTTACCCAACGACAATAAGAAATAACTCAAAAACTAGTGAATTCATTGAATTAGATGAATGCTTTATTTCATATTTAATACTATAAAATGCCATAGTTGAGCAGGTATTTGGTAGGAATGTACATAGATGTTTAAAAGTGTAATTTTATGCATGTAATAACAGATTTGTCCAACATCAGTTCATGTTTTGACTAGCTGAATATTTCATTCTTTTTTGCTTCTGTCTCTGGTTGCAGAACCACACACGAACTACGCTTTTTTTCAAGTCCAACTTCTCGGCAATGGATGAAATTTTTTCCCCACTTGGCCTCTGCTGCACAGCAAAGTAAGCTTCAAGGGATCGTTTCTCGATCGCTGCGATGGAAGTTCTTTTTCTTTTCTTCTCACCCGATGGCAGTATGAAAGGAATGTCTCTTTTCTTGCCACGGGCCTGAGATTCTGCTGCCTCCAGCCATGACTGAAGCACGGGCTTCAACGCCATCATGTTGTTGCGCGACAATGTTAAAGATTCGAATCGGCAGATTGTGGACTGGGACAGCGTCCCAACTCCCGGAATCTTGAGGTGAACCAGGGCCCGCCCCACATCGGCCTGGGTGACACCGAGCTTGATTCTCCTCTGTTTAAACCTCTCTGCGAAAGCTTCCAGGTCTCTTGGGTCAGAATCTTCGTTATGGATTCTGTCGAAGCTGTGACTAGACAAACCCGAACTGCGGTAGGCATGACTGTGATGATGGTGAATGCTGTTCAGTGAGGTATGGTGTTGGGTCTGAGACATGACATTCATGGGATGGGTGTAGATACCACCTCTTATCTGATTGTTCGTTGCATCCGAAGGCAAAGGTGGTAAGGATGACGAGCAAAGCGGTTCCATGAGTTCTAAGGTGTCCATGTGGGTGGAATGACTCATTGTAGGATGGGCACCGTACATCATTTCGTGCTTAAAATGGACAGGACCCGTTGTAGGTCCGGCATTAGAAACGTGTTTGCTGAGTGGATCTGGAGGTCTCGTCATCAGATTGTCTTCCAAGGTTGGAAAGATGTTATTCTGAAACGAAAAATATTACATGTAGGATCGAAACCTGCGGTTAAATACAGTATACAAATCTGCAGACAAATGATGGTAATAATTCAATTTAATGAACTCGTGGCAAACATTCGGTCAAAACTTTCAATTCTTTTTTTCAGCTTATTCCTTTAGGAATCTCTCACATGGGCAAGCATTTTAATCACACTTCGTCGCGTCCGTGTGTATCTTCCGGGCTGCGCTCTACAGTGTTTTCGTTAACATACAGATATGTTTATGGTGAATTTTGTCGCACTCGTGATTATTTTACACCGTAACTCTTTTTCTTAACAACTTTTTTTATCTAAATAGATAGTATATATAAACGATTGAAGCATTTTCGCTCGACGTATATGGGCACAAGAGAAGTCAACCATAAGGTAAGTAAAGAATGAAACTGACATTCCAGATGCCTTAAATACCCTAACTTTAAGTAAACACAGAGTTTGATATATTATGATTCGAATTTTGTGAATTTTAAAATTAGAGATAATATAATTTTAAGTAAGAGAGAGAGAGAGAGAGAGCATTCAATTTTAAAGGAACATTTCTAAAGAAATGTTCTTAAAAAAAAAAATTACTTTTTTGCTTTGGATTTATTCTCTCTATTGTACCCTATACCCCAACTTTTGTTATTTAGGAATATTTTAATATAGCTAAAATGTTAATACATTGACTATCGAAATGCAGTTGATGTGAATGCAAAATACAAAAAGTGAACAGTGCTGATGACAAATGACGATCTGTCTTCTATCTTGTTTTAATAAAAATCTTTGATAAATTAAAGCGAGTCACTAGACGTATTCATAAAATTGTTGGTCAATTACTTACCCACTCATGAATCGAGTTTCTCCTAGGACGTTGCAAAGATGAGGTTTGGCAACTCTTCTAATTGGAGAGTGGCTCACTGTTTAGAACCTATCAAGAACCTATCAAGACAGGTATTTGATATACCCTATCCCAAACAGTTCGATACCCCTTTGCAGGCAGGGGCATCGAACTGTTTGGGATAGGGTATGTCAAATGCCTGTCTTTTTTGGGAGGTTCTTCGTTTGGGATGGATGTTGTTCCACCCATAACTAAAAGGTTAACCATTTCCCCAAGGCCAACTGGATTCACTGACAGCATAACCCACTGAAATCTAACCAATCACAAAAAGAAAAACAATTACGCATCGCAGATTTGATATTATCTGGCATTGAGTTCAAGTGTTCCCATATGGTTTCAATGGTCATGCTGGGTTTACTTTGCAATATCTATGTTTTGTTAGCCTAGACAGGAGGGTGGAAAAACATCACTGACTACAGAACGCAAAATCCAACTTAAGTATATAGAGAAAAATTGCTTTAATGAACAGAATTATCGAGTGTCTTTAAATTATATAAGAGAAAAAGTAGTAATGGTAATACAATGACAGGAATGAATTTGTAGGGCCATAATCGTACAGCTTGGCCTTCCGATCGGTTTGGACAATTCAAGCTTGAAAGTGATATGTGATGCGGATCACCACCAAATCGTTTTCACTGTCAAATTGTATAAAGAATTTCAAAAATAATGTTGGAATTACCTCACTTCTGACGGCTGGCTATATCGAAGTTGTGGTCAAATTGAGGTGTATGGCGTGGCCTTCCGGCCGAATCTGTGATGCACTCCACTCAAAATTTTAAAGGAGACTGAAGATGAGGAACCAATAATCTGAACTGTGCGTGTGTGGGGCGAGAGATAAATATGTATAACTCTCACAGCCTGGCCTGCCAGCTCTACCCGAAGGACAAATTGTAAGTGTACGGCGGGCTTTAGAAGTCTGCACGAATCGAATTTTCAGAATTACCCTAATCGAGCTGTCAGTAACGTAGCCTGAATCTGAACCGAACGAATTTTCAAATGCAAAATGTTTTTACAATTGTGTCAATCATGAATCTATGCCCTTGTTTATGCTTCGAATTAGGTTTATAAACGATTTTCTTCGTTATTTTCTTCCTCTTTACAAACGATTTTCTTCAACATTTGTTTTATAAACGATTTTCTTCATCATTTGCTTTATAAACGATTTTCTTCACATAGCTAAAATAATAATAAAAAATCTGATGTGGGCAACACATGACTTCCCTACACTCATGTTCACGTTCACTTCATTTCTTTAATAATTCTTTTAGTTTAAATGCACAAAATAACACCCATAATTATTTAAAATTACACTGAATTTGTATTTTTAATTCCATTTTCGTTCTCATTTGGTAACTGGACTAATTTTCAAAAGTGGCGTAGTGAAAACACGAAAACAAAATATCTCGAGAACGGCTAGTCCTAGTGTAATGGGGTTGGTCTTATTCTTTTCATCGTTAAAAATTACGCATAAAACAAGTATTTAATTGATATATTTCATCATGCGTAGTTTTAATTTTAGTTTTTGACGATTTTTGAGGCCCCCCAAAAAAGGCAGGTTATTTTTTTCCGAATAGTACTAAAATCTAATCAGCACCAGGGTATCCCAAAAGTGACTTAATTACCAAATTTTGTAAAATTTGATTTATTAGTTTTTCAATTAGAGTGGATGCAGGCAATTCATGCGGGTCATTTCGCAAAACAGGGGGTTCTTTTTATCCCAAATCCTATCTAAAACTAATCAGCACCAGGGTCACCCACAAGGGAGTTATCTACCGAATCTTATGAAATTTGGTTCATTAGTTTTTGAGTTAGTGTAGATACATACATTGGGCAGACGGACACACACATACAGACGTCACGCTAAAGATATTTTTTTCGTATTCTAGAGATCCCAAAACGTGTAGATCCGTCGAAAACTCGGGTTGTGATTTTCGACATGATTCCAATACTTTCCATATACATTATCATGTATTACAGGGAAAGCAAAAATCGTACATATTGTATAAGCGTCATTTATAATTTTCTTAATTAACTACATCTGAATTTATGGGATTTATTTTTAGAGTCCGTTTCGTTCCTGAAACATTCGGCGAGAAATTTGGACTATCGATCAAGTTGAGCTAAGGTCTGACCCCGTGGAAACATTTTTTTTTACAGATACTATTGAAGAATTCTCTGAATCAAATTCTTGTGGAAACTTGGTCTTGTTCCATGTCAGATAACATTAAACTCGAGCGGAAAGGCAATAAACGCAAGAAAATTCAAAAACAAGAAAAACAGGCATCGGCAGAAGATACGCTTAGTTTTCACTGAACGCAATATGAAATCAACTAAGGTAAAATCAACTGGCCAATGGAAAATCACGGGGCAGACGAAAGTTCTCCCCAAGGGCCGAAAGAAATGCAACAATAATTGAAATTCCTGACCTGGGAAAGTACCAGTTTCGGCCTACGATTTGAATTTAAGGATACAGAAAAATAATTTTCTTGAAGAGATTAAAATGATTGCTCTAATCGATGCTTCGAGCTCGCAGCAGAGCAATACCTTCGCTGAAGAGCACGGAGTCTCAATTTTGAATGAACTCTGGATTCGGAAGGAAATTCGGAGGGAGGAGGAGGGGGAGGGGGAGATTAAAAAGAGTAAAGGGTTCTTTATGAGACGACGGCAATTAGGTGAGCTGAGTTCTCGAATATCCGAAAGCTAGGACCGAGATGCGAGCCTGAAGTCAAAGAACTAAAATAAGTCTATGCAAAAACATTACGTTTTTAGTGTAGAAACGGGGTCTCGAGTGTTTACCACTGTAAAACATTTGCAAGCATATTACGGAAAGTTTTGGGGAAATCAACTGTTCGTATTGGGGAGTAAGGTTCCTGATAGATATGATATATATATATATATATATGTGTGTGTGTGTGTGTTATTTTTGTGTGTATATACATATATATATATATATATATATATATTTGATCTCGGCTTTTATTCCTTAAATATTGATCTTAGACATATAATAAATTACAAAATTGCGTAATAAAAGGTACAGAATTTTATGAAATCTATAAAAATTTTCAGGGGATTAAATTTGAAGAAATACAAAATTTAAATTTTTATACGGCCCCCGTACAAAAACATTTCCAATGAGTGAAATGTGCCCCATACATTAATAAGACTGTTTCAGTACAAAATTTCAGCATTTTATCATACGAAGTTCCAGAGATATATTTTAACAAAGTGGGTGAGGGATTAATCACAAATTAAAATGTAAATGTTTACAGCAAGAGTGCAAATGAAGCAACGCAGAAATGCATCATGGGCAAATAATATCTGCCTCTTATCTTTAGATTTATTTACAATTTTTCAAAAATATGCTTCCTGAAAAATACCTCAAAATTTTACATGATTAATTACAGAATAAAACTTGGAAATGGCACAATCAAAATGAACATTAGAACAGCTTAGCTTGTATGCATATGCAAATATCTGCCTCTGATCGGTGCATCACACAATCGCAACAGACGCATCATCACATGAGAAAGTTGTTTTTGCTCTGCCATTGATCAATCAATCGCCTCGCTGACGCAAGCGTAGCGCGCGCAGCCCGGCAGTCTGAGCGACCCTTAAGTATTTCAAATTTCTGCTACATTTTGAGAGTGTAGTTAGCCTGTACCGACAATATGTCGCAATGCAGCAACGAAGAACTTTTTGAAATGCTTATGCGGTACAGTTTATGCAATCGTAATGCTAACGAAACTGCACGGGAATATCAACGTACTTTTCCCAATTCTCGACATCCTTCTGGGAGATTTTTTTTCCCGATTGGTGCAACGAGTGCGGCGTGAAAGAGGAAGCGTACATCGTGTAGGTGGACTAGGTAGGCCCAGACTTTACTCAACTGATGTAGAAATTGATATTTTGGCTTACTTTTGCAGTCACCCACATAGTAGTGTTCGTACCGCTGCTTCAGAAATGAACGTACCACGTGCAACAGTGTGGAGAATACTGAGACGGAATTAATGGCATCCGTTTATCATTCATGGTGTGCAAGCACAGGAGCCAAGATTTTTGTAATTGGGCTCTAAATCAGGAAGATGCAAATCCCTCTTTCCTGAAAAACGTAATTTGGACTGACGAATGCTGTTTAAAACAAGATGGATGCATAAATCCTCAAAATGAGCACTTCTGGTCTGACACAATTCCATTCGTGGTACGTGATATTCATCAACAGAAGCAATTTTCTGTGAATGTATGGTGTAGTATTTTCAGAACCCGTTTGCTTGGACCCATACTGTATGATGGTACGTTGACGGGTGACAGATATGTTAATGAGTTTCTGAATGCGGTTATTCCTGATTTTATGGATGAACTGCCCCTAACAGTACTTTCACATGTATGGTTTCAACAGTGCGGATCTCCAGCTCACCATACTACAGCTGTGAAACACTGGTTAAATAATGAGTTTCCAGACAAGTGGATTAGCTTGCATGGGCCAGTCGAATTTCCCCCTAGATTGCCAGATTTAACGCCTATGGATTTTTATTTGTGGGGTCGTTTATGCACAACTGTTTATCTGCCACCTCCCTTAAATAAAGCAAAGTTGCAACAACGTATTCAAGATGGTTGTCGTGACATCATCGAACAAGAATTTGATCGAGTGCACAGAAGTGTTATCAGGCAAATGCAGCTCTGTATTGGCATGGATGGAAAACATTTTGAACAAGCTTTGTAATCTTTATGTAAAGTTATTATTTCCACACAGTGTAGATACTTTTGTACCAATAAATAGCAAAATTATTATTTATTTATTTAATCATTGTTTTCTTTTGTAATTTGTGTATGACCCCTGAAAAGCGATCTGCCGACATGATTTTTCCACTATGAGAACCCATGTCGATGCATCGAAAAGTGGTTTAAGTCAGCATTTTTGTCTTTTCATATCTCTGGGATTTTTTATGATAAAATGCTGAAATTTTGTGCACTATCTTATTAGTGCATAGGGCACATTTTACTCATTGGAAATGTTTTTGTATGGGGGCCGTATAAAAATTTAAATTTTGTATTTCTTAAAATTTAATTCTTTTGAATATTTTAATCGATTTCCTAAAATTCTGTACCTTTTTTTACGCAACTTTGTAATTTATTATATATGCCTAAGATCCATATTTAAGGAATAAAAGCCTATGTTAATGTTTCTGGGACACCCTGTATATATACACGCAAAAATAACCCTTCGACAGATGATAATTAGCTGAATATTTCAGAAATGAAACTGGAATTTTCATGAACGCTTGCAATTGGGGCTTTTCTCATAGTTCGCCGAAATTATCAACAAAGTAGCTGAAAATAAAGAACAAAGGTTGCAGAATGTTTTGCAGTGTAGAATGGCGCATCGGGCCGCTTTTAGAAGTTACCAACCCGTGGGCCGTAAACAGGCAGGCTAAAATTTAAATATACAGGAAGTTTTTTGCTCTTCCGAAAGAGTTGATAGGATGATTCATGTTATGATATGAAAGATGAAATGAGGGATTCCTTCATATTGAGGGAAGGGAATTTTATGGATCTCTCATCATGAAATTAACATGGATAAATTTTATTTTAGGGGGGTGACGGTGTCTTAAGTAAAATAATATTCAAATTGACGAATAAGCGTGTGAAACTCCAGATTTATTGAGTAAGGGGACTTTGCATTTGGTACAAAGGTAGATCATGGGATAAATCAACATGGATAACTGGTGTATTTAAATATTTATTATTCCAGAGGGACCTCATAGGCAAAAATCGGCGGTGGCTCCAATCCGATGGAGCCAAAACGGTTTTACACGAATAACATTTTTCAAAATATAACTCTATTAAAGTTCAACAAGTTTATTAAATTTTTTCAGATTCATTTGTTTCGTTTACCAGTTTTCAAAGATCTACAAATTACTCGCTGACTGTTTACAGCTAGATACCACTTTTCATTTTCTCACCGATTTCATCTGGATACTCCAAAAGTAGACTTAATGTCAAAATATCAATTTATTTTACTAACTTGCTTAGCCGTATATAAATTAAACTTATACAATATATCTGGCGATATTTTAGATTCAAGTTAATCTATAAACTTACCTGGTGGCACGTGAATACGTACTTGAATACGTATATTCTGTTTAAACCTCACCAATCATTAAACATCTTAAGAATCTCATAATCCAGTTAACATTCTAATTTTTTAAAACAAAACAAAATATCTACTTCTTGTAATGTATTTTACTAAGAAGTTTCCCAATCATTGGAAAATTCAGGTTAAAATATTACATAATTGAAATTGTAACCACTCTACTTCAAAAACTAAGAGCTAGATCCAAAATCCAATTATATACACTTGTAGGGCTTTCAAAGAGCTACAAATTACTACTTATTGTTCATAGCCAGCATTTTCAGCTTTTGAGATATAAGCATTACAAAATTGAAAACTGAAAATTTTGAATCTTTTTCAATTTGACGATTGCCTGAAGACTATACAAGTTTTTATAAAATATATATAAATCTAGGAACAAGATTTCCTAATACATATGTTTGTCACTTACTATTTATATCTATCTTTAATAGCTTCTTAGATATTTCGAGTAAAAGTAAGGGGAAAAAAACTGGCTCGGACAGATACTTTTTAAAATTTTTGTCTAAAATAACAAAGAAATCGATTCAAAATGCATTTGTAGGACTTTTAAAGAGCTACATATTCTGTCTTATTGTTCATACCACTTTGAGATATAAGCATAACACACATGAAGAACATGAAAATTTTATCTTCTTCACAAGACGATTACTCGTAAATTTTAGGAGTTATATATATATATATATATATATATATATATATATAATAATAGTAGTTTAAAAATCCAATGAACGAAAAGTAAGAAGATGTAATACGATAAACCTAACTTTTTAAAAACACCCACAGAATACAATACAAATAATATACTAAAAATATAATAAATTCAATAACATAGGCAGTAAAAAACCGATAAAAAATTAGGAGAATACGTGCAACAAGATTCCTCTAATAACATTGGACGAAAGTAAATTCAAAAATAGAAAAATGAAATATAGAAATAACTAATTCTATTACTAAATTTAGCGCAAATGCAGCATAAATTTGAATAGATTGCAAAAAAAATTTCATAGATACTAGCTTACTAAAATATGAAGAATACTATGCAAATATGATTAAATAAATAATTTAAAGTTATTAAGTAAATGGAATGAAATATATATATATATATATATATTTATTTATTAGAAAAATGTATTAATTACTAATACCAAGTAACTAATGATAAAACAGTAAAATAACCAAAACCGTTTAAACACGGCCACCATGCCAAAAAAGAATGATATTAGCATTATTCTTAATTTGGAGGTTAATTCAGATTAGATTCCTCTTCTGGTCTGAGCATCCAACCTAAATTAACCCAAACAAGTGCTGGTTTCGGATCTGGCAATAGTTCGTTACTATAAATGCCACAACCCAGACTATAAGCATAAGTAGAAGATATGAACTGAAGAATTATTAAAAAATCAAGTATTGCCATGAACCATGAGGCAGTATTTCTGAATCCACGTGTTTCGCAGTTGAGATTGAACGACAAATAGTTGAGCTTTCTGTTATGGATGATAACGACCGTCCACATCGAGGAAAATCTGATCGACGAATTTCTTGAAAGCGAAGGAAATGAGCGAATAAACTGGACAGCTAAATCTCCTGATTTAAACCCGACTGAGAACTTATGGGACGACCTTGGAAGGGCTGTTTCACGGCAAAATCCTCGTCCTAGAGACCTCAATGCCTTGAAGTACGAGTTAGGGGAGATCCCATTCCCTATTAATGTGAAAAGTCTGCATTTGCTTCCAAGTTATTCAATTTTTTTTCTAAAATCTCCTTGCCATACATTATTTCAATTTTAATTGCTTCATAATTAGTTTTGTTTCGTATGTACTTCTATTCGATTTTTCAATTTGTATTTATGTGTTATGATGCTATGCAATCACCCCCCCCCCCCCCACCTTCAGAAAAAAATTCATTTAATTATATCGAACAGTTGTTGGAAATAAGCGATTTTGTACATGTGAATATAATTGTGGACGCCAGTTTATTTAAAATTTTGTAATCAGATAGACTGCCCCCCCTCCCCCCAATGTACCTGTATACATGAAAATAAAATATTACCAATATTGTTTGAGACAATAATTCAGGTGGCGCTGGGATAAGATAAGTAGCTCTGCATTGTATGCTTTTCTATGGCGAAAGACCTAAAATATTTATTTAAACTGCCAATTTTGTAAAAATAAATTATTAGCGCAATATATATTAGAACTGAAAGAATACAGAATATTCCTACGTATTCGAATTTATTTTATTTTTCAATTTCTTTTTATCTCCATATATTCTGTATTCTACCCTTCAACTATGAAGAAATACTGAGTAATTATACTCATAATAAGGGAACCTTTAATTAAAAAATAATCAAAAATACATATACTAAATACTACGTCTTTCTGTTGTGTCAATCAACAATAGCGGCTACTTTACTAACACTAGCGACACCTAGATATAATTCTCAAAGCATTATGGCATTTTCAAACGTTTCGTCCATAGGAGTTTTATCTCTTTCTTTTTGATTCCATGCAATAAACATTAATTGCATTGTTTAAAACATGAATTTGAAAATAAAGGAGGAAGCAAGTCTCCCTAACGCCATGGTTCTGAATTTTTAATTGGAACGATCTTTCAATATTAACTTTTCTATTCAGCTGAATCATGGAGGTGGTCCCGTCTCTAACTCCATGAGCTGAATGCAGTTTTCGTTTCATTTCTTCAGTCTTTAAAAACTCATGTTCATGCAATTGCATTATGTTGGGCGATAGGCAATTGCATTATGCATTATACATGCAATTGCATTATGTCTGCGGCTTAGGCCTGAGATTATAAATTCAAAAATAGCCAAACTTTGAGAGCCTATTTCTCCAGATCCAAGGATTAATTTGAAAAACGTATTTCAAATTTAGATTTGGCTTGGTCGAATTAGTATACAAGGTGTCCAGTGCTATCGGTGCCCAATGGCTATTTCCTCAACCGTTTAAATCAATAAATACATTTCTGAAAGAAATACGAAATATAAACTTTTATACGGACCCCCGGTCCTACCAATTATATTTAGGAAAATCATCCTCATACAATTTCATGCAAAATAAAAGAAAAATCTTCCTTTTATGACCAAAATTCACCGAGTTATAGAGCATTAAACTTTATGACGTAAGTCGCTTTTCTACGCATAAAAATGTCCCATTTTAGGCAACCAACCAATCAGGGACCGTATTGACCATTTCTCCAGGCAACCCACTAATCAGGTACCGTATTGATCATTTCTTAGCACAAAAAGTGCTCCAACTTTAAACAGCTATAAGTCGGTCAATTTTGGTCGTAAAAAGATGATTTTTTTTTAATTTTGAATAAAATTGTATGAGGATGATTTTCCTAAATATAATTGGTAGAACCGGGGGACTGTATAAAAATTTATATTTCGTATTTCTTTCAGAAATGCATTTATTGATTTAAAGTGCTTCTAAGATAATAGATTTTAAAATTTGAAACATTTTTGCAATTGGAAGTGTATCTCTGACTAACGGTTGAGGAAATAGCCATTGGGCACCGATAGCACTGGGCACCCTGTATATAAGTTTTTCAGTCCTCGGGGTACATTTGGTGCTCTAACATACTGGCACTACGCTATTAGAGAGGTGATAAAAGACTACACTAAATCCGTGTCGGTGTAGCCCATCGAGGTGAAATAAAGGGTGTGTATCTCAGGCCGGAGGTGTTGCCACAACTTGATGAAATTGCATGGTTATGAGATTTTAATGCCCGAAGAAACTTAACGGAAAACCGTATCGAGGAGTCAGAGATGAGGCCATTTCTTTACCTCCATGATTCAAATGAATATGAATGTTAATATTGTGAGGTCTTCCAATTTAAAAAGTCAGAATTTGAATATTTAAACCATGGAGTTAGAGAGATTTTCTTCCACTTTTATTTCAAAATTCCTGTTTTAAACAATGAAATGAATGCAGAATTTATTTATAGATAGATTAGTTTGAGCTGAATTGCACGGCTCACGAAGTTAAAAGGAGTTAGTCCCTTTTACCTCCATGGTATGACCAGTAAGGGACCATGGAGGTTAAATTAAGGAGTTAAAACTTCATATTAAGAAAACGCCAATATCGTTTGAGATAATAAGTCAGGTGGCGCTGGGATAAGTTAAGTAGGCCTGCATTGTATGCATTTCAATGGCGAACGGCCTAAAATATTTATTTAAACTGCCAATTTTGTAATAATAAATTATTAGCGCAATGTAAAGTAGAACCGAAACAATAAAGAATATTCCTATGTATTAAAAACTATTTTACCTTTCAATTTATTTTCATCTCACTATATTCTGCACTCTATCCTACAACTATGAAAAATACTGATTAATTATACTCATAATTAAAGAATCCTTAATGTAAAAATAATAAAAAATAAATATACTAAATACTACTCCTTTCTGTAGCGTCAACTAACAATAGCAGCTACTTTACCAACACTGACACCTAGATATAATTCACAAAGCATTGTGGCATTTTCAAGTGTTTCATCCATAGGAGTTTTATCTCCTTCTTTCTAACTCCATGAATAGGATATATGAGGCATTAAACTTGATAAATTCGTTGTTAGAGTGTCTTTTCATTGCATTATGTCAGCAGATGGTATAGTATGTGTGTTTTGGTAGTGAGTCGTATAATAAATAATAATATTGAATGGGATATGTGTATGGCTCGCATAGGTAAGCTGCGGAGTGGATGTAAAGAAATCTTTTACAACTTTATGGTAACATCCTATCATGAAAAAACAAGAAAGATCAATCATACATAAAGCATTGATTATGAAACACTTTCCAACTACAATGCATTTTTATTTAAACATCTCTAAAATGCGATACATTCAGAGGTAATATTTTAAAAATTATCAGAATACTGCATTAATTTATTATATTTAGAAACTTAAAACTTCATCGCAAAAATGAACTTTATTCAAATGACGTCATCGAAATATAAATCGCCTTGCTCTCTATGTAAAAGCAGTAAATATTTCATTCATACATTTTTATTTTATTCATCACAGTACTACTATAATTTATTTTACTTAAAAACTTTGAACCATAGAGGTAAAATTAATTTAACTCTATGCCTAAAACATCATCGAAAATGTCTGCTATAAAATCGTTTGTAAAATCAAAGAATGTTTCATTCATATTAGCGATATTGCAGACTCCAGAACTAAATAATTTTGCGTTAAAGAAATTCAGCAAGTCTTATACAAATCATTCTACATCTTTTGGTGTTTACATTATCCATAAGTGAAAATTAGGCTTCGTTGTAGAAATAATCAAAGTTTGAGGATCATCTGAACTCAAATATATTATAATTGTGTTGTTTCAAAATATAGGTACACAGAAATTAAGCAAAAATAAAGCGGTTTTAGGATGAATACAACACTAAACATAAATTAAAAAGAACTTTAAATATCACGATTTTGACACAAGATGGGTGGCATTGATCGTTTAAACTCAAATATATTGTAATTGCGTTGTTCCAGAATGTAGATGCACAGAAATTGAGCAAACATAAAGCGGTTTTAGGACGGATACAACACTAAATATAAATTAAAAAGAACTTTAAAAATCACGATTTTGACACAACATGGATGCCATATTTTATTTTGAAGTGGATCACATGATCTCTTCATATAATATGGGTGTAATTATTATTTTCATTTTTATTTTAAAAACTGCCAAATATATTTTGCTGAAATTTTTTTCATATTTTTTATGGGATAATTTGAATATTTCTCAAAACTTTCGAAGCAATTTGTGAATTTTAAATTCGCTTAAAAAATGTTTGAAAATGTAGGTCCCATAGGGTTCGATGTATTTCATATTTTCAACCTGGATTCAGCCCAAAACTAATTGGATGATACTATTTATTTATATTCATATATGTCTGGCAGACCGTCTGAATAACGTACTAAAATTTCATTTAGATAAAATCATTTTTACGGCAGTTATCGTGCTAACGGACAGACAGACAGACAAACAGAATGAACAAAGTCATAAACAGTTTTCAACTATGCTGTAAAGTGTTAAAAATCATAACTTTACATTGCATTATATTTTACGTAATTAAGCGGCTCTGAAATAATCTTTCTCAACTTTATCCTGTCTTATGACGGGCTTATCCTTTCAGTTATGTGGATAATAAACTACATTATTATTAAGGAAAATACAAGAGTACCGTAAATAAGCACAAATAACAAAATAATGCAGCATACAACTGTTTCGAGGATACGTTGGATCTCCTTCTTCAGTGCGGGAGAACCAACAAATCCGAAGTCAGAAAAAGAAATGGGAAATCGCGGAATGTGAAAACAACATTTATCTCAAGAACTGTATATTGCCTTACTTTCAAAGTTTTCAGAAATTTTAATTTAAAATTCAATCAGTAAAAATATGTTCTATAGTTCTATTAAAAGAATAATCAAAGGCCGATTTCGGTATTTGAAGCGTAATTATAGTTACACATGGAATCAAAATTTGCATAAAAAATTGAATAATAAAATTTAAAAATCATCTGCTATGAATAAACATTAAAGTATTTCAAGAACGGTTGAATGTACACAAATAAAATTAATTAATAAAATTTAGGACTTCTCTGCATGATGGGTATGAAAACGAATTTTATGTGTTCAACTGTTTCAGAGCTAGCTATAGCTGGAAGAATGTTGGAACAAAAATAATTTTGAAAAATTCAATATTTATGCTATTTTCGAATAAAATTTCAAGATTTTAGATTTTTCTCATTGTTTATAGGTCAAATATTACGTGTATGCAAAGTTTCAAGTTTCTACCTGTTTCTACAGGTTTCTACAACAGTTTGGACTGTGTCATTCATCCTTGAGTGAGTGAGTCGGTCGGAATCCCTCAGCTGTCTGATAGAGATTTTAATGTCTGGCAGAGCATTTATTAATATTCACAACATTGTTAATATAGTATGGAATATTTTAGGAGCTTCATACACAGTGAATTATTTTACAACTCTGCATTATATCGACAAATAATTCAACACATTCGCATCAATTTTGATTAGAGATATAAGAACATCTTCTGTAACATTTTATTTCATCTGCATGCGTTTGTATAGCACTTTAGTTTATCGACTACGTTTCTCTACCAACAAATGACCACCGCCAATACCTTCTATTTGCAAACAGCGAAAAATATACTCATAGCATAACGCTGTGTCACCCCTAGCCAGATAGCCAACGGCCCTACCGTGCTGAAAACACCGGTTCTAGTTAGATCATCGAAGTCAAGCAGCATTGGGCGCGGTTAGTACTTGGGTGGGTGACCACCTGGGAACACCGCGTGTTGTTGGCACATTTCGGGCGCGGTAGCCCGGTGGTTTGAGCGCTGGATTTGCACGCTACCGCAACTGCCCCCGTGTTCATGCGGAGTACGATCACGTTAAACATGTGGGTCCGTAAGTCCTTCCAAGAGGTTGGTGGTAGGGGAAGGAGGGTGCGGTCCCTGTAGATGCCTCCCCCACTGGGTTCCGGTCTAAATTGGGTGGCACTTCCCGGCCGTCCAAACGGTTACCTTATACCTCTCTGGTAGGTCGGGCGGTCTGGGTCTCAACAACAACAACCCCTCTCTAGATGAACAAATGAGAGCTTTCTTGCTTCTAGGATGCAATTTATATATAATTTTTGCTTAGGTACAAAAAGTGAAAAAATGACTTATTATCATTTGTCGAATGGCAACGAGTTTTGCCTTAATTGCATTGTTTAGAACATGAATGCAAAGGGAAACTGCATTTACGATGTAATCCATTTACAAATACGTCGGCTGAAGATATTTTTTTCGGCATTAATATTTTACACAAGTGATATTCAGGATAATAGAACCCCCTCCCCCTTCCCCCCATACACACTCACAGGCTTTTTGGAAAAATATCGTTTTTTCGCTCCGCCCTAATTTACATGGCTTAAAAACTTCATCAAAAGCTATCTCAAATGCTTATTATTTTCATCAGACTTTTGGTCAACAATGAATATGACTTTAAAATAGTTTTTAATAGTAATATTAATAGTATAGATTAGTAATTTAATAGTAGTTAGTCATTATAAACATTTTATGAGCAAGATTTTGTTATAATGACTGTAACGTGCCTTGTACAGCACAATTTATGTATTATTTGATTTAAATAAGTATATGGTTTATGTTTGATAATAGAGTCATATAGTAATTAATCTGTGTCTTGGGAAATTAGGCGTGCAAGATCTATACTTTCATTTTGATAATGATTGTGATACAAACAAAACTAAATGTTATGGAATATTAATGTTTGAAAAAGTCGATTGGAGACTTACACTCCAGAGATTGGGTACTAAGTTACAACAGATACACTGATACTACGCATTAAAAGATACTAGAGCACAAGTGCTCTGTGTGGGGTACAACTGGTATTTATAAAACACCATATGAATATCTTTTGTACATTTCAGATTGTGCAAAATTCACTAGCTTGAGAAAGTTGGGATATGTAAATATTCTCTAGATATTTAAATTTGATTTAGAAGTTTTTAGGGCACCGTAAGAGCTGGTTAAACCAGCAGTTTTTCGTACCCACCTCTTCCAAAATCTGACCTGTTCATTCAAAATTCGGTACAATGAAATTCAAAATATTCACAAATTTCAATTTCAATGGGTAGGATGGGGGAAGAAATGCAGTCCATCAAAAAATAAAATCATTCAACTAAATGGGGTGGAATATCAAACTAAAGGACGTATCAAAACTAAAAATAAGTTAAATAAGAATTTTTAATTTTTGCTTTCACTTAGGAGGAGGTATTGGAGAAACGCCAACATTTTGTTTCTTCTCAGTTTAGGATAAAGTAATGAACGAAGAAATTTAAAACAATTTTTCAGAATTGGCATCAACTTAGTCCAAATACAATAAAAATACAAAGAATGCTTCAACTTTATTAGAAAAAGAGAAAGGTAATAATATGCGGTGGGATGAAAATCATAAAAATATTCTAATGGGGTATGCAAAAAACGGACAATTCCAGACTAAGAAAAATATTCTCATTATTTTTCCCTTTTGCATTCACTAGGGAGAAAGGGCGTTTAAAAGGGCATGATCCCAATAACTAAGACATTCTTAAAAATCTAAATGTTTATAATTCAGGGAAAGTCGGAGAGTGAAACTAATTCTGTCAAATAGAAAAAAGAAAATGATAAGTAGAGTAGGATATTAAACGTAAGAACGTTAAATTAAAAAAAATAATAAATTAAAAAAATGAACTCACTAGGAAAATGGAGAAGTGTGTGTGTGTGTGTGTGTGTGTGTGTGTGTGTGGGGGGGGGTGATTAAAACAAAATTGTCGTTTTTCCTTAGTTTCGGGGGAAATGATAGAAGATATATGAAACTAATTTCGGAAATACATCAACCCTACCCAAATATGGAAGAAATTTCATGGATGCTTCGATTATATTAGAAAATGAGTAGTAATATAGGGGAAAGAAAATAAAAATATGATATTTTAATGGATATAAAAAAAAATTCCGACCTGTCACGATTAAAAGAGAAATTCCAGATTTTTCATTTTTGTATACTTTGGGGAGTGGTTTGTATAAAACATCATTTTTTTTTATTAAAAGCATGTAAGAAATCTTGATAAATATTTTTGATAAATCAATATAAAGTAAATACAGAAAAAATATCTCGGATTATTAAGTTGGCTTATGTAGGAGTGGAAATAAAAATCAAAGTATTAGCATGTTGTACTAAAAAATAAGATGCATGAAGACTAAGAAAAAACACCGTTATACACACACACACACACACACACACACACACACACATGCACATATATATATATATTATATATATATACATATATATACTATATATATATATATATATTATATATATATACATATATATACTATATATATATATTTATATATATGTACTATATATTTATATATATATTGAATTTTATTAATTATAATTAACTTAAGGACAGGGAATCTTAAAAAATGTCTAGTTTTCGCTTTTTCTTAGTTTCAAAAAACAGTGATAAATGAAAATATCCTAAAGAATGTAGCGGTACATCAAGTTAAGTTTCCTATAGCAAAACTTAACCTGTTGCTGCATTTTGATTCAATAATACAGAGGCTGTTCGCACATTTTTTAGACGATTTTGGTAAGCGGTAATAAAAAATCGTTTGCTGCAAAAGAAATAATTCCAATTGTACTATGTTTTTAAAAGTCAAAATTATCGTCTGCGGCTTGAAAGTTTTGTTTTTATTCAAAAATGGCGTTTTTAACAAAACAGTGGTTCGAAGGCTACATTTATGCTCTTTCCGAAGAGAAATATGCATACTCTGTTATCCAAAAACGATGTGAGAGTCATGGTTTTGTGATATCTAAAGCGTCGATAGGTAATATCGTCAACAGGAAAGGAAAAAAACGTCAAATTGGAGCCTCAAGTGGGACAAAAATTCCAAACAAGTATCCAAGGAAAAAACGGACATCTTCGACTATTGCAAAGGTACGTTGTTTAATGTTAATAGAAAATCCCCCTAGTCAAAGGACAGTTGCAAAATCATTAAAATGCTCTGTGTCCACTGTAAACAAAATGATAAACGTTGATTTAAATCTTAAGAAAGCGAAAAAACGCAATGTGCATCGTCTTCTTCCAAATCATATCGCTGAACGCAGGACACGCTGCAGAATTCTATATGAGAAACACTTATCCAAAGAAAAATGGAAAACAATTGTCACAATAGATGAATCATGGGTGTATTTAAATGATTGCAACAAAAAAAGAGCCATTTATTATCATAAAAGGGGAGAAAAAAAATTTAAGTACATGGTTCAAAGAATCGAAAGAAAGTTTTTCTAAGGGATTCATGATTGTTGCTGGTTTTTCTTATAATGGCAAGTTAAAAATAAAGAGAGTGGGAAAAAATGTCAAGATTAACTCCAAATACTATCAGGAACATATTTTATCGCCAATTTTTCTGAATGAAATACCATCGCTTTACCCACAGTGCCATCAATTTGTGAGACTCCATCAGGACACAGCTAGCAGTCACACATCAAAATCCACTGTAAATTTCCTAAAAGAAATTTAACAAAAAACTGGTATCAAGGCCATACCCTTCACTGATATCCCTACTAAATCTCCCGATGTATCACCTATGGATTTTTGTGCTTTCGGACTTTTAAAATCTGCATTATCCAAATGTCGTCCCAAAACTCTTACAGGACTCTAGAAAGCTGTTCAGGAGGAATGGGATAGAATACCTCTTCTGACACTTCAAAAGGCATTATTATCCTGGAAATTGCGGTGTCGAAAGATAGTTCAGAATAAGGGATGTCAAATAGAACATTTAAAACACAAGAATTTTATGTAATTTAGTTTTGTGAATACAATATACATCGTCTAAAAAATGTGTGAACAGCCTCTGTAATATGTATGAAAAAACTGCATGGTTTGAAATTAAGCAAATTTAAAAATATTCAGTGGCAAGGTATATTAAGCAAAAATATTAAGCAAATTTAAAAATATTGTACCACATAAGGTGGTACTTAAAATGGAACGTATATCAACCAGAAATAGAGAAAATGTAAATATTATAATTTTGTGTGCAGTCTAGGTGTTGAGTCTTTTACCTACAAAATCTTTATGTGCGTAGTATTTAAGTTATCTTTTTTTTAGTTGTCAAGAAATCACGAAGGTTGGTGATTTGGGAAGCATTGATGCTGTAGGTGATAATAAAACTATTTTTATTTAGTTCTAGTTTCTTTTAGATTGTCTAAATTTCATTTTTGTCTGTTTTATTTGTTTTTAACTCTTCATAGTAAAAATAATTTATGTGTCCATTTTGATACATAAACTATTTTATTGTGCTATATTCAGTTTTAATTTATTTGCTCTGGTTGTTCACATTGTACCACCTTTGAAACACAACGAGCAATCGGTCAAAGAAAAAAAATCAAGACACCGGTCATTATTCTTGATCCTAGGGTCTTACAGTCAAACCAAAAGTATCATTAGACTCAGAATAATGTCTACTATAAATAAATATGCATTTAATATGCATAAGGTGTCGTCTTAAGATTTAGTTCCTCATTATTTTCGAAAATTCAAATAGCAACACTAATTTTTTTTTGTCATAAAAAGATTTCCCATGTCAGCAATATGCTAAATATAAATTTGTGCTAGATTCCGACCATAAATAAGGAGATATATGAAAACATCATTAGGGTTCGTCTCTACGTATTGGAAGTAGTAGGTCTCGCATACTCTGCAGTTATACCTTTTCCATTTCGTTGATATGGCACATTCTATACAAAAACATAAAAATTATTGTGGGGTCCCGAACTCGCGAATTTTAGGGTCCTCGTAAACGATATTTTAAACCAATAATAAGTTATATTAAATAAGTTTTTTTTTAAATTACAAAATTTAGTGCCGCTAATAAATTTTCAAGAAGTTGGGTGAAAACCTTTGAAATTTTATTCGAATCATCCAAAAATGTACTTTACATTTCTACTTTGATTGATTTAATTAGAAATTTTATAATATTTCTTTGACCATTAGCTTTTATTTTTATAGCACACAAATGCGTATCGTATTAAAACATCAAACGATATTAACACATTTTTTTTTGTACTTGGCAGAATTTGTTTTAATTTATGAACTAAAAGATAAACCTCAAAATATAAAGAAGCTTAATACTATTTAATTTGATGTAACTTAGACTTACTATAATAGCTAATATTATACACGAAACATTACAACTCAATAAGCCGTAAGGTGGCTATTTCTGTAAATAATTTCTTAGATGTTGCAGCATAGAATCTACAGAGATGCTCAAAATTTTATCACACCCAAAATTCAGTATTTTTAAAATAAATGTTTAATATAGAGTGATAAATCAAAATGTTGCATCATATTTTTAGTGCATCGACTCTTTGAAAATTTAAAGCGTCATCGTCTTCTAGCCATTATGGGATAGTAGGCATTATTGCACGTCATCTCGAAGCAATATGAAATTATTTTTTAATTAAGCAAAATTCTTTATTATTAAATATGTAATAAAATAAGATTGTCACATATTTACTCTTTGTTATTAAATATTTAATAAAGTGATAATATCACATATTTCTCTTTATTTCGTAATATTTTACACACAGATATTTCTAAGTAAATAATTTTGTGCATTACTGTATACACTCTTCTTCAATGTATTCATCAGTATTATTCACTTTAAATGTGTTACTGTCTTGTTTCCCCATCGATATCATGGAAATATGTGAGTGCTGCAATTTTTTTAGCCCAACTGTATCAAGCTGAGGACAAGGTTTGTATTGTGTCTAAATAATTCCCATGTTATACAGGTTATAAAGAATGTTCCCATGTTATATTCCCGTATTATATATTATATTCCCATGTTATAAAGAATATCCAAAGTTAACTTTTATTAATATTTTTTAGAATATCTTAACTTCAAACTTAGTCACAAAGCATAAAATTTACACATAAAATGTTCTTCGCAGTCATCGTTAATTCGAAAGTGATTAAAAAAAATTATTATTACTTCTATTGTAAACCAGATAGCCCAAATACCTTATACACTATATAAAGTCCTAAGAATACAAATTTATCTTTGTCTTCATAATCTTCAAGGGTTTCCCCCCACACTGAAGAAATATATGCATTTAGTTTAATTTGAAATTCCACTATTTATTGTTGCTAATTTGGACTTTTGAATAGAATTTAAAATTAAAATTATCTTATATAAAATCTTTTATAATATAAAGCTTAGCGTTCAAGTTAGATAACGAGAAACAGACATAGCATGCATTGATATAAGCTGGATCGATTTCCAAATTTGTCATTTCGCTATCAATTATAGTCATTTCACTATAATCATTATCACTACTACAGTCATTATTTGTCATGTCACTTTAAATATTCCTAATGTAAATGCAATAACAATAACTGAATGCTTCTTGCACAAATGACCACACTTTGAGTCCAAACTGTGCATTGCAATTCAAATTTAAAATTTTTCTTATGAGTATTTTTCATTGGAAATGGATGGATGGTCTCCAAAAGGTTCCAAAATGAAAAGGCTCTAATATCAAAATTTACTTATGTTTTAATTCATAATTTTATTTTTTCAAATGTGATTTTCATAATTAATGATTTATAATAGAATTTTCTTAGAAGATGAAAAGTGATATACATTTTATTTGGATTTAATATCATATTATAAAATAGAAGTTAGTTTGATAGGCTAATTATTTCAGAAAATGTAAAGAAAAAACTGCACTCATTTAACGTTAGGAGTACGAAACTTCTAGCAATCACAACTCCCTCCAGCAGCTTAAGTAAAAATATATAAATTTTATATGAATTGGGGGTGCTTTAATTCGAATAATCAGAATATGTTATCAAAAGATGGTGTTGCTCTTTGAAAATCAAGTAGGTGTAAAGTTTAATATGAAGACAACAGTTTATGCAAATTAGTTTTTCGTTTATTTATAGCAGATATTATTACGAGTCTACTGATACATTTGGTTCTACTGTACGACCCAAAAAGCTGGAATAACGCTTGGTGTTCATACACACACACACACACACACACACACACACACATATATATATATAGGATGTCCCAAAAAGATTGAAACGCGCTTTAATTCTTTATCTGTTGGAGATAAGTGGGCAATGTAAATTGCAAAAATGTTGAAAGTAAGGTAGGAAATAAGACTACGTTAATGAAACAGTCCTCCTATTCATTTTCAACAAGTTACACTTTTTAAGTTTTTATGCAACCCCCTTAGACAAATTGTGTCAATCAGAAAATTATTATTTTTAATTCAACAAGATCATTAAAAATCCCGCATATCTGTATCTTTAAAATCAACTGAGTTATAATAAAGGAAGAAAATCTGACTTATGCCACTTTCCGTATCATGTGAAAGGCTGTTTCATCAGTGAAAATAGGGATCATAAACAAATTGATGATGGAAATTGCTTAGTTCAAAAATACGTTAATATGTGTCAAATTTTTTTTTTATCACAAATGCATCTAAATAAAGCGCTACACAGACAGAGATCATATAAAGCAGTGGTACTCACTACGCGGTTGGGTATCCTATGTATTATCATCCAGTTTTTTCTTTTTTTGTGATATGTCACAAATTTACATTTCTAATTTGATATAGGGTCCCCATTCACAATGTTCAATTTCCAATTAAATATAACTCGCTCAATTTTAAAGATGCAGATATGCGGTTTTTTTTTAATGATCTTGTTGCAATAAAAATAATAAGTTACTGATTGACCCAATTTGTCTAAGGGGGTCGTATAAAAATTTAAAAAGTGTAAATTTTTGAAAATGAATGGGAGTACTATTTCATTAACTTAGTCTTATTACCTACCTTACTTTCAACATGTTTGCAATTTACATTGCCCACTTATCTCCAACAAGTAAAGAATTAAAGCGCGTTTCAATCTTTTTGGGATATATATATATATATATATATATATATATATATATATATATATATATATATATATATATATATATATATATATTTGAAGGCATTGTTTTTAAGGCAATTAAATCATGTGTGCTTATTTTTGGAATTTATTTGTGGAAGTTTAATTTTTTTAGTGTATATTTTTGTTGTGAAAATCTTTCCCTTGCCGGTATATATATATATATTTATAATTTAAAAATCATTGTAGGATTAAGTTATGTCAGAATTTCACAAATATACTTATAAAGTAATAGACGTATATCATATGCGTTCAAACAGTAATTGTTTTCTCAAGAAGGTTTGCAACATATATCTGTCAAAACTTATATAGGACATCATCTTATTGCAAAATAATTCCTTGTGCTATATTATGAGAAAGTTAAATTATTAGACCGGAAAAAGTCAAATGAAAAGAAACCCAGAGTTTAAAACAACTAAACTCCACTTACTGTCGCATTAACGAAATGTCTTTTATAAGGATGTTCCGATCTGTAAGGCCCCCTTCCTGCAAAACAGCTGGAATTATTCAAAACTGTGCCCTTGCCATTCAAACTGGACATATCTCCAGAAAAGTTTCGGAACAAAAAATTCGGAAGTTGCTCCCGTGATGGAAAATTCGAAACTGAGACCTCAATATCCCTCTCACCTGTTCTTGAGACATTAGGGAGGGGATGGCGGGCATTTAGAGGGGGAGGATCACCGTTTAGATCGGGTTAAGTGTTACTTTTGCTGACGTCACACAATAGATCTTGGTTCATGATCTCCGTGGGATACCTCGGATGTGTAACATTTATCGCTGTTTTTGGCGGAGTTTTTTTGTGGAAAGCTTTAGAGTATTGGCGTGTGAAATCTTGGTATGTGATAAAGATGAAAGAGCCATATTTATTTTATATTTGATTTAATATATATTTTCCTTTTGAATTTTAATTGAATAAAGTGATGTGTTCCAATGTATAAAGAAATGCATTGTGGCATGAATCTCTTACTTACAAGGCCACTTACCAGTGGACGTTGTAAGGTGTGTCTCAAATTAATTAAAATGATGGAGGCATGGAGACTAAATACGTACATAAATCCAATTGTTGTCTGTGATAATATACACTCTAAGACAAAAGAAAAAAAAAATCGGCGCACCCCTCAAAATAATTCGATAGTAATGAAAATGTACATGCAAACACCTGCCGACCGAATATGCAAATGATCAAAAATTCGCAGCCAATGAATAAATAGTCGGAACTACAACGCATTGAAACTGAGCACCATGATGGTGTATATAAGGAGCAAACAGGAACAAAACGTGCAGTGGATTTCGATTGCGTTTACGTACCTTGATTGCAACAATGCCTCGCAGGCGAATTCGCGGCTACTACGAACATATAAAGGAGTTTGAAAGAAGGCGTGCGGTCAGACTGCATGAGGCTGGATGAGCACACTGACGAATCTATCGGCATTTGGGTAGGAGCGATGCAGCAATTAGACGATGTTGACAGGAATGGGTCCGGAGTGGCAGATTTCAGCTGGTAGCGGACGGCCTAGAGCGACGACAGAACGGGAAGACAGAGCAATTGTCAGAGCATCTGTGAAAGCGTGAGATTCGTCGTTATCAACCACCCAACGTGTGACAAACACGAAAGTAACTACCCGGACCATTAATAGAAAACTACGGGAGCGGAATCTATACTCATGGCGTCCATTGCGCCGCTTACCACTGACCAGTATGCACCGTCAACAGCGATTGCAATGGTGCCGGGCTCGATCAATGTGGAATTTTTCGATTGGGAATGAATTGTCATCAGTGATGAGTCCCGTTTCGAATTGAGTTCCGACGACCAGTGCAGACGTGTCTGGAGACAGCAAGGATATCGTCAGGATCCTACTCTTACTATCACACGCCACATGGCTCGACAACAGGGAGTTATGGTTTGGGGTGCTATTTCGTTTGATAGCCAGACTCCTTTGATAATTCGCCGTGGCACCATCACATCACAGCGGCACGTTACCGACATTATACGACCCGTTGTATTGCTATTCCTTTCGCGACACCCCGGGCTAACTTTTCAGGAAGATAATGCCAGGCCACACACGGCACGCCTCTCTATTGATTGTCTGCGTGCTTTCGACACACTTCCTTTGCGAGCCAGATACCTAGATCGCTCGTCTATTGAGCACGTTTGGGCTGAAATGAGGTGTCATCTGCGACCATTCCAGAATGTAAACGAATTAGCTCGTCAATTGGAGGCCATTTGGATAGACATCCCTCAGAACACCATCTGGTAACTTTATGCATTAATGCCACGTCGGGTAACAGATTGTATCAAGACTAGAGTTGGACCAACGCCATATTGACGTGCTCACTTTGTGCAGGTCTATCAGTGCAATAAATCATCCAATTGTTCTGAATTTCTAATAATTCTTTTTCTGTACATCCGCATTACACGTACCAAATTTTGTCTCATTTGGATAATTATTTCTTGGTGCGTCGATTTTTCTGTCGTAAAGTGTATATAATTTCATTTACATGCTAGATATTTACAACAGTATATACAGATATTATACAAACACTTCAATTATACGAGATAATTCTTTCCTTTGTAAATTCTAAGTTTCTCAGAAATACTATCTAAGCAAATTAGCATTAATTAATCTCATTAAAATCGTTCAGAAGGATACGACAATGGACATTTGCGAAGAATCAATAGGGAGAGGTAAAAGGCTCACCAAGTGGACTATTTTTGACAAACTTTGTGTGCTGTGACGACCAGTCTTGCATTGGAAAACGCCACTGAAAAGGCGATTTCACATTTTTGCATCGGAGATTTTTGTCGTTCTTTTGGACAAATGAACCCATATCCAGGCATACATCACCAAAATAAGTCAGCCAGTGATTCTTCAAGAAAATTACGTTTGCCCATGTTGGAAGGGAGTGATATCACACCTTGGATCCTAGCCTCTGGTTGTTCACTTGGGTGCCCGTTGGCTTAGCCTAATCCACTGGTTGCTGATTGGTTTCTGTTGGTTCCCCCTCAGATGATGGAGGTCAAGCGAGGACAAGTTGTCTGGGAATCAGCCCTTTGCACTGGCAATAAATTCGGTTATAAAAGTTCTTTTTTTGTGAGTTTCACAAAGGTCACATTCGAGAATGTACCTGATTCATCTAATGTACACTATGACCTGCAGTTTCGTACCGGGTTCTTCGTTGTGGCCCAAACTGTAAAATAATTAAAGGATCGGCATACTCTCATAATTGGTGACCTACTTCAAAATGAAATATGGTATCCATCTTGTCTCAAAATCGTGATTTTTAAAGTTCTATTTAATTCATATATAGTGTTGTATCCGTCCGAAAACCGCTGTATTTTTGTTTAAATTCTATGCATCTACATACTGAAACAACGCGATTACAATATATTTGAGTTTAAATGATCATCAAACTTTGATTATTTCTACACGAAGCCTAATTTTCACTTATGGATAATGTAAACACCAAAAGATGTAGAATGAGTTGCATAAGAATTGCTGCATTTCTTTAACGCAAAATTATTTAGCTCATGGAGTCTGCAATGTAGTTGATATGAATGAAACATTTATTGATTTTACACATAGATCCAGAAGATTTTTTCGATGAAGTTTAAGCATAGAGTTAAATTACTTGTACCTCCATGGTTTTAAGTTTTAAAATAAAATAAATTATTATAGTATCGTGATGAATGGAAAAAGTTATGAATGAAATGCTGCTTTTATATAGAGGCGATTTATGTTTCGATGACGTCATTTGAATAAAGTTCTTTTGTTTTCGATGAAATTTTTAAAAATAATAAATAATTATAGTATTATGATAATTTAAAAAATATTACCGAGGAATGTATCGCATTTTAGAGATATTTAAACCAGGCAATTTATATTTCAATGCCGTCATTTGAATGAAGTTCATTTTTTTTCGATGAAGTTGTAAGTTTTCAAATATAATAAATTAAAGTAGTATTGTGATAATTTTAAAAATATTACCGAGGAATGTATCGCATTTTAGAGATGTTTATATAAAATTGCATTGAAGTTGGAAAGTTTTTCATAATCAATGCTTTATGCATGATTGATTTTTCTTGTTTGTTTTTAGGAATAACATGATCTTGGTTCTGACAAATTAAAAGTTGCATTTTCTCCGATTTGACAGTCTGGACATAGAAGGCAGCCTCCACCGCTCCTAAATGGGCTTCTATAATTAACGAGGACAATGCACGCTACACATCAAGGGTTACAGAAAAAATGCCGGTAAGTGTTTGCGCATTATCATATATAGCTTTGCGCATTATCATATATAGCATTATCATATATAGTTTGCGCATTATCATATAGACCTCTTGTGACCTTATGTCGTACCAAATATGTACCTGTAATTCGAATAGAAGAAAAGTTAGAGAATGGGCGAACGTGAAATGTACGGCTTATTACTCTCCTTATATACAATAATGTATAAGGAAAGTATTGTGACGGGGTCGAAAATTCGAATTTGAGTTTTCGACGGGAGAGCACGTTTCAAGCATCCCTGATCACGAATCGAACATTTTTGAAGTGGTGTCTGTGTGTGTGTCAGTGAGTCTACGGAGACGATAACTTACGAACGAATGGACCGATTCGAACGAAATTTGGTACAAAAATTACAATCCGTAAGCACTGGAATCCTATTGTTTTTATACGCAATCGAATGTTCAGAACCCCCTAAATTTTCGAATGAAATTTTGAAAAAATCGTCAAAAAATCAAAACCGCTAATAAAATTACGCAAATAGACATTTCTTATGTAATTTTTCATTTGAAAACGATTGACATAAATTTTAGAACGCTAACATGAACCGTTCTAGAGATATTGCACATTTTTCAAAAAAATTATCAAAAAGTCATATAAAATAAAAAAAGATATTTCCTATTGAGAAACATGTTTACTTTTCATATGTAATACCATGCGATAAATTGGGTGACATTATTCTCGTGGATCTAGCTCATTCCATTTATGAAATAAGAGACTTTGAGTAATACTTTTGTATTTGAACGTCAATAGTTATTTATCGGCTGTAAGAATAACTTATTTCTCCATCCATAACGCCTGGCGAGATTTTGGTGACGTATTTAGTGGAATGTTGCCAACTTGGCGACTTTTTAAATGCTGCTAAATTAGCGATAAACTCGCTAAATGGATAAAAATGACGGTCAGTCAATGAAATGACGACTCATTGACGAAAATTCAATATCTTGGAAATAATATAAATATCTACTATAAAAATAATCTATTTTTACTTTCCTTATATACATAATGTATAAGGAAAGTATTGTGACGGGGTCGAAAATTCGAATTCGAGTTTTCGACGGGAGAGCACGTTTCAAGCATCCCTGATCACGAATCAAACATTTTTGAAGTGATGTCTGTGTGTGTGTGTGTGTGTGTGTGTGTGTCAGTGAGTCTGTGGAGACGATAACTGACGAACGAATGGACCGATTCGAACCAAATTTGGGACAAAAATCACAATCCGTAAACACTGGAAGCCTATTGTTTTTATACGTAATCGAATGTTCAGAACCCCCCTAAATTTTCGAATAAAATTTTGGAAAAATCGTCAAAAAATCAAAACCACTAATAAAGTTACGCAAATAGACATTTCTTATGTAATTTTTCATTAAAAAACGATTGACATAAATTTTAGAACGCTAACATGAACCGTTCTCTAGATATTGCACATTTTTCAAAAAAATTATTAAAAAGTCATATAAAATGAAAAAAAAATATTTCCTATTGAGAAACATGTTCACTTTTCATATGTAATACCATGCGATAAATTGGGTGACATCACTCTCGTGGATCTAGCTCGTACCATTCATGGAAAAAGATACTTTGAGTAATACTTTTGTATTTGAACGCCAATAGTCATTTATCTGCTGAAAGAACAACTTATTTCTTCGTCCATAACGCTTGGCGAGATTTTGGCGACGGATTTGGCGGAATGTCGCCAACTTGGCGACTTTTTGAAATGTTGCCTAGTTAACGAAAATCTCGCCAAATGGATAAAAATGACGCTAAATCAATGAAAATGACGACTAATTGTCGAAAATTCAATATCTTGGAAAGAATATTAGTATCTACTATAAGAAAAACCTATTTTTTTACTGTAAAAGTAGTAAATTCATTGCATTATATAAGGAAAGTCATGTGTTGCCCACATCAGATTTTTTTTATTGTAAAAGTAGTAATTTCATTGCATTATATAAGGAAAGTCATGTGCTGCCCACATCAGATTTTTATATATAGATTGTGCGGCTAAGAACGCTGGATTATTTTCAGAGCTTTTATTCATAGTTGTAGCAAAAGTATTTGATGACTGAGTTGATTTGGCAACGTGTGCCCAATATGACGCTTTAGGATTTCTGCTCTAGGTGATCTATCCGCAATCGTCAGCCTTGAGGTGATATTTTAGAAGTAACTGACTCAGGCATTATAACAAACATTCTTCATGGGGTATTTATTAAAGGAACATATCTTATGAAATTATATTGCGTGATATGTAACCTAGCACATTTAAATCCTGCACTTAATGCAGCCAGAAACATCGATGGACATGCTTCATTTCAGTTAAAGTTCATCAATACCGAAACGTTGTGAAGTATTGGCAATAAGAAAAACATGCGGTGCTATTTTGGAAACTTCTTTAGTGATACAAAATCCGTATAAAACACTTTTGAATTTGACCCTACCGTCTCGCACATATATAAAATTCAGTATTCTACAAATTTGCTGTCTGTCGAGTGGTATGATTGCCTCGTTGGTCACCACAGAAATTTGAGAATTGAGCAAGATAACTGCAAAATACTGAGCGACGTCTTTTTATTCCAGTGCAGTTACTGACTATTTGGCTTTGATGAGTTCTAACGAAAGAGAAATGCACTAGGTGCACCATTTTAAGTTTTGGAACTACCATTATTGCTGGATTTTGTGACTATAAAAGACAATTCAAGTAATAGGACTACTATATGTCTGTCAGAAACTTAAAGTGACACTATTTTTTGAAAAAATACCAATGCTTTAGTGTCATTCGTAATTGGGTCTATATGTAAAATACAGAACTATATACGCAAAGAGCAGTATATTGTTAGTTCCAGAGTAGTTATTATAGATGGTTCCGTAGATAGTTCAATATATTGTTTACTATATAGTTGTTGTTGTTGACACCCAGACCGTCAGACCTACCAGAAAGGTGTAAGGTAACAGCTTGGACGGCCGGGAAGTGCCACCCAATTTAGACCGGAACCCAGTGGGAGAGGCATCCACAGGGACCGTACTCTCCTCCCCCCCCCCCACCAACCTCTCGGAAGGACTTACGGACCCACATGTTTAACGTGATCGTACTCAGCATGAACACGGCGACAGTTGTGGCAGCGTGCAAATCCAGCGCGCAAACCACCGGGCTACCGCGCCCGAAATGTGCTAACAGCACGCGGTGTTCCCAGGTGGTCACCCACCCGAGTACTAACCGCGCCCGATGCTGCTTGACTTCGGTGATCTAACGAGAACTGGTGTTTTCAGCACGGTAGGACCGTTGGCCGTCTACTATATAGTTGTTGTTATTGAAACCCAGACCGTCCGACCTACCAGAAAGGTGTAAGGTAACTGTTTGGACGGTCGGGAAGTGCCACCCAATTTAGACCGGGACCCAGTGGGGGAGGCATCCACAGGGACCGTACCCTCCTTCCCCTACCACCAACCTCTCGGAAGGACTTTCGGACCCACATGGTTAACGTGATCGTACTCCGCATGAACACGGCGGCAGTTTTTGCAGCGGCTGGAATCGAACCCGGGCCAACCGAGGTCTACTATATAGTTAAAGGCACAGACCACACGACCAACCCAAGGGTTTAAGGTAGCAAATTGTGTGGCCGGGCAAGGTCTACTATATAGTGTAAATGTCTACTATATATAGGTCTACTATATAGTGTAAATGTTCAATATATAAGTAAGTCTTCAGTATATAGTGTTGCTTCAATATATAGTTTTTATGCACCCCAAAAACTTTACAAGGAAAGGTACATGAATGTACACGTCAGATCTATCTCTAGTAAAGTGATCATACCCTATCAAATAAAGATATAGCAGAGCCCCTAGCGAAGAACGTTAAAAGTTTGGATAACAAACTCGTCAACAAAGCTAGATGGACGTAAAAAGCCAATTAAAGTTGTAGACATTGCATAATGAATAGGAATCGACAGCAAGAGCGAACGAAACGCGTATACGGAAGGCAATAAATACCTGTGTTACGACGTATCCTCTGGAATCGTAGGTGCGCGCCCAGGATACAAGAATGATTCTAAATTTTTGGATAACTAAAACGTTTATTCACAAGCACAGCGTAAGCGCAAACAATGTACAGTAAAGCAGCACTTAAATACTCTACTCATTTCACAATACAATAGATACTATTCTCAAAACATTGACGAAAGTCATTTCACAAAACAGCAGCTATTATTCTTAGACCATTGACGTAAATCACAGTTCAATATAGTTCGTATCTCGTCAACTACTGGTTATTTCACTGTATTTCTGGAACCTTCGAAAAGTTGCCAACTTGGCGATAAATCTCCAGATAAGACAACCCTCTTCCAAACTTCAGCATCTGGCAATCCCAGATTCAAGACATATGGAAGGTTGCCTGTACGAGTGTTTTCTCAGTCTGGTTTTCAAAAGTGACTCAAATGAGAGCATTTTACGCGTTCGTAACACCTGTTAAAATCGTATTATCAGGGATTGTAACACAGTGGTACCTGAAATACCTGTCAAAATACTCAGTGAAATTGTTTCTCAAATTCAAATGTTCATTGGCGCTGATATGGAACAGATTCTATACACTAAATTCTTGCGTATGTAAGTGTTGTCTGCTTATTGTATCATTCCTGGAATAAGATAGCCATTCGCCAGTAACCCTATTGTGACAAATAAATGCCTTCTGTAACACTTTTATTGTCAATTTCTACTATATAGACAATACAACTTCGTAGTTGGCTGTTGTCGCCTGGCTTGCTTTGTTACCGAGTGCGTTCTCTTTGTAAATTATCCGCCAGGGGCGCTGCAATCCCTTTTATTTGATTGTGCATGGTCGTGAAGGGAGAACGCGTCATTTGTGAGTTATTTGGAAAATTGTCCTGGAGAAAATCTCAGCGTATATTCAGGACTCTACTGTGAAACTTGTGACCGTTTAATTAAGACTTATTTCCACAGCGTTTGCTCGAGTTGTCAACCGATACCTTTACTTGGCGACAACGCGTAAACGTTCTTAGGAACGGCAAACGTCGATGATCGCAATTAAGGGGAAACAAAATCTGATATAACGAAAGAGATGGTGAGGTAGAGCTTGTTTCTCTGGCAGATGTTGTTGTTACAAATCCCCATGGTGTAGAAAAGTCTACTCCAAGTCCAAAGACCCCTGGTCCATGGCGAAGGGTAGTATGCACCTTCACTTTTGCCCTAGTGGAACGAGGTTCCACTAGGGCAAAAGACTGACTCAACCTCAACATCACAACACCCATGCCCGCAGGTGGGACTCAAACCCACAACCCGGCAACTGAGCGATCACAAGGAAACGCCTGTCTCCTGATGGCTCGACCACCCCGTCGGCTCTCTGGCAGATAGAATGGACAAACAAGTTGATCTCGAAGCTTGGGCAGCTTGAAGAAAATAATGGATGTCTTAGGATCTAAGAAACAAGAAAGATCAATCACGCATAAAGCATTGATTATGAAACACTTTCCAACTGAAATACAATTTTATTGAAACATCTTTAAATGCGATGCATTCAGCGGTGATATTTTTTTAATTATCACAGAACTACAATAATTTATTTTACTTGAAAACTTAAAACTTCATCGAAAAAAATGAACTTTATTCAAATGACGTCATCGAAATATAAATCGCCTGGCTCTCTACGTAAAAGGAGTGAATATTTCATTCATACACTTATTCCTGACTCCAGAGTTAAATAATTTTGTGTGAAAAAAAAATTAGCAATTTTTATACAACCCATCTTACGATCACTTGTTTACATTCTGCATCCATTGAAATTAGGTTTCGTTGTAGAAATAATCAAAGTTTGATGATCATTTAAACTCAAAAATATTGTAATTGCGTTGGCGCAGAATATAGATGCACAGAAAATTAGTAAAAATAAAGCGGTTTTAGGACAGATGCAACACTAAATATAAATTTACAAGAACTTTAAAAATCATGATTTTTACTCTGGTAAAAAAAATGGATGCCATATTTTAATTTGAAGTGGGTCGTGTGATCTATTCATATTATATGGATGTAATTATTATTTTAATTTTTATTTAAAAACTGCCAAACATAATTTGCTGAAATTTTTTTATATATTTTATGGGATAATTTGAATATTTCCTAAAAAAATTCTTGAAAAATTAAGTCCCATAGGGTTCAATGTATTTCATTTTTTCAACCCGGGTTCAATCCAAAACTAATTGGGTGATATTATTCATTTACATTCTCAGATGTCCCACAGACCGTCTCAACATACTAAAATTTTATTTTGATAAAGTCATTTTTACGGCAGTTATCATGCGAACGGACAGACAGACAGACAGAATGAACAAAGTCATAAACACTTTTCAACTATGTTGTAAAGTGTTAAAAACAAGCTGATGAAGATTTAGCTATTATAACCAGTGAAGTAATTAGTTTATTTATTCAAATAGTGTCGGTGACAAGGGAATTTAAAGTAGCGTTATAGAAAAAAGATGAAATGGTAAGAACTGTTGGTTCAAAGACTCAATCAACATTTTCACAAGTAGTGCAGAAACCACGGGAGGGAAGCAAAACTTCCCAAAAAGTGATGGATCATATTTTTCTTGTTTTTCCGAGAGATAAACAGGAGAAGCAGAAAATTCACAAAAACTTGCTAAAAATATGAATCCAAAGAACTTAAAAGTGAAATTAAAGTACATAAGAAATGTTAAGAATAGAGGTATTAAGATCTCCTGTCACAATGCTGATGATCTTCAAAAATTTGAAGAGGCAATACAAATAGATGTTTTTTGAATTACTGAATGAGACGAAAATAGTCAAATCAAAGAAAATAAATCTGAGAGTGATTTCATATAGTGTGAGCAAAAGGTCTCTAGTTCATAAATGTAAGAGGATAAAACTTATATTCTGTTTTAGAAGCATATTTTAACGTTAGAATATAAGTTTCATAGTTACTATAGTAAACTGGATCACAACTTAATGTAGGGTAAATAAAGATAGTAAAGCATAACCACGTTTTAAAAATTAATGGATTTCCATTTGCAGTACAACAATCCAGGATTAAAATGCCTAAACAACAGACTAAACCGGTCAAATTGAAAATGGCCTAACCCAATATAGTGGCGTCACCTAGTGTGACAAAATAAAAATAAAACGGGGAAAAATAGAAAAACAAGTAAATGTTTGACCGGCTTAGTCTGCTTTCGTTTGAGCGTTTTGATCTGGCTTGTTGCACTGAAGAAAGAAATCCATGGATTTTCAAACCGTATGTACATTTTAAAGTTAATTCGCGCCGCATTTTATATTGCGACCAAATTTTTTATCGATTAATCGCAAAGTTACGTTCTTTACCAATGCTTAATAGATTTATTTTCTGATTCTGACTATTATCGAAATGGATCGCTTTGATCGAGAAATGTTTACTCAGAAGCGCTTTTTTTCAGTTTTCCGGATTGATTTTACCTTATAAATATTAAATAATTCAAAATTAATGATTGGGAACAATAAATAAAATAAAAGGGACATCGAAGACATAAAAAAGAGAACGAAAATTGAAAACTTAATGTAAAATAAATATCCCAAATAACTATAAACAATCAGATAAAATGTTTCCGATTAACCATTCTTACTATTTCCTTATAATTTCTATTTTCAATCGTTCTGCGGCTGCCAACATTCTGGCAACCCGGTACGGTCACTGGGGACCCCCTTTGCTAAACGGGAGAGGAGACGCTGTTAATGGCGAATCCTTGTTTGGCCGATTCGGCTCTCAATTAGGTCTAGAGCACACGCACCTCCTGGTGTTTTTTTTCTCCATTTGCGCCGCAAATTTTGGATGATTTTTTTTTCTGCAGTTCCCTTCCTTTTTTTTTTCTTCATCTCAGGTGAAGATACCAAGCTGACACTTCTTTAATTCGAGGACTTAATGCGCAATCGCGAGGATTGGATTAAATAAAGAGTGGATATTGTCAAATCTTAATGGGAAAATAGCATCTAATGAATGAGATGAATGATCACACTCGCTGAAACCTCCTGTAGGAGGCGTTTTCAAAATACGGATCGCGCTCCCAATACAGATAACAGAATCTATGGATCGGTTTCGCAATTTGTGTTCCGCAGTCTGGAATAGTCGACACCTTTTCCCTTTTGTCTGCATCCCAATTCACAAAATTTGCGAGGTTAAAGGGGTTTTTAAATCTTGGATACAATTTAAAAATTCGATTTTCTCACACAAGAATCCTTTTTACTTTCCCTGCAATACATGGTAATGTATAGGGAAAGTATTGGAATCATGTCGAAAATCGCAACTCGAGTTTTCGACGGATCTACACGTTTCGAGACCTCTAGAATACGAAAAACTATTTTTAGCGTGACGTCTGTGCGTGTATCTGTGTGTCTGTCTGTGCAGATTTTGTATCCACTCTAACTAAAAAAATAATGGACCGAATTTCACAAAATTTGGAAGGTAAGTCACTTGTGGACGAGTCTGGTGCTGATTAGTTTTGGGTACGATTCGGGATAAAGGAATCCGCTTTTTTTTTTGCAAAATGGCCCGCAAAAGTTTGTATCCACTCTGGTTGAAAAACTAATGAACCGAATTTCATAAAATTCGGTAGATGAGTCACTTATAGGTCACCCTGATGCTGATTAGATTTTGGTGTGATTCTGAAAAAAATAACCTGCCTTTTCTTGCAAAATGGACCGCAAAAATTCTCAAAATCTAAACTAAAAAGCTACACATGCTCAAATATATCCATTAAATGCTTGTTTAATACGTAATTTTTAACGAAGAAAAGAATAAGACCAACCCCATTACACTAGGACTAGCCGTTCTCGAGATATTTTAGTTTTTTTGTTTTTCCGCTACGCCACCTTTGAAAATGAGTCCAGTTAGCAAACGAGAAAGAAAATTGAATTAAAAGTGAATTAAATGTAATTAAAATAAAGAGAACGTGAATATAAGTCTGCAGGGAAAGTCATGTGCTGCCCACATCAGATTTTTACTTTCCCTGCAATACATGGTAATGTATAGGGAAAGTATTGGAATCATGTCGAAAATCGCAACTCGAGTTTTCGACGGATCTACACGTTTCAAGACCTCTAGAATACGAAAAAACCATTTTTAGCGTGACGTCTGTGTGTGTGTGTCTGTCTGTCTGTGTGTGTCTGTCTGTCTGTGTGTGCAGATTTTGTATCCACTCTAACTAAAAAACTAATGGACTGAATTTCACAAAATTTGGTAGGTAAGTCACTTGTGAGCGAGTCTGGTGCTGATTAGTTTTGGGTACGATTTGGAATAAAAGAACCCGCCTTTTTTTTTGCGCAATGGCCCGCAAAAGCTTGTATCCACTCTAACTAAAAAACTACTGGACCGAATTTTACAAAATTCAGTAGATGAGTCACCTGTGGGTTACCCTGGTGCTGATTCGATTTTGGTACGATTCGGAAAAAAATAACCTGCCTTTTTTTGCAAAATGGTCCGCAAAAATCGTCAAAATCTAAACTAAAGAACTAGGTATACTCAAATATATCCATTAAATGCACGTTTAATACGTAACTTTTAACGACGAAAATAATGAGACCAACCCCATTACATTAGGTCTATCCGTTCTCGAGATATTTTAGTTTTATGTATTTTCTCTACGCCACGTTTGAAAATAAGTCCGGTTACCGAATGAGAACGAAAATTGAATTAAAAGTGAAATAAATTTAATTAAAATATAGAGGACGATAACATAAGTCTGCAGGGAAAGTCATGTGCTGCCCACATCAGATTTTTACTTTCCCTGCAATACATGGTAAGGTATAGGGAAAGTATTGGAATCATGTCGAAAATCGCAACTCGAGTTTTCGACGGATCTACACGTTTCGAGACCTCTAGAATACGAAAAAAACTATTTTTAGCGTGACGACTGTGTGTGTGTGTCTGTCTGTCTGTCTGGATTTTGTATCCACTCTAACTAAAAAACTAATTGACCGAATTTCATAAAATTTGGTAGGTAAGTCATTTGTGGGCGAATCTGGTGCTGTTTAGTTTTGAGTACGATTCGGGATAAAAGAACCCGCCTTTTTTTGTGAAATGGCCCGTAAAAGTTTGTATCCACTCTAGCTGAAAATCTAATGGACCGAATTTCACAAAATTTAGTAGATAAGTCGCTTGTGTGTCACCCTGGTGCTGATTAGATTTTGGTACGATTCGGAAAAAAATAACCTGCATTTTTGTACAAAATGGCCGGCAAAAATCGACAAAATCTAAAATGAAAAACTATGTTTGCTGAAATATATCCATTAAATTCTTGTTTTATACATAATTTTTAACGAAGAAAAGAATAAGACCATTCCCATTGCACTAGGACTAGCCGTTCTCGAGATATTTTATTTTTTTCGTATTTTTTCCACGTCACCTTTGAAAATAAGTCCAGTTACCAAACGAGAATTAAAAGTGAATTAAATTTAATTAAAGTAAAGAGAACGTGGATATAAGTCTGCAGGGAAAGTCATGTGCTGCCCATATCAGATTTTTACTTTCCCAATACATAGTAAATACATAACAATACATAGTAATGTGTATAGGGAAAGTATTGGAATCATGTCGAAAATCGCAACTCGAGTTTTCGACGGATCTACACGGTTCAAGATCTCTAGAATACGAAAGAACTACTTTTAGCGTGACGTCTGTGTGTCTGTCTGTGCAGATTTTGTATCCACTCTAACTAAAAAACTAATGGACCGAATTTCACAAAATTTGGTAGGTAAGTCACTTGTGGACGATTCTGGTTCTGATTAGTTTTGGGTACGATTCGGGATAAAAGAACTCGCCTTTTTTGCGAGATGGCCCGCAAAAGCTTGTATCCACTCTAACTGAAAAAATAATGGACCGAATTTCTCAAAATCCGGTAGATTAGTCACTTGTGAGTCACTCTGGTGCTGATTAGATATTGATACGAATCCAAAAAAAAAATAACCTGCTTTTTTTTTGCAAAATGGACCGCAAAAATCGTCAAAATCTAAACTAAAGAACTACGTATGCTCAAATATATCCATTAAATGCTTGTTTAATACGTAATTTTTAACGACGAAAAGAATAAGACCAACCCCATTACACTAGGACCAGCCGTTCTCGAGATATTTTAGTTTTTCGTATTTTCTCGACACCACCTTTGAAAATAAGTCCGGTTACCGAATGAGAAAAAAAATTGTATTAAAAGTGAAATAAGTTTAATTAAAATAAAGAGAACGTGGATATAAATCTGCAGGGAAAGTCGTGTGCTGTCCACATCAGATTTTTACTTTCCCTGCAATACATGGTAATGTATAGGGAAAGTATTGGAATCATGCTGAAAATTGCAACTTGAGTTTTCGACGGATCTACATGTTTAGAGACCTCTGGAATACGCAAAAAACATTTTTAGCGTGACGTGTGTGTCTGTGTGTCTGTGTGTCTGTCTGTGCAGATTTTGAATCCACTCTAACTAAAAAAGTAATTGACCGAATATCATAAAATTTGGTAGGTAAGTCACTTGTGATCGAGTCTGGTGCTGATTAGTTTTGAGTATGATTCGTGATAAAAGAACCCGCCTTTTCTGCGAAATGGCCCGCAAAAGCTTTTATCCACTGTAGCTGAAAATCTAATTGACCGAATTTCACTAAAATCAGTTGATAAGTCACTTGTAGGATACCCTGGTGCTGATTAGATTTTGGTACGATTCGGAAAAAATAACCAGCCTTTTTTTGCGAAATGGTCCTCAAAAATCGTGAAAATCTAAAATAAATACATACGTATGCTCAAATATATCCATTAAATGATTGTTTTATACGTAATTTTTAACGATGAAAAGAATAAGTCCAAACCCATTACACTAGGACTAGCCGTTCTCGAGATATTTTAGTTTTTTCGTATTTTCTATACGCCACCTTTGAAAATATATCCACTTAATAAATGAGAGCGAAAAGTGAATTAAATTTAATTAAAATAAAGAGAACGTGGATATAAGTCTGCAGGGAAAGTCATGTGCTGCCCAAATCAGATTTTTAAGTACGGTTTGTGGGTTTCTTTCTTTTTTTTTTTCAAATTTTACAAGTAAATTTTTGAAAAATAGGTATCGTTGATCTAAATGATTACTACTATAGCGTATTACCTGTCACTTTAAAGGTCTTGAAAAAATCTTACGATTGATACCATACTTGTCAACGTACCCCCTGTGGGGGGTAACTTGCCCTCTCCCCCTTGAGGGGGCTAATGACATCACGAACACAAAAATTGTATTGCGTCTATTTTTTACTTAAATGATTGACACTGCTATGTCTCATGTTCGTTAGGTCTTAAATAACTTCTTTCATGCATGATTATGTCAAATATTGTTTTAAGCTGCCATGTTGAAAAAAATATAAAACTTCGAATAGATTTCGAAGTTTTCTTTCGAATTAAAATAAAAAAAATTCTCTCTAGTTCTAGATTTTTCAATAACAAAGCCAGATATAAAGTTTCGTGGAAATCCATTAGTTTTGTTTTTCATAAAAAATAATGCTATGGATATTTACTTTCATATACTATTATAAATATAGAAAAAGTATTGTTTCCACGAAAATTTTCGATTTCGAGATTATTAATATTATTATTATTTTTTTCCAATGGCAGAGAACAAGACAAACATTATACAAACAGAACAGAACTCGAAACATAACGTGAAAAGTCAATATCTCATCATTTGATCTCTAGCTCTGCAATACTTCTCCACCTCAGCGCCGGGCACCTTCCGATGTGGGTCCTGTCCATTTCTTCATTTAACACGAAAAGTGGGCAATTTGGGCTAGAAAAAATACCAACACGATACAGATGGCTCGCCAATCAATCGTGACCAATTTCGAGCCTAAAATTGGCCACTCCTTTTTCCCGAGGTTTGTCTGCAAGTTTCCTTTCCAAGATATCCCTCCAGCTCTTATTTGAGACACGCGTCATAAGTTCTCCTTTCCATTTTGTTTCAAAAGTTTGCGAATATATAGTTTTACAGAATGGAAGGAACAATTTGTAGATAACTTTTGAATTATTTCTGTACCTTTTTTTGCAAGTTTGTCGATCTGGTCGTTTCCGTAAAGGCCACAATGTCCGGGGATCCATTGTAAGGCAATTTCTTTACCCCCTAGTCTCATTTTCGCCAAAAGAATTTAGCATTCAAGGATTTCCTCGGAGGTTGGACAAGCCCCTGATCCAATAGTATGTAGTGCTGCCCTTGAGTCCGAGAGAATGACCAATATGTCGTAGCAAAAATTTGGGGCATTTATCTGTCTTAGGGCTACACAAATACCCATCACCTCGCCATCAAAAGCAGTTTTCTGCGTACCCATGCGGGAATGTAGAACAAAAACTGGGCGGAAAAAATTCTCGCACCGGCAGTAGATGAGCCCTCAGTAAATGAACAATCCGTTGTTGTTGTTGAGACCCAGACCGTCCGACCTACCAGAAAGGTGTAAGGTAACCGTTTGGACGGCCGGGAAGTGCCACTCAATTCAGACCGGAACCCAGTGGGGGAGGCATCTACAGGGACCGTACCCTCCTTCCCCTACCACCAACCTCTCGGAAGGACTTACGGACCCACATATTTAACGTGATCGTACTCCGCATGAACACTGCGGCAGTTGTGGTCGCGTGCAAATCCAGCACGCAAACCACCGGGCTACCGCGCCCGAAATGTGCCAACAGAACGCGGAGTTCCCAGGTGGTCACCCTCCCAAGTACTAACCGCGCCCAATGCTGCTTGACTTCGGTGATCTAACGAGAACCGGTGTTTTCAGCACTGTAGGGCCGTTGGCTCAATGAACCATCCGTGTAGATGTGAAACCAGTGCGGTTCAGGGTAAAGTGTATGTATTAGTCTTAAGGGCCAAAATTTTTAAAGTATTTTGAGATGTTTGATTTTTCAAACTACGTTGAATAAGATCTAAGTTAATACTTCTCCCAGTCAAGTCCAATGGACTACGGGGTTTCAGAAAAACCTGAATAGTCTCGTTTTCCAATTCAAGGTCTGATCTAAATTCTATCAGCTTCTGGAGGAATCCATCCTGGGTTATAAGATTCCTATGGTCATTTCTATAACAATTCCAAATAAAGTATCCCAATTCTCATTAATTTTTCATACAGCAGCACGGCTTTCTCTTCGATAATAACTTTAATAGGTATGTTGTTTGTGAAAAGCAACATTGCATATATAGGGGCAGCCTTTACCGCTCCCGTAATTAGTCTTAGGGCCTGATTTTGTAAAGTTTCCAATTTTTCTATTACATTTCTTGGGGATGTGATCAAAACCTCACAACAATAGCATATAACCGGTAATATAAATGTTTTATATGTTTGGTTAAGTGTTGACCGAGAACAATCCCAGAGAGAACTCGCCAAACGTTTTAATATTTTCAATCTTTTCTCAATTTTCTCAATTATATATTCTATTTGGAACCTCCAGCTCAGTTTATTATCAACAAGAAAAATCAATCATGCATAAGCATTGATTATGAAACACTTTCCAACTGAAATGCAATTTCATTTAAAAATTTCTAAAAGGTGATACATTCAGTGGTGATATCTTTTACATTATCACAGTACTACAGTAATTTATTATACTTAAATATTTAAAACTGTATTGAAATATAAATCATCTAATTCTCTATGCAAAATCAATGAATATTTCATTCATATAACTTGTATTCCAGACTCTAGAGCTAAATAATTTTGTGTGAAAAAAATTCAGCAATTCTTATGTAACTCACCTTACAATCGCTTGAGATATTTGCATTCTGCATAAGTCAAAATTAGGCTTCGTTGAAGAAATATTAAAAGTTTAGGGATCATTTAAAATCCCAACTATTGTAATTGAGTAGGCACGGAATTTAGATACACAGATAACACACAGATACACAGATAATATATGTGTGTGTATGTGTGTGTGTGTGTGTGTATGTATTCAAAGTATTGGAATCGTGCCGAAGATCGGAACTCGAATTTTCGAAGGATCTACACGTTTTGGGACTTCTAAAACCCGAAAAAACTATTTTTAGGAAGACGTCTGTGTGTGTGTAAGGGTGCATCTATGTATGTTTCTGTGTGTCTTTGAGGATATTACATCCACTCTAATTGAAAAACTAATGGACTGAATTTCATAAAATTTGGCAGATGTGTTATTTGTGGGAAATCCTGATGTTCATTAGATTATAGTACGATTCGTAATAAAAGAATCTGCTTTCTTTGAGAAATGGACGGCAGAAATTGACTTTATACACTCTAGCTAAAAACTAATGGAATAAATTTAACAAAATTTGGTGTATAATATTTCAATAACCTACAAGTGATTTATATACCAAATTTAACAAAATTTGGTATATAAATCATTTGTAGGTTATTCTAGTACGATTCGGGAAAAAGGAACGGGCTATTTCTGCGAAATGGCCTGCAAAAATCGTTAAATATAAAAATAAAAGACTACGTGCGCTCAATTATATTAATTAAATTCCTATTTTATACGTGATTTTTGACAACAAGAATAAGACTAACCCTATTACTCTAGGACTAGCCGTTCTTGATATATTCTAGTTTTTTTGCGTTTTCGCTACGCCACCTTTGACAATAAGTCCAGCTATCAAATGAGAACCAAATTTAAATTTAACGTGCAAATTCAATGTCATTTAAAATACTCATGGCTGTTATTTTGTGCAGATAAACTCAAATTATTATTGAAGAAATAAAAAGAACGTGAATATGAGTCTGCAGGGAAAGACATGTGCTGTCTACATCAGAATTTTTAACAATATTACAACAATGATTTATAGAAGTAAACGGGGATTATTTGCAGTCCATTTCGAAAAAAATGTATGATCTATATTTAAAGATCCACCAAATATTTGTAGAATAAAATGTTCAACAAATTTAAGCTGTGTACCAAATTTTAACTCTCAAGGACGTAGGAAAGTGCATCAAAAATGCCATCAAATAAGTATATCATGAAGAGTTATATAAAATTAAAAAAAAATTCGAATATTTGTTATCTATCAAATTTATTTTAAAATGCAAAGTCTCTCTCATATACAAAATGATTAAACTCTTGGAAAGATATTTATTACATAATATATCTCTTTTTTCTTTCTGGAGGATATTCCAAAAGTCAGAATTTAATTCAATGTGTTTTTTTTTTCTATATTAAATAATTTTTAAATAAAAAACTAATATATTTTACTGAAATTTTTTTTATATATTTTATGGGATAATGTAAATATTTCCTAAAAATTTCGAAGCAATTTGTGAATTTTAACTTTACTTAAAAAATGTTTGAAAAATTAGGTCCCATGGGGTTCAATGTATTTCATTTTTTCAACCCGGGTTCAATAAAAAACTAATTGGGTGATATTATTTATTTATATTCCCATAGGTCCCACAGACCGTCTGAAAAACATACTAAAATTTCATTTTGATAAAGTCATTTTTACAGCAGTTATCGTGCTGACAGGCAGGCAGACAGACAGACAGACAGACAGAATGAACAAAGTCATAAACACTTTTCAACTATGTTGTAAAGTGTTAAAAACCACTCCTAAATAGGTACATTTATCATTGTTTATCAGGCGAGACCCTTGGTACAAAATCTCGGGGATAATATTTCGATGCATAAGGGAGAACGTCTGTACTGCCGTTTTTGTTAAATTTACCAACATATCATTTTCCTTGCACCATCTCTCCAAAATCACAAGTGCTTCATTTAGATCCTTCTCAATTTCGGATTTAGCATTCTGTTTTGCTACCTGAATCCATATAACAAGATCGTCTGCAAACAACATGCACTCGACTCCAACTGCCTTCAGCAACTGAATCAGATCGTCAATGTAGACGTTAAATAAGGAGCAGCTGCTAACTGCGTCCTGTGGCAATTCTGTTTGGAGTATATAGCTTTTTGAGGTAGTGCTTCCATAGCGCATCCTACAGCTTCTCTTACCCTGGAACTCACGAAACCAACTCAACATCTTGGAACCTACTCCGAGGTTTTTAAGCTTAAAAAACCATCCTTTCCCTCCAAACAGAGTCGTAAGCGGATTTGAAATCCACGTACGCCACTGTCATCACGTTCCTTCCATCTAAAGAGTCCTTAGTAGTTTGACTCAGTCGAGCAACTTGATTAGTAGTTGACCGATTTCTACGAAACCCTGCTTGTTCCTTAGAAAGAATGTCTTCTGTTTCCAAGAACCAGTTTAATCTCTATCTCTTAATAACCATTCGTTCCATCAATTTAGCTTGCATGCTGGTGAGAGAAATTGGTCTATAACTTTCAGTCTTCTTAGGATCTTTATCTTTTTTCAAAATGGGAATAATAGTGGCCCCCTTCCAAACGGAAGGTACCATTTCTAAGTCCCAGATGCAATTGAAGATCCCTAAAAGGATCCAACCTCGCACCAATCCCAATATGCTTGAGAAACTCTGCATTGATTTTGTCTTCGCCAGGAGACTTCCTGGTTTTAAGTCCGATAGGTTCGTCCTCGGTAAAAGGCAACCTGAAGATATTTTATGTTTCAGGTGTATTCCTGTTCTGGAACCTTGAAAAATTTTTACAATCGCTTTTTAGAATTTTTAACATTTTTCTAGTGTAATATCTTTCTCTCTGAGAACTAGAGAAAGATTGTTCAAAAGCATTTGCAATGTCAATATCCGAGAAAAGGTCCTTGTTCAAATAGTGAATAGGTTGCCTTTTAGGTGTTTTAGTTCTATTGTTTTGGAGGTTTGAGATAAACCGGTAAGTCCTCAGACTGTCCTCCTTGTAGTTAATATTCGAAATAAATTCATTGAGATATAATTCATGAATAAATTCCCTCGTTTTTAACTTCAAGATGTTTAAATTAAAAATAACAGCCCGTTTTCTCTACAGACGTACGTCAGAGGGTTTCTTCGTTAACTCTGCTTTTTTCCTTAGTCTGTCCCTTTTTAATTTCATATCACCAAGTTCCTTAGTCCAGAAACATTTATATTTTCTGATCCTTCCCCTGAGTATACACATTTTGGCACATTGAAGTACTAGTTTGCTAAACCGTTTAATAAGAGTGTCCAGTTTCTTGGCCATGTCGAATTCCTCCTTTTTCAGACTTTTTTTCCAACATATTGGAAAAATCCTCCCATCTAGCCTTTTTAAAGTTCCATGAAATCTTCCCACAATCCCTTGGATTCCGTTTCAGACCTGCAATCGTAATCCTGACTAGCACTTGTCTTTGTTTGGATCCGGGATCCTCAATAACCTCCTTGTGGGTATGGGGGTCAAATTTGTTGCAACACAGAGGAGGTCAGGAGTGGATCTGGTGCCATTATAATGTAGGAAGGTGTGGGGGTCCAGGTCGTTAAAAATTAAGTCAATAGGATTTGAATTTAAGAGGTCTTCAACCTCCTTACCAGCTGCGTTAGCGTCTTCATAACCCCATCTTGTAGAGTGGGTGTTAAAATCGCCTATCAAGATCGTACTTCTTGAAAGATCCAGCTGGGACAAAACAGGTTTACTGTTTGGCGGTATATAAAGTGCGTAAATTTCAAACTTTCTATCATATTTCCAAACGTCAATTTTTACGATTTCAGATTTATCCTGGGTATCTTCCATTTCTTTAATAATCCTAAAGTCTGCGGTAAGGCCCTTCTTCACGCCAATGAGAATACCACTAGCAATCTGTCTGTATTTAGGGAGAAGGTATATACAATACCCTGAGAATGTAAAGAAATCCAAATTTCTACTTAAAATGGCTGCTTCCATAATAGTAAAGACATCAACATCGTTTCGAAATAACGAATTTTCCAACTCCGATTGTTTTGCTTGGTACAGGCCGCCCGAATTCCACTGCAGAATTCTGCGACGCAAACTTAGAGCCGCGGCGGTCGCACTTGCTAACTATTTAGTTGCCGCATGCCAATATAGTAGACCTTTTAGCCGTTTTAGAAAAGAAACGTTTCCAAGGTGCACTGCGAGGAGGTAGGTCTACTATTGCACCCTCGTTTCGATATTATGATGCCAATATATGTGCCAGGACCTCCTGAACATATTTTGACTATTTTTGGAGGGATGTCCGTCTGTCTGTCTGTTTGTCTGTGGAAGATTTCTCGTTTACGCGATAGCTGCTACAAATATTAATGGAATCTTTGGGAACTTTATATCTGAGTTTTGTTATCGCAAAATATAGAACTAAATAGAGTATTTTGAAATTCAATTGAAAACTTTGGAATTGATTTGAAATTTTATATTTGTTTAACATGGCAGCATAGGACGAAATTTGACATATCTATGCATAAAGGGAGTTTGGGAGTTATTTATGGCTCACTGATCACGAAAGTTAACAGTTGCGATCATTGTAATGAAAATTAGCCTCGATACAGCTTTTGTGCTCATCACGCTATTAGTACCCCCCCCCCCCCGAAAGGGATACATTATCAGACTTCGTATAAATCGAAATGATTTTTTTCAAGCTTTTTAAAAGGAAAGGTAACTTGCTACAATTGTTATCATTTGGACCAAAGATACAGACTTTTCAATTTTTTTTCTTGCAAAATTATAATAATAATAATAATAATAATAATAACAATAATAATAATAATAATCACAAATTACTTAAAAATGGATTCTAGTGTGAGAAAGTCGAGTTGCGCTACACTCCAGTTTATTTTAAATAAGAAAAATCAATCATGCATGAAGTATTGATTATAAAACATTTTCCAACTGAAAGGCTATTTCATTTTAACATCTCTAAAATGCGATACATTCAGTGCTGATAGTTTCTAAATTATCACAGTACTACAGTAATTTGCTATACTTGAAAACTTAAAACTTTATCAAGAAAGATAATGCTGGTTAAACAAAACGAATTTTATTCAAGTAACGTCATCGAAATATGAATCGTCTGCTTCTCTATGTAAAATCAATGAATGTTTCATTCATATCAGTTATATTCCAAACTCGAGTAAATAATTTTGTGTGAAAAATTATTCAGCAATTCTTATACAACTCACCTTACAATCGCAGGATTTCTTTAATTCTGCATGCTGTATTGTAGCATTAAATTTAGACTTCATTGTAGGAATAATCAATGTTTAGAGATAATTTAAAATAAAAAATATTGTAATTGCTTTGGCACAGAATTTAGATACAGAGATAGATTCACAGAATTTAGATGCGCAAAAATGAAGCGGTTTTATGACGGATGCAACACTAAATTTAAATTGAAATGATCTTTAAATATTACGATTTTTACATATTGGGGGAAAAAAATGGATGCCATATTATTTTTTTTTTTGCAACGAATCACGTGATCGCTTCATATATCATGGGTGTAATCATTAGTTTAATTTTTATTTATAAAACTAGCAAACATATTTTGCTGAAATTTTTTTTGCATATTTTATGTAATAATTAAAATATTTCCTAAAATTTTCGAAGTAATTTGTGAATTTTAACTTTGTTTCATACATGTTTGAAAAATTAAGTCTCAGGGTTCAATGTATTTCATATTTTCAACCCGGGTTAAATGCGAAACTAATTGGGTGATATTATTCATTTTCATTCCCATATGTCCCACAAACCGTCTCAACAATATACTAAAATTTCATTTTGATAAAATCATTTTTACGACAGTTATCGTGCGAACGGACAGACAGACATAATGAACAAAGTCATAAATACTTTTCAATTATTCTGGAAAGTGTTAATAAAAGAGACATGACAATGACATTTTAACGTTTCACTGAAATATTTGAGATATGTAAGAAGCTTCAATCTTTCCACTAGAAATAAATCTCATGATATTTTCGTTTTCTATTTCGTTAAACCAGTTTTAATATTCTCTCCCTAAGTGGCCGGAGAATAATGACGGATGGCGAAAGTGCTTGTTTTGGCTTACTTAATACGTTTTCGTGGGATTGGCATGGTACTTGTTTTACAATAAATTTCAATTAATCAGCTAAAGTGGCATAAATGAGTGAAATAGCTTAGCTATATGTAAAATTTTGATGAAAATCGACTTTCCAATTCAAGAAAAATCTGATGTGAGCAACACATGGCTTTCCTTATATAATGCTTTGAATTTACTACTTTTACAGTAAAAATAGATTATTTTTATAATAGATTTTCTTTCCAAGATATTGAATTTTCGTCAATTAGTCGTCATTTTCATTGATTTACCGTCCTTTTTATTCATTTGGCGAGTTCTTCGTTAATTTAGCAACATTTAAAAAGTCGCCAAATTGGCGACATTCCATCAAATTCGTCGCCAAAATCTCGCCAACCGTTATGGACGGAGAAATAAGTTATTCTTACAGCAGATAAATGACTATTGGCGTTCAAATACAAAAGTATTACTCAATGTATATTTTTCATGAATGGAACGAGCTAAATCCACGAGAATGATGTCACCCAATTTATCGCATGGTATTACATATGAAAGGTGAACATGTTTCTCAATAGGAAATATTTTTTTTTATTTTATGACTTTTTGATAATTTTTTTTGAAAAATGTGCAATATCTTGAGAACGGTTCATGTTAGCGTTCTAAAATTTATGTCAATCGTTTTTTAATGAAAAATTATATAAGAAATGTCTATTTGCGTAACTTTATTAGAAGTTTTGATTTTTTGACAATTTTTTTAAAATTTCACTCGAAAATTTAGGGGGGTTCTGAACATTCGACTGCGTATAAAAACAATAGGATTCCAGTGTTTACGGATTGTGATTTTTGTACCAAATTTCGTTCGAATCGGTCCATTCGTTCGTCAGTTATAGTCTCCACAGACTCACTGACACACACACGCACATACACACACACACACACACACACACACACACACACACACACACACACATACAGACACCACTTCAAAAATGTTCGATTCGTGATCAGAGATGCTTGAAACGTGCTCTCCCGTCGAAAACTCGAATTCGAATTTTCGACCCCGTCACAATACTTTCCTTATACATTATTGTATATAAGGAAAGTAATACTTGTATATGTATTTTTAAATAACCTGAAGATGGATGTAGAAATTAATGCACGAATTTGTTCTTATTAATCTGTTAAATAAATCTGACATGAAATTAGGAGAAAAAAAATCTGATGTGGGCAGCACAAGATTTTCCTTATATAATGCAATGAATTTACTACTTTTACAGTAAAAAAAAATAGATTATTTTTTTAGTAGTTATTTATATTCTTTCCAAGATATTGAATTATCGTCAATAAGTCGTTATTTTCATTGATTTAGGGTTATTTTTATCCATTTGGCGAGTTTTCTATTAATTTAGCAACATTTAAAAAAGTCGCCAGGTTGGCGACATTCTTCCAAATTCGTCGCCAAAATCTCGCCAAGCGTTATGGACGAAGAAATAAGTTATTCTTACAGCAGATAAATGACTATTGGCGTTCAAATACAAAAGTATTACTCAAAGTATCTTTTTTCATGAATGGAACGAGTTAGATCCACGAGAATGATGTCACCAAATTTATCGCATGGTATTACATATGAAAAGTGAACATGTTTCTCAATAAGAAATTTAAACATGTTTCTCAATAAGAAATTTTTTTTTAATTTTATATGACATTTTGTTAATTTTTTTTTGAAAAATGTGCAATATCTTGAGAACGGTTCATGTTAGCGTTCTAAAATTTATGTCAATCGTTTTGTAATGAAAAATTACATAAGAAATGTTTATTTGCGTAACTTTATTAGAGGTTTTGATTTTTTGACAATTTTTTTAAAATTTCACTCGAAAATTTAGGGGGGTTCTGAACATTCGACTGCGTATAAAAACAATAGACTTCCAGTGTTTACGGATTGTGATTTTTGTACCAAATTTCGTTCGAATCTGTCCATTCGTTCGTCAGTTATCGTCTCTACAGACTCACTACACACACACACACACAGACATTACTTAATAAATGTTTGATTCGTCATCAGGGATGCTTGAAACGTGCTCTCCCGTCGAAAACTCGAATTCGAATTTCCGACCCGTCACAACACTTTCCTTATGCATTATTGTATATAAGGAAAGTAAAATTAAAATCATTCGCTACGGAACATTTTAAAACTTTATAAAAAATTATTTTTCGATTTCTCACGAACGAATGGAGCGATTCGAATGAAATTTGGTACAAAAATCACAATACGTGAATACTGGAAGCCTATTGTTTTAAAACACAATCAAGGAACCCCCCTAAATTTTCGAGTGAAATTTTGAACAAATCATCAAAAAATCAAAACCTTTAATAAAGTTACGTAAACAGACATTTCTTATGTAATTTTTCCTTAGAAAACGATTGACATAACATGTAGGATGTTAGCCTTAACCGTTCTCGAGATATTGCACATATTTCAAATAAATTTAACAAAAAATCCCATAAATTAAAAACAAATATTAGAAACATGTTCATTTTTCATATGTAATATCATGCGATAAATTTTGTGATATCATTCTCGTTGATCTAACTCGTTCCATTCATGAGAAAAGATACTCTGAGTAATACTTTTGTATTTGAAAACCAATAGTCATTTATCTGCTGAAAGAATAACTTATTTCTTCATCCATAACGCTTGACGAGAGTTTGGTGACGAATTTAGCGGAATGTCGCCAACATGGTGACTTTTTTAAATGTTGCCGAATTAACCAAAATCTCGCCAAATGGATAAAAATGACGACTGATTGAAGAAATTTTAATATCTTGGAAAGAATATAAGTATCTACTATAAGAATAACATTTTTTTTTAACTGTAAAAGTAGTAAATTCATTGCATTATATAAGAAAAGTCATGTGCTGCCCACATCAGATTTTTTTTATCATATTTGGTAAATGTATTATAAATTTGGCACATGTAAAAAAAAAATTATGTCAATTTGATCAAATTTAAAAATTTTGATTTCAGAATTCACTGTAGCCTTAACGTCATAAAATCGTCAAAAATATTGCGTACAATGTGTTATTATTAGTTAGTATGTGTTATTATTATTAAATAGTTATTTTACGTAATTTCCTACATTATTGAAAGCAAATAACAAACTCTTATCGTGAAACATGTGTTGCATCCGTTACAAAGTGTTCTTATACTTGTTGCCATTCGGAAAATGATAATTCCGTGAGTAAATTACTCACATTTAAAATTATATTGTTTGATAAATGTAGAAAAAACATGGGGGCGGGGGATGGGCACTACCGATAATTCCGTAAATCTGGGTAGATTCTTATGAACCTTGTGGCTATTGTTGCAGTCTTTTAAATATAGGTATTTAAGAAGTCGCCATTCTACAATCACAATTTAACGAAACTCTTTAGCTACCCACTGCGTTTGCCGTACTTTATCTGTAAAACTACTTTTACTGCTTATCGAGGCTATGTGCGGAGAAAGCATTTTACGACATTCTGGGAGTTTAGGTGAAACGAGGGAGTTGCCTCATAATAGCTCTACTTTGAATATTTAACAATAAAATAGTAAGTTTTTATTTTTCTTCAGATCACTCATATTCCACATAGTTCAATTTTACATGAACTAAAATATTTATCCGAAGGAAAAAAATCTGATGTGGGCAACACATGACTTTCCTTATACAATGTAATGAATTTACTACTTTTACAGTAAAAAAAATAGGTTTTTCTTATAGTAGATACTAATATTCTTTCCAAGATATTGAATTTTCGACAATTAGTCGTCATTTTCATTGATTTAACGTCATTTTTATCCATTTGGCGAGATTTTCGTTAATTTGGCAACATTTCAAAAAAGTCGCCAAGTTGACGACATTCCGCCAAATTCGTCGCCAAAATCTCGCCAAGCGTTATGCACTAAGAAATAAGTTATTCTTACAGCAGATAAATGGCTATTGGCTTTCAAATACAAAAGTATTATTCAAAGTATCTCTTTTCATGAATGGAACGAGCTAGATCCACGAGAATGATGTCACTCAATTTATCGCATGGTATTACATATGAAAAGTAAACATGTTTCTCAATAGGAAATATTTTTTTTTTATATGACTTTTTGATAATTTTTTTGAAAAATGTACAATATCTCGAGAACGGTTCATGTTAGCGTTCTAAAATTTATGTCAATCGTTTTCTAATGAAAAATTACATAAGAAATGTCTATTTGCGTAACTTTATTAGTGGTTTTGATTTTTTGACGATTTTTTCAAAATTTCATTCGAAAATTTAGGGTGGTTCTGAACATTCGATTACGTTTAAAAACAATAGGCTTCCAGTGTTTACGGATTGTGATTTTTGTATCAAATTTGGTTTGAATCGGTCCATTCGTTCGTCAGTTATCGTCTCCACAGACTCACTGACACACACACACACACACATACTTTCACACACACACACAAACATTACTTCAAAAATGTTTGATTCGTGATCAGGGATGTTTGAAACGTGCTCTCCCGTCGAAAACTCGAATTCGAATTTTCGACCCCGTCACAATACTTTCCTTATACATTATGTATATAATGAAAGTAAAAATGATGTATTTTCTTTTTCGGTTTTCGCAACATATTATTCTCTAAAATATTTTTCTTAAAAATTAACTAAAAGTTTATTTTTTCGAGATGGAAACACAGTTTATTGACGCCGATGAATTGTATGTATTTTTCTTATATGTGTTAATATAAACTATTCCAAACAATTCCAGACTTTCCTGGGACTCATATATAACTCCGAATCGAGCCATCGTGAATTGGGCAATCGTCGATATTGTATTCCCCGTATTTTCGGTTCTGCCGGTATCTATTGTTAGCCGTGGATTCTAAAACAAGTTGCTGCTAAAAACGTGAAAACTAGCTTTGAGCACCGCAGCTAGTATTTATTTTTTATTTATTTGTTTTTACTTTCCTTATATACCTAATGTATAAGGAAAGTATTGTGACGGGGTCGAAAATTCGAATTCGAGTTTTCGACGGGAGAGCACGTTTCAAGCATCCCTGATCATGAATCAAACATTTTTGAAGTGATGTCTGTGTGTGTGTGTGTGTGTCAGTGGGCCTGTGGAGACGATAACTGACGAACGAATGGACCGATTCGAACCAAATTTGGTACAAAAATCACAATCCGTAAACACTGGAAGCCTGTTGTTTTTATACGCAATCGAATGTTCAGAACCCTCCTAAATTTTCGAATGAAATTTTTAAAAAATCGTCAAAAAATCAAAACCACTAATAAAGTTACGCAAATAGACATTTCTTATGTAATTTTTCATTAGAAAACGATTGACATAAATTTTAGAACGCTAATATGAACCGTTCTCGAGATATTGCACATTTTTCAAAAACTATCAAAAAGTCATATAAAATAGAAAAAAAAAATTTCCTATTGAGAAACATGTTCACTTTTCATATATAATAGCATGCGATAAATTGGGTGACATCATTCTCGTGGATCTAGCTCGTTCCATTCGTGAAAAAAGATACTTTGAGTAATACTTTTGTATTTGAACGCCAATAATCATTTATATGCTGTAAGAAAAACTTATTTCTCCGTTCATAACGCTTGGCGAGATTTTGGCGACGAATTTGGCGGAATGTCGCCAACTTGGCGACATTTTTAATTGTTCACAAATTGACAAAAATCTCGCCAAATGGATAAAAATGACGCTAAATCAATGAAAATGACGACTAATTGAGGAAAATTCAATATCTTAGAAAGAGTATAAGTATCTACTATAAGAAAAACCTATTTTTTACTGTAAAAGTAGTAAATTCGTTACATTATATAAGGAAAGTCATGTGTTGCCCACATCAGATTTTTTTTTAATTTCAAAGGTTACCGTTGTAAACAGTATAGAATAACTTAAAACTTGGAAATTTTCAACTTAAACAAAGTAAGTTGTGCCACCTCCAGAGAGTTTGACGGGAAAATCCCTATTAGTCAGATGGCATTCGTTGTCTTTATAATACAGTGGGCTCCGGTTATAGCGAATTTTGCTTTCAAGAAACCTTCGTTGATAACCTACTAAATGCGATAATACCCCGTGAAAGTCTTATACATGCAGTGTAATTAGCTATTGTTTGGAACGAACTCACGTGTAAGTCAACTTCGGCTACAGTATACTAAATTCTAAAGAAAATTCACCCAAAAAATGCTTAGAATGAGTGGCGTACCGTCAGGGAGCTTGATGGAGAGATAGCTTCAGGCAGTCAAACCAGAAAAAGGCACCTGTTGTGCTGATGTATTATGGGAAAGGACGCACTAAAACTATTTGGTCCAGGGATCCAAAAAGGCAAGTTACGCCACTCCTACGACTGACTTAAATTCTGGACAACTCAGGAGTTTTTTTGTTTTTTTTTCAATTTCGTAAATTTCTCAAGGAAGCTCAAGAGCAAGATAGAAAGATAGAAATCCTTCTTCCTTTTTAATAAACTCTGCTTTAAAACTTGACAAATGTTTTTCAAAATTTTTTGTGAACATAAGAGGCAGAATGTAATTAACTACTCTACACATTACATAGTCGGAGATAGGAGGGGAAAGCATTTCACTAGCACTCCCAATGATTTTTTTCAAATTTGTGTTGGTGTTGTTCATTGCAAATGAAATTATAAGAGCTAAAGGGTTTCTGTACCTACTAAACTAAGAATCCTAGTTCCGCCTATGACATAGTAGTAAAGGCAAGGGGAACTCCTATATTTATTTCATGTTCCACTTTGGGAATACGTTGCTAAGAAAATGTTTAGGAGTGTATTTGCAGATTTCAATATTTTGCCTGTAACAAATTTCGGCAATAACGAACATTTTTAAAGACTCCTCAATGATCCGTTATAACCGGTTTTTACTTGAGAGTCTAGGTATATATCAAGGGATTTTAGTGTTATGAAAGATAGATTTCAGTATCGAAACAATCAGGCTGACAGCAGAACCGTTTTTTTTTTACCATAGGTAAAGTACGGAAATACTGGGGTCCACGAGGCTCAGAGGGTTTACTTTTCTTGCTATGTGTACCTTTTCATTGTTAAAGCTTTATGGGGGACCTGGAATTATAATTTTTCTTAGGGGTCCCTGTCCTGATAAGGCTGCCCTGGTCTGCAGGGCTTGCAATTAGGGCTGTAAAAGACAATGTTTAAAGCATTAAAAATAATCAAAATTGAGAGAAGGGGGGGAAGAAATTAAATATTGTTAATTAAGACACGGATACGTTATTCAGGAAACTAGTACTATATTAATTTTTGCATTAGTTGAGGAATATTTGAATGTAGAGAACTTTGCTCTTTGAAAAGATTAGACTCTTAAGTTTTTCTGGTGCTGCCATCTATGAGTACTTCAGTGAAACACTAAAATTGATATTTTAGAATTAAATATTAAAGTGGAATAATTACTCGAAAATAAATAAATACTTCATCATTTTATTATCTTACAAGGTTGATTAAAGTATTAACTGGTGTTAGAGGCAAAAACCAGCCTCTTTCTTTAAGCTGAAAAGACAGAGCAACAGCACCACAACAAAGACAAATATGTGTCTTTCAAAAAATACTTATACCCTCGTGATCCAGTCTAGTGAATAGTTGAATCACGTCTTTCTGCCTGACATTCGATCTCATATTTATTTTGATTTACAAAACCTAATGACGCATAAATCTAAATTTTAGGCGAGAATGGTCAGTTTTATTTCCATTTTGTAAATAATTTGAAATCTATTAAATTTTTGAAATGCTTTGGACACATGTTCCCATGTGTATTTCTCAATTTAAAAATTGCCGCGATTTTCTGAATTAATAATTTGCCTTTCAATAGTGCAGACAATCAAGTGTCTTAAATTTTGAGCCTTTAGGGTGGGTTTTTTTTCTTTTAATAATTAAGAATCTATTAATTGTTTTGAATTTTCGAATGTATTGAGCAGATGCCTAGTTCTTTTCGGGTTTTCAAATCAAGAATTGGTGTTTAAAATTGATATCCGTACTAAAATTCTAACATACCAGGGCCGTAGTTAGGCAGGGGCCAGAGAGGGCTATGCCTTCTCCCCCCCCCCCCCCCAAGAGGTATACTCAGCCTCCCTGTTAAAAATATTAAATTTTTAGTAATGATATGAAATTTCATATAAAATGCCATTCAAATTTTGCTTAAATTTCATTGAGATTTTTTTTATAAATTACTTCATTTTAAAGATTTTTTAATTTAGCTGAATTTGCGGTTATACTAATGATTCATTTATTTGCATATTTAATTTAAAAATATTTAGAAATTGTGACGATAGTATTTAGGATACTTTTGTATCACTGTTAATACATTATAGAGTCAAAATCAACTGCTAAGTAGGTAAGAGTTAATATTAGGCATTAACTTGTATTAAGTTTTAGAATGTTTCTACAAATTATTAATAGGTTTATTACCAGTTAATGTTTACATTAAAATCAATTGTAATTGTTATATATTAATATTGATGTATAGTAGCTATATAAATATTAATAACTAGCTCTTAGCTTGCATATATAAATATGTAATTATTTTTTAATAATTTATACGAATTGAAATATATAATCGTAATTATTATGGTTTATAAATGCTAATGATTAATTGTGTTTTTGGTGAGCTCCTTCTTTAAGACTGTTGATTACCCCTTGAATTTCCATCCAGCCCCTCTTCAATGTCGTTTCTGGTTACGGTTCTATAATATACATATGGTCGTACGTGTTTTAATAGTATAAATTGCATGCATAAAGTAATTGACAATAATTAGCTAATGGTATGAAATATAAAGCGTAATAATGATGATAAGAGGAAGAAAAAGAAAACCCGGCAGTGGTTCTAGTGCAATGGAGTTGAAATGGTTTTGCGTGAATAATAATAATAATAATATATATATATATATATATATATATATATATATATATATATATATATTGTGGGTAGTTTGTCTTCAGTCCTTTACAGACACATTTTCGAAACAGTTTAAATTTTGAAAGTATCTAAATTAGAACTACGATTTTTCAAAATAGTTCAAAATATGAAAATATCGAAATTATAGCCAATATATTTAGAAAACTAAGAACCTGATTCGAAATGCAGTTATATATCCTTATTGAACATTTTTGCTACTTACTATTTATAATACCTATCTTTTATAGTTTAGAATATATTTCAAATGAAAATAAGTAAAGTGAAGCAAAAACACTCCCAACGGAAACTGTTTATTTTATTTTTCCAAAGAAAAAAAAAGGTGAATAAAATACTGAAGTTATTTTTATATTTTCATAAATGATACGTTATTTACATTTCTATTTATTAGATTCGTAGATATAAGTGTTCAAAGTCTTTACGTCTTTTGAAACGGCAATATTTCAGCAAGAGATACCCTATAACCGTACTCTCATTAGAACTTTTACTTTTGTTTCAAAATTTTTGGTATGTTACCGAAACTTTTCAGAAAAGTTTATTGAAGAATTTTAGCAACACACTTTTTATTTCGGATTCTTTAACCCGAGTTAAAATCTAAGGCCTGCCTATTCTCTTTTTGTCTGCAATACAGCCGGTTTCTCGAAAACGAGTTACTAACCGCGTAATTATTAAATTGTTAGGTGTTTCAGAGCTCGTATTGCAAAGCTAGTATCGCACCCTTATTGTAGGTACCAGCATCTGTGCACCGGTTCTGCGATTTTTTAGAGTTTTTCAACACTGAATAGACGATATCTGTAATGGCAGCTGCGGTGCAGATTTGAAAAAAAAAATTCTTAAAGTTACCACTTTAAATATTGATTACTGCGTTGATTACTATTAATACCAAACATTTGAAAATAAAACATTAAAATTTATTTATTCTTAGTTGCGTTGATTACTTAATAATACCGCTTTATTCATCATATGAGAATTACGCAAAGCATAATATTAAATTGTAATTTTTAACATGGCCTTGATAATCGTAACTCATTGATCATTATAACATTTAACATTAAACACATTGCGTTGTTTGCCGCTACTTAATTCCTGGTCTTACAGCAGAAATAATAATAATAATAAAATAAAAAAATAAAAAAATAAAAATAAAAGCTTTGCTCTGCAGTTTTGCAAACTTTTATGGGATTATTTAATTTCAGTCTTACCACGCGACCGGCATAAGATCTTTATGATGCTAGTTATTAAACTCATAATATGATGCTAGTTATTAAACTCATAATATGATGGGGTACATAAAGTTAGGTAAAAAAAAATCTGTTATTGGCACACCTGCAGCGCCTAATATCCACGAACACACGTGAACCGCTAACCTTTCATGATCAATACTATTAATTATACAAGTCCTAACGAAACGCAATTATAAGAACAGCCCAATGGGGGTGCGATAGCCTAGTGGTTAGCGCGCGGGAATTGCAGTCGGACGACCCGAGTTCGATTCCCGGCTCTGTCCGAACTGTCCCCGTGTTCACGCGGAGAACAGCCGCGATAAATATGTGGTTCCGTAAGTCCATCCGAGGGGTTAGTGGTAGGGGAAGGAGTTTACGGTCCCTGTGGATGCCACCCTCACTGGGTTCCGGTCTAAATTGGGCGGCATTTTCTGGCCGTTCAAACAGGTAGGTCGGAAGTTCTGTGTCAAAGAAGAAGAACACGTCCAGGGGCGGGAGTTAAGCACGGGGATTCCACTCGAAGGACCCGAGTTTGATAGCCAGCTCTATCCAGACTGTTCCCGTATTTATGGGGAGTTCGAACATGTTAAATATGTGGGTCCATAAGTCCTTCCGAGGATATTGATAGGGAAATGAGGGTACGTGCTTCTATGCTTCCCGTCTTCACTGTACTCCGGTCTAAATTGGGTGGCGCTGTCCCAGCTGTCCAAATATATACGTTACGACTTTCGGGTAGGTCGGGCAGTCTGGTTTGGGTTAAAAGAAAGAACATGTCCTAGCAAAATGTTCCTAATTCACGAACTGTGATTTTAAGAAAAACTAATTAATAATTTCTTCGAAGCAACAGGGATCATCAAAACAATTAAAATTAAATTCCCAAGACATTGAATAATCATCAATTCGGCAATGTTTTTCAATAGTTGTGAAATTGGCGATATTGCGCCAACTTATCCCCAAAGTTGTCGACAAGTGAGATATTACAGACAGACGGTTATAATGGCTTTTCTTGGACGAGCCGAATGGTCTGGGCTTTCGACTTAATGTGTCAGTTGGCACAGATGTTTGCAAAATTTTGACGCATAAGTTTTGTTGTCACTGCAGCAACAGCTATTTGATGCTGATGAGCTTTAAAGAACGCTAAATATTGATGTTACTTGTAGTGGGAATATGATTCAAAGTTATTAAAACGTAATAATCGTATCATGCAGGCGTTTTCTAATTCTCCTAATTACTTTCCTTATATACATAATGTATAAGGAAAGTATTGTGACGGGGTCGAAAATTCGAATTCGAATTTTCTACCGGAGAGCACGTTTCAAGCATCCCTGATCACGAATCAAACATTTTTGAGGTGATGCCTGTGTGTGCGTGTTTTAGTGGGTCTGTGGAGACGATATCTCATGAACGAATGCAGCGATTCGAATGAAATTTGTACAAAAAGCACAGTCCGTGAAAACTGGAAGCCTACTGTTTTAAAACACAATTGAATGTTCAGAACACCCTAAATTTTCGAGTGAAATTTTGAAAAAATCATCAAAAAATCAAAACCTTTAATAAAGTTACGTAAGTAGACATTTCTTATGTAATTTTTCCTGAGAAAACGATTGACATAAATTTTAGAACGCTAGGATGAACCGTTCTCGAGATATTGTCCATTTTTCAAATAAATTTATAATAAAAATCCCATAAATGAGAAAAAATATTAATTGTTAAGAAACATGTTCACTCTTCATATGTAATATCATGCGATAAATTTGGTGACATTATTCACATGGATCTAACTCGTTTTATTCACGAGAAAAGATACTTTGAGTAATACTTTTGTATTTGAACGCCAATAGTCATTTATCTGCTGTAAGAATAACTTACGTCTCCGTCGATAACGCTTGGCGAGATTTTGGCGACGAATTTAGTGGAATGTCGCCAACTTGGCGAAATTTTTAAATGTTGCCAAATTAAGGAAAATCTCGACAAAAAATGACTCGCCAATAAATGACGGATAAAAATGACTCTAAATCAATGAAAATGACGGATAAAAATGACTCTAAATCAATGAAAATGACGACTAATTGAAGAAAATTCAATATCTTGGAAAGAATTTTAAGTATCTACTATAAGAATAACATTTTTTTTAACTGTAAAAGTAGTAAATTCATTGCATTATATAAGGAAAGTCATGTGCTGTCCTCATCAGATTTTTTTACATCAGGACGGATAAAGCATTCAAATAGTTATCTTCGATTGGTGATAAATTTTTTGATAAACTTTTTTTCTAGTGATGTTTATTTATTTATTTTTTCAATTAAATTGTTTGGACGACGGCGACGAGCCAAAATATAAAAATTATTCGACAAGATGATTTGCATTATAGTTAATTGAAATTTTGGAAGGTGGGTAAAATATTCGTACAAGTTTCTACCTTCAGCATTTTGGGCTGTATAATTCCTACCTTAGTCAGTTAGTCTCACTCAGCGGTATGATATAGATAATACATGTCTCAGCGGGAATTCAAATCGCCGATCTTCAGCTGGCCTGAAGAAGCTCTATTCATTCATTTACTGAGACTATGTTTTTTTATTGGACTTTGTCCCTATAACTTATCACAGATTCTTTTGTAGTGAATGATCAACAATATTGAAATAAATGTCCAAGAAGGTTGTTAGTCCTCTAGAGTTAGATTTTTTGAAATATTATACTAAGAAATTACATTGTACAAGAAGATTGTACTAAGAATATTGTACTAAAAATTGTACTTTGAAACATTGTACTATTATACTGTCTTCTAAGAGATAATTACTAAAAGTCAATGCAGTCTAATTACTAAAAGTCAAATGCCAAAGGTACAGAACATTTTGTTCTGTACCTTCTTTCTCAAACTAACTTCCAATACACCATTTTCTTACCTATCCCTTCATCTTCGATTAGAACGGCCACAGGCCGCTTTATTTACCCTCTCCCGAAATCTGGAGCATTGGCCGCTTGCATACTAAACAGTTCCTTAAACTCGGACTCCAGACTTTTTCCAGTTCTCCCTCGGGATGCAATATTAGGAATTGGTGTCACACTAGAGTGCTTTTCACGCTAGGGCCGATGATCGCCGATTCTTCTCACGCTTTTCTTGGGCAAGAGCGGGCCCCGGATCAATGGAGGTTTGGGAGTTTTCTTCGGGAAATGAGGGCAAAGAGTTGAGAGTTGGGAAGGCCTGACCCTTGCTAATCGTTGTTTGGGAAACTAAGATTAGCCGAACGATAAGTTAATTTTTATCTCGAGAGGACATTTTTTCTTAAACTTATTGTTTCAGTTTTCCCATGTCAGTCTATGGAAAAGTCAATACTGAGTAACGCTGTCTTTATATATTGATGCGATACATCATCTCCTTTTGCATATTTCGAATGGGAAAAGGTTGATGTCCGTTGTGTCTGAGGATGGTACATGACTAGGGAAAGACTTCGATTTTTTTTTGTTTTATGAATATATTTGATACATATATTTTTACTTATACAGTCTAAATAGATAATTAGAATGCAGTTTATTCCACCCGAATCGAATCAAAAATGATGAAATTATTCAGGATGAAACGTTTGAATGTTTTACATACACTCTACCTGGCGAGCGAGCGAGTGGTCGCTGCAAGCTATAAAGAGCATGCTGATGTATAGCGCAGATGTTGATGCACAGATGTTGCAGATATAAAATTTAAATGCTTTACACTTTTCTACTAATATTGTTTTAAAATACAGTTTAAAGGTAAGAGTACGTATATATAATCGGAAGAAAATTTATACATTGGATTTAGAATTGAGTTCGTCAGATACTTTTACTCATATCACGCCAACAATCAAAATGACCGATGGCGAGCTTATATACCATACCCTCTGTGGTAAGCTCTAGAGATAAACACGTGACTCGTGAAGTTCTTTGCTAATCTACAAAATTCGAGTAGTTTCTAGAACTCGCCAAAAGCCGATGGGTTGGCGATATTTTGCCAATGTCAATCGATCTTCAAATTATTGGATTGTAGCGAGCAAAGTTCTCTTCTTGAGCCACTTATTTCGACCCATAGTCATGAAATTTGGTGCAGAGGTACCTCGACTCCCAAAAGGAAACACCTCGTTAAGATTTTTTTAAAATTCGAATGAGTTTGAAAGTTAAGAACTTAATTAAATTCGATCCCATCCCAATTTAACGCTCAATTTTGCCCTATATCGCCAACTATTACACGTTGCTGAAACTAATTGCAAAAAGTAAATGGATGTTTGGTTCAAGCAGGGTGATAGGCCTGCAACGGCAAACGGAAAAAAAGAAACACACAAGGTAAGAAACGAAGTTAACGCAACATTCATCCCAGCTTACAACACTCTGCACTGACTCGTTGTTGTTGTTGTTGTTGAGACCCAGACCGTCCGCCCTACCAGAAAGGTACACTGACTCGTGGAAAAGCGCGTCCGTAAAACATAGCTTAGCTTTTGAACCAAGCATCGTACAAACATGAGACAAAATTGTTTTGATAGAGCTCTGCGAGAGCTTTAATATGTAGCTTAAACGAACTTGCTAAGTTGAAAGTCAAAAAAGATATAGTATTATAAAATTTGCGTAAAGTTAGTGATTCTGACATAATTCCTCCCCAAAAATCTTAATCAAGCTATAGAGGAGGCTTGTCATTGACAGATATGTTTGAGGTTTGATTTATTTGATATTTATTTAATGATTTGTTTGATTTATTTACATTTATTTGATTTAATGAGACAATTTAAAATCTTTTATAAATTGTAGTTAAAAAATATTTAAATTTATAATTTTAATTTACAAAATAAATTTTTAGACTAAGATACAGAGATGTGCAATTGACTGATTGTTTTTAAAGATTGATTTAGCTGATAGATAATCAGTTAACTTTCATAAGTTTAAATTAAAAGAATAAATTAATTTTCCATTTTTAATTACCGAAAAACCGCGGTTATTTAATACAGCATTTCTGAAGAAAGCAGTAAGATTATTCTCCCTTTACATAACGGGGAGAATTCCTCAAATTCACTCACAGAACCGAAAATAATTATTGGGTAGCTAGCTTTTTGAACATTCTTTTACGGTTTCGGTTTTAATCGTACATTTTTAAATCAAAATTAATTTGAAAGATAACTTAATACTTTTATTAAAATGATAAGGAATGAAAAAAAAATGCATAATTAGAACACGCAGTAATTAATAAACCTCCTTCCAGTATTCACAGCCACGGCATACTTGAGCTCGTTTGCCTTGGCATGTGCATCTGTCCGATGAGTCCGATTCCCCAATTGTTCAAGATAGACCTCTCCTTTTTAATCATCTGATTGATCTCTGTGGCATATACATATTATTGAAACAGCGTAATATACTTCCGCTCTTTTGATATGGATATATTACTTACGATTAAAAAATTTAGAAGCATCTAAAATGCATTATCTCTTAGATAAAAATTAAATTAATTCAATATTGACTAAATTAAAAACAAATTTTTAAACCCGTAGTTCAGACGGGAAAAGTGCATTTAAAGACATCCTGAAAGCATTTGCAATGCACATATCATTACGAAATTTTATATGTAGGTGTGTTCTGCAGAAAATTGTAAATATGGCTCTTAAACACGTTTTCGCTCGTAAAGCGCGTATACGCATCTTCTCAAAAATGTACCAAGTTGGTGATATTTTGCCAAATTCGAAGCCAAAGTCACCGAATTTTTCGCCAAGATCACACGACCGGGACCTTTAACTTGTAACATTGGTTTTCTGTTAGATATTCGTAATAAGGTAATGTCACCTCCTTTATACAGGTTGTCTAGGAAAGTCAGTACCAGGCGAAATTTCTAGAGAATGAATTTCTCGAGAATGCAGCTGAATAGAAAACCCCTATGGCACTACACGACAAGGCAACTTTCGGGGTGAGGACTCCCCGTTTATGGGGGCTGTGAGGGGGAAATCTCGCTCCCTTTTAGAGATAGAGAAAATGTTAATTACAAAGTTGTAGGGCGCTGCCAAATAAGTATGAAAATGAATTTGTCCGACAAAAAAAGCTGCAAATAATTGTTCAAAAACATTTTTGAAGTCATCCGATTTTTTAAACTGCAAAATCGCCTAGCGACGTTTGTATAACAAACGAATTAATAAATTTAGTTTGAATGCTAACTGTTTTATTTGACAAATGATTTGTTAGTAAACATCATCGTAACTGAATACAGAAAAATAAATAAACTAACCTGAGGTTACAAAAACATTATATCTGCAGCATTGTATCCTTATGCTATGTGTTTGTCACTTCATCCTACTTTTATTTCGATTTTACGAGCCACGTTTAATATGTTTACTAATGAAGAATATTGTGAAATGATTCTTATTTTTGAAGAATGTAACAAGAATGCCAGTGCAGCCAAACGATTATACGCATAGTGTTTTCAGTGCCATTCATCCCAACCGTCTGAGTACGTTAATGTTTTATTTGGGGTCATTTAGAGTCTGTTCCTTGGTTTTTAGAGGGATTTTTTTTAGCCTTTTCTGTCGGATAAATACATTTTTATACTAATTTGGCAACATTCTGAAATTGACTTTTTTCTCTATCTCTAAAAAAGAGCGAGATAGTCCCCGTCCTCCATAAAAACGGGGAGGAGGCTCAGTCCCTTGAAAGTTTCTCGTCGTATAGCGCCATATGGGTTCCTATGCAGCTGCATTAAAACCATAAAGATAACTAATTCTTCGTTCTCTAGAAGTTTACCACGATAAGGGCTATCCTGGACACCCTGTATGCACTCCAGTTTCCTCCCTGTCGCATTTCTTTCAGGATTGACTCCGTACTTATTTTTGATATTTCATATTGGAGTATTTACAAACTGAGCTTTATATTCCAACAAAATTCTAAAATGCACTAATTCCAAGATTGCTTATGTCATGTCTGCCACAGTCAGGCATGAATTATCTCATCGTCTGATCCGGCAAAACACATTCTTTTATCAATATGCAAAAAAAACTTCCTGTAAAAAGTGAAACTCATTCTACGAGATAATTACATCTAAACTGCATGTTTTTCTTTCCGTTTTTATTAGAAAATTTGGGACAACCTCCAAAGAATATTTTAATATAGAAGTTTTTTTCCCCATATAATTTTACTCCGTAATTTATGCATTGAACGATTAATTTTCGTGTATAAATAGAACCCAGCTCTAGCATGAATTGCTGTTCATATATGGTAAAATGTCCACGTTGTTTAACGGAAATGACAACATAATAAATATGTCACCTTAATGATATAGATGATGGGAATATCAAGGAACTAGTGCTAACTTCTTCTAGCTGATAAAAAAATATATCCTCCAGTAGTTCTATGAAAAGTTTATAATTACATATTTTATGGTAAAAAGCGTTATCTTATTTTTATTTTTTTAAACTCGCAAAAAATTATTTTCCCAGAATACTTCAAGATATTTTAAGAAATGCATTTTTGATGTGTATAACGTCTATAGTCGGGGCAAGGCACCTAAATGTACAGGCTCCTACAAGAGCGGCCATTTTGACTACAGCCATCTTGACGACTTCCTTCAAACTGAAGATATCCAGCACATGTAGTGCCCTGCCAACTCTCTTGATCTGAATCCAATAGAGCATGTGTGGGATATACTCAGGAGACATCTTGCAGCCCTCCGCTACCCACCAAGCTCCGTTCCGGGATTAAAAACTGCTCTCCGTGAGACTTGGAACTCTTTGAGCACACAGCTCATCCAAACCCTCATCGAAATTATGGGAAATCGTTGTGCAGCATGCGTGGCTACCCGAAATTCCCACACACCGTATTAAACTACAGCATCACATTGTTTTAATCATTCTATTTCACTGAGGTTGACACTCGCATTGTGGCCCTTTTTCTTTCAACCCTTTTCTTTGGATAATAAAAGCCGTTATTATCCTTGTTTTTCATTGTTTTCTTCTTCTATAACCCTATTACACCCGCATACCGCTTTTAATTCCATTCCGATGTAGATTTCCTGAAATTTTCACATAAACAGCAACTATGCTTAACTTTTGGGAGTACATATATAGCAAAGACGATCAATTTAATTGAGATTGGTGACTAGTGGGCGTATACTTCGTATGGTGGCAAATGGTGTAATAATTATATGGCGGCAAGTGGTGGCAAGTATACTTCATTTTATACGGAACTAAAGAGTTTTTATACTTTTCAGTACATCTATTTCGTATACGATTTGCGTGAGTGTATACACTCACGCGAATTCTCGGGAAATTCGGAAGTGACCTTCAGAACCGGAAGTGAAAATCCTTAGTAAATCCCTCACTTTTTCAGGAACTTGATACTGAATCCATATTATTTGTCATCTAAGCCTTTTCTATAGCCGATTCTAAAAAATAGATGTTACAAGGAAAATGTATATTTCTAAATAGAAAGTGGTATCTTCAGAACCGAACGTGGAAATGCTTAGTGAGTCATTCTACTTCCACCAGAATGTAATGCTGAAACTATATCAGTCGTTATCTAACTAAGTTCTATTTATAGCTAATCCTGAAAAATCGTTGTTTCAAGGAAAGTTTTTGAAGCGGAAATGGTTAAAGGAAGCAGAAGCAAAATTTATTAATAAATTACCCTACCTCTTTCAAAATTTAATACTGAATCTAATTAGTTATCCTTTAAGTTCTATTTATAGTGAATTTTGTAAAATAGATACTTCAAGGAAAATGAAAATTTTTGAACCGGAAATGGAGAAATAACATAAAATGGAAAATACTTCTCTACTTCCTTTGAAATATGATACTGAATCCTTATGTCATCATCTAAGCTATATCTATAATAGATCCTGAAAAATAGATGTTTCAAAAAATTTTGGTAAACACATAGATTGCAAATTTGATTGCTACTAAAGATGATTTTTCACCGAAGCATGTTGTAACCAGAAGCGTTGCAAATATTGTTAATGAGTTATAGATGTTAGGATATCATTTTATCACACCTCGAAATTGCGTTTTCGCATGGAGTTATTGCAAACGATTTTTCAACTTTTTTATATCACAATTTTAATTGGGCGTTCAAAACGTCTGGATTTGTAGAAGACATATCACGGTCATAAAATTTAAACAATTGCCGAGAAAACTTATGCACTTGCTGTTGAAGCCTCATTTATCTTTGAAAGAAAGATGAAAAAGTGTTTCAAAATGTTGCAGTGTCTGCAGTGCTTGCGAAGCTGGCTTATTATTTGATCAAATAATGAAATAAAAATAGTTCTCCTGAAATAATATTCTACAGAGCCGACTGGAAAATCGTACCTTAATTTGCATTTTTAAGTTGTTCTTGGGGTTTTCTAATTACCAATATTCAATTTATTGGCTTTTATATATCATCATAAATACCCTTAAAAGAAGATTCCAGTGTTTCACGAATGGCATTTATTTGAGCCACAACATCATCAATTAAATCAAAGGCAATTTAAAGGTCGCTTTAAACTTTTGCATTATTTTAGACAATGGTAAAGCATATGCAGATATTTTTTGCAAGGTACACAAAAATATTATAAAACCAAATTCACACAATAAATTAATGAAGAGTATTTTCTTAGTAGATAAATCTCTATCTTCCCAAGAAATTATTGTTATGAGACTATAAATAACAACATCACATAATTATACTATGATCATTATGGTTTCAAGGCGTTCTACACACCTAGTAAGGTAGCCAACGGCTCTACCGTGCTGAAAACACCGGTTCTCGTTAGATCACCGAAGTAAAGTAGCATTGGGCGCGGTTAGTACTTTGGGTGACCACCTGGGAACACCGCGTGCTGTTGGCACATCTCGGGTGCGGTAGCCCGGTGGTTTGCGCACTGGATTTGCCCGCTGCCACAACTGCCGCCGTGTTCATGCGGAGTACGATTACGTAAACATGTGGGTCCGTAAGTCCTTCTGAGAGGTTGGTGGTAAGGGAAGGAGGGTACGGTCCCTGTGGATGCCTCCCCCACTGGGTTCCGGTCTAAATTGGGTGGCACTTCCCCGCCGTCCAAACAGTTACCTTACACTTTTCTGGTAGGTCGGACGGTCTGGATCTCAAGAACAACACCTAGTAAGGTAAATATGGCATAGTTTCTGCCTTTTTGTTATTTGGGTATCATCATCAATAGTTCAACAGTCCATTGTGGGCCTTGGCCTTCTTCAGAAGATCCTTCCAAACGGTCGCCTTGGAGCAATGCTTCTCCCATTTTTAATCTTTAACATCTTAAAAGTTTTTGTCCACAATCGATTCATCTCAACTTCGGTCGTCCTCTAGGTCTTTTCCCGATCGCTGTGGACATAAGCATTGTCTTTGTGATTCTGTTGCTATTCGTTTTTAGCAAATACTCTGCTCATTGCATTTTGAGCTTTTAGTGTATATTTATCAATATTGCAACCAGGACATTCTGTCTTTTAGAGGTACTGACGAAGTCAGTACCTCTAAAAGACAGAATGTACCTTTCAATTGTGCCTTTAATGTATACCTTGTTTAAAGGTATACATTGTTTTTTCAATGTATACCTTTTCAATTATGCCAATATACTTTCTTATATCAGTCGCAGATACAAAATTTCCAATTGCCAAATTGGAAATTCTATATTGTTATTCTGAATTGTTCTCAAATTGTGTTTTCATTTTCTTCATCTATATGCCTAACATACATAAAAAATTGTTCAATTGTGGAAATGTGACAGGTTTCATAGGCAGATGATGTGGAAATGTGACAGGTTTCATATGCAGATTGTGAAAATGTCACAGGTTTTATAGGCTGTGAGATGCATAATAAACATGCATAAAGCTTGTGAACATATGTAAGATTTACCTTTAAACTCTCCTCTCATTGATGCGGCATCGTCGTAATCTTGCTTATGTAAATATGACAAATCGATATCATAATTACTGAAGTTGTCTAATATTTCTGCAGATAATAATAAAGTGGACTCCCCCCCCCCCCCCCCTGTAGTGCTTGTTACAGGAACAAATTGTAAGAATTGTTCACAAATTTTGTTGTCATTTTCTTCGTCAATATGCCTAACACACATAAAAATTCTTCAATTGTGAAAATGTCACAGGTTTCATGGACAAGGGAGAAAAAATATTTCTCCGAATTAATTTTTTCGATCAATCGGTTCAAAATGATTTCGTTACATATATTTATAATTTGATTTTGCGAGTTCCAACTTATGTAGGTAGCGTTTTTGGTACAATGTTTTTAAAATGATCAGCGCTTTTCTGAATGACAACATGCAAAATTATTTTGAAGTATCAAGTTAACTTACATTTCGTGCAAATGTAACTTGACAAGGGGAAATATTGACGACATCTGGTAAGAAATATATACCATCATATTATAATATGTTAATTATTAATTTATCAATTTGGCGTCATTTTTTACACTTTGGCGTCATTTTCGTTAATTTAGCACCTCATTAAAAAGTCCCTAAGTTGGCACCATTTCGCCAAATTAGTCACCATGGTCGTCAAATTTATCGCCAAATATTATATATTTGATGATACTTACTATTTTTCATTTTTATGTAATTTTTAGATGCATTTCTCTATACATTATACTGTGTATGAAGGGAAAGTAAAAATTATATCAGCGATTGGTTCCTATGCATTTAAAAATTCTCCATAATCATGATATTGTTGTAAGAGAAATTTTTGTCGACTACCCAGAATTACTGTTTTTATTATCGGTTCTAGCACTTTTTGATTAGCTGCAGCTTGTGATGTACTAATATAAATTTGTCGATCAATGGGAGCACATTTTTCCTCTCGAAACACGACACTACATAAATAAAAAAAAATAATTTTAATTAAGAAAATAATACAATTAATTGTTGTTGATTTCAATTTGTGAAATTTTTTGATATTTGGAAATTTTTCTAGTTCCCCCCTCCCCTCCTTTATGAGCAGTGCCAAGTCACCCTGGCACCCTCCCGGTGTGTGCCACTGACAGGCTATTCCGATAAGGTTCAAAATAAAAAAAAACTTAAAATGTTCCACAAAAGACACCGACATACCACTTTTTATGTTACTGTGATTAATAGAGCCTGATCAGTTAGGGCCTCAAAGATTTGAATCACACTGTCAAACAAACACCAGATCAAGTTATATAAAATGTTGTTGAAAAACCTATTTTCTCCGACCCATCCGGAGTGGAATTGCTTCATTAGGCTCTGTCCTATGTTTGTATGCCAATATTCAACTAGTTTGTATGCAAAGTATGCAAATATTCAGCCCTTTAGGTCACCAAGGGAATTTTGGAGTGTCTGGAAAGACAAACACATGTTAGACAGTTATGGTATAGATAATTTTGACCGAAAAATGATAAAAATATACTGTTCTTTTTATGTTGATTACTGATACAAGCCGAACTAAAAATCAGTATGGAGTACAATTGAATTAGAAAGTCAAGTGGAATTTCATACTGCAGATATCTAAATGATGTTTTTTTTCGAACTTATTTCTGTTGTATATAATATTGTAGAACTTAAAAATAATCCCCAGATCATTATTATTCACCTTTACCTTCACATGCAAGAATGAACTCCACATGCAAGAATGGTCACAAAAGACAAGCGTATAACCGCAAAATGTCTTTTCTTAATAATATCTGGATCAAGTATCAAGGTTTTGCGTTTCTGCACCCTTCTATACTGGTACAAAAGAACACGCAATACAAGAAGAAAATTCTATACATTGCATTGACACCGAATATTCTAAGAAATCGTGCCAACTTTGATTCAATAATTGTTTCGATGACCTCGAAGATCTGAAATTTCTGCATATTTTGGAATTTGTTTGAAGAAGCATTATTGATTGGATATGGTAAATAGTTTACTTGCTGTATGCGTTATCGTATTCTCACTGTTAATTTTGATTACCGATGCAGTTGTAAGTTTAGTAGGCATAGGCCATATTCAGGGACAGACATTAAGATTTCTTCTAACTACGAGGATCAAACAGAAAGATGTTGCACTCAGCGTAATTTAGAGAGGAAATTTCTTTTCTGGGAACTTGCATCAAGCTAGGAAATTGTCTCAGATACACTGCTTTTCAACATGATCACATTGGAAAATTGAGGTATTTATTACAACATGTTATGAGTTTGTTCCTCTTAGACGCATAGGAGACACTGCTTGAAGTTATCAGATCATCGCAAATACACTACTTTTCAACATAATTACAGTGGCAATTGAGGTATTTGTTACAGCATGAGTTTTTTTTCCCTAGACGCATAGGAGCTACAACCATGCTGAAGTTACTATATCATCGCAGATATGCTGCTTTTTAACATAATCGCATTAACAATTGAGACATGTTTATAGCATGTAATGAGTTTGCCCTTTCAGACACATGGAAAACACAGCTCTGCTATCGAAGCCATTAATTCATCGCAGATAGGCTGCTTTTCAGCATAATCGTATTGGTAATTTAGGCATTTTTACGACATGTAATAAATTTGCCCAGCATAAAATAGACTATCCTGCTGTTGAAGCCACCATATCTTTGCAGATACTCTGCTTTTCAATATAATCACATTGGAAATCGAGACATTTTAACGACATGTAATGAATTTGCCTCTCTCAGACGCATAGAAGATACTATGCTGCTGTTAAAGCCACCATATCTTCACAGATACGCTACTTTTCAATATAATCATATTGGAAATTGAGACATTTTAACGACATGTAATGAATTTGCCCCTCCCAGACGCATAAAAGATACTATGCTGCTGTTGAAGCCACTATATCTTCACAGATACGCTACTTTTCAATATAATCACATTGGAAATTGAGACATTTTAACGACATGTAATGAATTTGCCCCTCCCAGACGCATAGAAGATACTATGCTGCTGTTGAAGACACCATATTTTCACAGATACTTTACTTTTCAATATAATCACATTGGAAATTGAGACATTTGTTAGATCATACTATAATGAATTTGTCCATCCCAGACACATGAATACACAACCCTGTTGTTGAAGTCCTTTTTAAGTAACCACCTTCACGTTTTCATTTCGTTGGAAATCATGTTCTGCCAAATGCTGCTTCAAATTTATAAATGCATGAAATTTTCTGAACATAAATCCAGACTGAAGAATGGAAGTTTCAACACTACTCAACTTTTACAAATTGCAGAATGTTGCATATTTCAGGTGCTCAGTATATGATTAAGCGTTGTCGTAGAGATATAAAGTTGGAACGTTTTCTGCTTCGAAATCTATTTAGTGTAATCTCAACAGAAGACCAGTTTTTCAACAGTGTTGTCGTTTTAAACTGTCATTGCGCCCCTCTTAGCACGCGTATCATGCCAGTAACATAATCCAGAGCACTGTAGTCTTGTAGTAAGCAAGCCAGACGTATCTCAGCTTTCAGTTATGTCACCACGTTAATTAACAGACCATCTAACTTCTTTTCTAATCGAATTAAGTATGTTTCGCCATACTTCTACTGATTAACGATACCCATACTTTTGGAAATTTCACAGGTTGCAAGTACGGAGTCTAGTTTGAACCGAGCAACTTCTGTATTTGACTTAACGCCGAGTAGGTTGTTCAACTTGACTATAATATTGAACTCTAAAGTTTATTGGAGATCGCTGAAACACAACGGAAAGGTACTACACTTGATTTGGTTACCCCGAACAGAGTGACGGGCGTGAACACAGTGAGTAGATGAGCGACTTGAAACGATCACATTGAGCAGATGGTGATATCATCGATTCCCAAGAGCCAGTCCCGTGATTCGATTCCAGACCGAACAGGAGGCTTCTGTGACTCACTCAAGTATAATGTGAAAAATATTGCCATTGCAAAGTGTTTAGCCAGTCTGTCATCCCTTACTCGTATTTAAATGTGACTCGCCCTTAATGAAATATTGCCGACCTTTAAACTCAGGGCCGGATTAAGAAATATTTTGGTACACAAATCATTTTGAACTAAACGATACACAGTACAATGCCCTATCCCTCAAACAACTGCTGTAAGCCCTAGGGCCAGTCGAGTGGTCAGGGTCTTCAACGCAATACAATACATACCTACACTATCGGCAATACAGCATTTAAGGGTGAGCGTCAGTAAATCTTCTGCCCTATCCGCGCTTTGTTAATTTTCGCGGCACACATTTTTCGCCGAAATTCTGCTCAAACAGTTGCGAAATATTTCCTGAAAAATAAAATGCAATGCTTAGATTATATTAAAACTAAATTTCATACCCAATAAAACAAAGAATATATTTTGTATTTTAATTCAAAATATTTTTGGTGCTGCCATCTGCTGTCGTAATTTAATTCATACTGATTATTTTTATTTTTTAATGAACATTTTTAAATATCTATTCCTTCTAATACAGTATTAAATAAAACAACCGATCATATATAATAATGCCATAATCACGGAAAGGTAATTTCTCATTATATAAATTTGATAAGGGGATTTGAATGTACATCACTGAGGACTGCAGTTTTGTCTTCAAGTTCCTTTGTCTTCAAGTTCAAGTCTAAGTTCAATTACGTTTCCGCGATTATGGCATTATTATATATGATCTGTTGTTGTATTTAATAACGTATTAGAAGGAATAGACATTTAAAAATGTTCATTAAAAAATAAAAATAGTCGGTATGAATTAAATTCCGACAACAGATGGCAGCACCAAAAATATTTTGAACTAAAATAAAAAATATATTCTATGTTTTATTGGGTATTAAATTTAGTTTTAATATAATCTAAGCATTGCATTTTATCTATCAGAAAATATTTCGCAACTGTTTGAGCAGAATTTCGGCGAAAAATGTGTGCCGCGAAAGTTAACAAAGCGCGGATAGGGCAGAAGATTTACTGACGCTCACCCTTAAACCTTTTACTTCATATTTTTTTAAGTGGGCTGCTAAAAATTACTTGGCATAACAAGCTCGTTATGTTATAACACTATTTTGCTTACAACCAAACACAGAAACAGATAGAATTAAAGACTTGTCATAAAAGTTTAAATTTAATGCACATCAAAATCTCACTTTGCGCTCAGTGAGCTTTAACCGAATCCATAAGCAAATTTCTTCACACATAAAAAATTTGAAAATTCATTGAAATATCCATATTTTGTAAAATTTCACACTTATAGTGCTATATCCAAAAAAATGAAAAGCGGCAAGATTTCAATTTTTGGCAAGTGCATGGAGAGATTTCTTCGAATTCAAATTGAAAAAACTTTATTTAATTACTCTTTCTAAATTTTAGTACCTTGTAGTAATTTGTTTGTAAGATTGATTTAAATATGGATGATGCATCATGTAACAAAAGATGCCACAAATTTGAACTGACTAATTGCACCAGCAAGGGCTTCAATTTGGGAGATATTTACAGACGAACCTGTTAGGTTTCTATCATTAAATATATCTTTTAAAGTATGATATATCTTACCAAGGTATCTCAGTGGTTTCAAAACGTCGATCCACTTTCCCACCTTGTTTCACTCAATGACTTAACAGTTATGCCTGAATGTGATACATGCCCAGTTAGAATATGCCAACGCTTAGTCAATGCAGATAGATAATTAGAATTATACTGAATCAAATTGAAGAAACTAATTGTTTCCAGGCAATACCTTGCAGCATCGGTGACTATCAAGTTTAAAGACCGTGCATTGCAGGGTGTAATAAAGCACATAGGTTTATGACCAGAACATTCTTTTGTACGCCATTTTCCTTTCGCTAATCTTTTATCATAAACTTGACCATATAGATTTTTAACACTTTACAACAAAGTTGAAAAGTGTTTATGACTTTGTTCATTCTGTCTGTCTGTCTGACATGTTGACATGATTCTGACATGATTCTGTCTGTCTGTCTGTCTGACCATGATATGAAACGATCACATGACCCACTTCAAAATGATATATGGCATCCATCTTGTTTCAAAATCGTGATTTTTTAAAGTTCTTTTTAATTCATATTGAGTGTTGTATCCGTCCTAAAACTACTTTATTTTTGCTTAAATTCTGTGCATCTACATACTAAAACAACACAATGACAATATATTTGAGTTTAAATTCTCATTCAAATTTGATTATTTCTACAACTAAGCCTATTTTTCACCTATGCAAAATGTAAACAGCAAAATATGTAGAATGAGTTGTATATTAGAATTACTGTATTTCTTTAACATAAAATAATTCAGTCCTTGGAGTCTGCATGGCTGATATGAATGAAATATTAATTGATTTTATAAAAAGAAGGACGATTTTTTTCGATGAAGTTTTAAGCATAGAGTTCATGAATTGTAGCTCCATGGTCTTAATTTTTAAATAAAATAAATTATTATAGTATTGTGATGAATGAAATGAATGAAATCCTGCTTTTATAGAGAGATCCAAGCGTGTTATTTTTTCTATGACGTCATTTGAATTTATTTCAGTTGTTTTCGATGAAGTTTTCAAATATAATAAATTATCGTAGTATTATGATAGTTTTAAAAATATTAGCGTGGAATGTATTGCATTTTAGAGATATTTAAACCAGGCAATTTATATTTCAATGCCGTCATTTGAATGAAGTTCATTTTTTTCAATGAAGGTTTAAGTTTTCAAATATAATAAATCAATGTAGTATTGTGATAAGTTTTAAAATATTATCGAGGAATGTATTGCATTTTCGACTTTTTAAAATGAAATTGCATTGAAGTTGGAAAGTGTTTCATAATCAATGCTTTAAGCATGATTGATCTTTCTTGTTAATTAATAATCTCATTTTCTCAAGCTGTTCAAGACGAATTTCTGCTATAAAGTCACATGTAGTGCCCTAATCCCAAGAAATCTCCTCTTAGAATAACTTCAGGCTCAGATCTGGTTTAATTTGACTAACATCAAGCGTGGAGTCCAAAAAGAAATTAATAGTATTTGGCTGAGTGATGTGTTAAAATGTGCTACAATACAGCAACGGTTAAAAGCTGCAGAAGCTCATTTTGGACATATTTTTCTAGGTAGTAAACCATTGCTTCTTGATCCTTAACTTTACGCATGTGTCCATTGATGTTGGGATAAAAAATCTGATGTGAAAAGCACATCACTTTCGCTGCAGACTCAAATTTATTTTCTCTTTATTTCATTAATAATTCATTCAATTGAGTTTAATTGCTCTAAATAACACGAAGAATTAATTAAAATTAAACTTTTACTTCAGCTTTCATTTTCATTTGGTAACCAGACTTATTCTCAAAATGCGAAAAAACTAAAATGTTTCGAGAACAGCTAACTCTAGAGTAATGAGGTTGATCTTATTCTTTTCGGCGTCAAAAATTAAGTATAAAAATTAAGTATCAAAAATTAAGTCAAAAATTAAATAGGCATTTAATTGATACATTTGACCATACGTTGTCTTTTCTTTTAGATTTTTGCGGGCCATTTCGTAAAAAATGACAGGTTCGTCTTTTCAGAATCGTACCAAAATCTAATCAGCACCAGGATATCCCACAAATGACTTATTAACCAAATTTTGTGAAATTTGGTCAATTATTTTATCAGTTAGAGTGGATGCAGGCAATTTTTGCGGCCCATTTCATTTTTGCCAGTATCCGTGGAGGGGATCAGCTCAAATTTGATGAAATGTTATATTGTCATCTCAAACAGATATATGTATAAAATTTCAGGAAAATCGGTTCGGTAGAAGTGGGTCAAAAATGGATTTCAAGATTTCATCTCATCAAAGAAATGGAGAACCTAAATAAGACCGTGTAAAATATATTGCTCAATTACTAGGATAAATTATGAAAAATTTTACTACCAGTATTTTTTTAAAATACACCGCCATTATTTTATATATTTCGAGCAGCTATAATAGTAATGGGAGTCCTGTTCTCGTGTTATATCTGACAACTTTGTTGCGCGTATTCGTATGCACAAAGAGAAAAGGAAGTAATTAAGTGAAGGTATTGCTGCCAACGTTGTTCTTTATAACATTGAACTCGAGCGGGAGATCCGGGGTCTAAAACCCGAATCGCATTGGATTGGATTCAATGACCACCAAATACGTCGCCACCCGTATCTGGGGGTATACAGTGTAGAACTCCCAGCACATTGATTCCTATCAGAATGCTAGAGGAAGGTGGAAGGGGCTCTTTACTCATTTTTCAGCACCACTTTTCTCTCTGAAAAATGTATCTCTCTGAACCTTGTATCTGTCTCATATAGTTGAGCGAGACTGATAAATTTACAGCCCAAATTTCTGAAAGAATTTTGAAAGAATCTTAGAATTTTGCATACATGTGGGACCTGACCTATCAGTAGTGAGAAAACTCTAAAATATCTGAAATTTTTTATTTCGAATTATTTATATCTCTTATTGTTCTCTCAGATATAATTGGAGAATATATCTGAGAGAATAAACACATATTTTTTTTCCATCCTCCGCGGAAGAAAAAAATCCTAAATTTTCTTAATCATGTAACTCTAAGGGTGTACAAACATACCGTTTCCGAGATATTTTGATTTACAGTTAAAGAAGAAGATTTTTTATATATGAATGATACTTCAAGTTTTAATGATACTTCAGTTTTAAAACAATTGCATTACAGTTTTTATTACAATTTTATATAGTTTCTTTAATTATTCATTGAGTCTAATTGCACAGAATACCAGAGCTATTTGAAATCACACTAAATTTGAACTTTTAATTCAATTTTCATTAGTAACTAGACGTCTATTTTCATTAGTAACATTTTAGTAACTAGACGTATTTTCGAAGACGGTGTTGCAAAAATGTGAAACAATTACAATATCTCGAGGACGGCTAACCAGAGTAATAGGGTTAGCCTTATTCTTTTCATCGTTGAAAACTACGTATAAAACAATAATTTGATTGATATATTCGAGCATACATAATCTTTTACTTTACATTTTGTCCATTTTTGCGAGTTATTTCGCAAATAAAGGCAGATTTTTTTTCCGAATTATACCAAAATCCAATCAACACCAGAGTCATCTACAAATGACATATATACCAAATTTTGTGAAATTTGGTCTATTAGTTTTCTAGCTAGAGAGGATACATACGATTTTTGTGGGCCATTTCATAAAAAATGGTAGTTCTTTTATTCCGATTTCTAATCAGCACCAAGGTAATCCACAAGTGACTTATAAAATTTGATCAATTTGTCTGGCTATTTGGGCATCAAACACCGCCGCCTAATCAGTCTAATGATTCATGCTTCTGCCACTATAGGCAATGTTTCAATTCAAAATTGCTTGCCATTGGATAACAGAATCCTGCTGTGTTCCATTTTGCACTATAAGCTATTACAAATTATCCCTGCAACAGTAGTGCCATTTGACGGGGTCAATGTTTTTAAATTCAGTAGCAATTCCATTTTCTTTTGTACACTGCAGTACTATCATATTTCTTGACATACTATCATTCCTCTGTGTATGTTTTCAGAAGAGAATTCTCCAATTTGTGAACTTCCTGAGTATATCATTTGTAGTAGGAACACCACACTCAGCTTCCCTGACGCAAATTTCAATAAAGTCATATTTACGTTTATCATTTTCTTTCTGTCTATTAAAGTATTTCAGGAAAATTTCCTCTTGCTTTGCTTGTATTCATGTTTTTTATGCTCTTCTATTGGACTTCAGAAGGTATTGGACTTCAGAAGGTATTGGACTTCAGAAGGTCGTTTTTTATCAGCCAGACCTTCATTTGAAAATGAAATAAAAATATATCCAAACGGAATTAAATTTAAGCGTATTTTTATTGTTTAAAAATGTGTTTTAGTGTTTGATTTTAGTGTGTTATGAATTAATAATCAACTACACACTATTATTAAAGATGAACTATTACATATTTCTCATATCATGTTTTTCCTTAAACGTAATAAAAGGAAAATTTTCTGCTAATTCTAAGAATTTCTGCGCCCTAGCCGTCAGCACTGCGCCCTAGGCGGCCACCTTGTTGGCCTAACGGTAGAGCCGGCCCTGTATTTCTGAAACGCTTCGAAATAGAACTTGTTGCTTTTTCATCAGCTTTGCAGCGAGAATCAATCAAAAAAGCTTTTTGAAACATGATAGTTCCCCAAGTGAAATTTAAAGTACTGCCCATGAATATGTGTAAGTAGATAACATGTAGAGTAGCTAAAAAGTTAAAAAAAATTTCTACTATCAACAACACTAATATTTACCAGATTTAGAGAGTAAGCAGCACATGGTACAAATAATGCATATTTATACATTTCTAAACCTTTATCTGTACTATTTGATAACGACATAGCATATTGCTAGCTTTGTCATACGATTGGCCTCTACACTTGCCATATGTTCCCTGGTATAACTTTTCAAGTTTAAAAAAAAGACAAAATATCCCTCAACTGATTTCCTATTCTTTCGAGACATATATATTAGTACAGTGAGCTAGCTGGTCTATCCAATGTTGAATTCACAGATAAACTAAAACAGTCAGCCATTCCCATTTCCTCAGCAGTTAATATACTTTCTCACTCATTAAAGAAAATAGTTCATCACACATTGTTTTAGACGAATTTGGATTGTATTTTCCTGTATTGCCGTATTTCGTTATATGTCTTGTTTCTAACATCGGGTCAAATGTTGCGAGAAGTTTCATTATTCCTCCAAAAAAATAACGCTCTGGAATGAAGCAAACGTCTTATTTGATTCGCAGAAAAATGAGCAACGTTTAGACTGAAAAGGTTTAAGTCAGTGGTCTTCAGCCTATTTTTAAGCCATGGGCTACATATGAGTCAGTTAGAGGCTCGCGGGCTACATATGAAAAAACGCGTATCCTCGTAAATTAATAAAAAATAATAAAATAATAATAATAACTCCGAGTATTTTTGTAAATAAAACAAAACAAAAACTAAAAACGCAATGCAACGTATCCTCAAACAGCTTGTTTATTTATGCTTAATTACGTGCAAGTGTTTACACATTGAGTCCTAGCAGTGCCGCCAGGTGGGTCTAGAGCCAAATATCCCTGCAGCTGGACTCATATGTCCCTACTTGTTATACGATACTGGAAGGTCCCGACAAAATACTTACGCTGCAAAAGTGTGTTGGATATGCCGAAAAGGATCACGAGAAGGAAGGGGCGTTCACTCCTGACTGAAGTCCATTTTAATAATCAGAAAACGCTTTTAAAAGTAAAAACTTCATTTTTTTTTTCTGAAAGTTTCGCCTTGCAGAAATAGTGGGAGTAGTTAATATCCAACTGACTATTCCAAAAACCCTATTTTTTTCAGTAATGACTAAAACCACTTAGTTTTTCCCTACTGTAGATTACTTTTCATTTTCCCGAAGATTAGAAAAAAAAAATTCAAAACCATTTTTTTTCTGAAGATGCAAATTTTATAGAAATTGAGAGGTTATTGTTGTCAAACTCATTTTAAAATTTCAGGCGAACTTCATCCTCACTGAAATTCGTTTCTCACACTTGTGATAATCGTTTAAAAACCAAATGCATTTATTTGAATTTTTTCGAAAAGTTCAATTTTACTTAAATTTAGTGGACGTGATTAATGTTCTAAACCCATATTATATTTATTTTTTTTAAGAATCCTTAAAATTTAGTGACTTTTAAGGGTTGAAAATTGTTGGTAAAGAAATAATAAATATTCAGTATGTCACATTATTTTGATTATTTTGAAAAATCTTGTTAACGATGTGTGGAATTCGATATTTTTATCACAAATGAGCTTGGAAACTCATATTGAACGCTATATTCAAATATTTAATATATTCTGGTAATCACTTTACATGGCCTCTCAAAATAGTGTGGTAAAAATTATGAGAGATTTGACAATTCTTTTTATTTTATAAATATGATTTGCAACAATAATAACTGAATGTTAAACATTTTAAAATAGCGAACTATACTTTAATTTTTATGCTTTTATAGTAGCATAGATGCATTTTTACTTCCCCTGCAATACATGGTAATGTATAGGGAAAGCATTGGAATCATATTGAAAATCACAACTCGAGTTTTCGACGGATTTACACGTTTTGAGACCTTTAAAACACGAAAAAACCTATTTTTAACCTGACGTTTGTGCGTGTCTGTCTGTTCAATGTATGTATACACTCTAACTGAAAAACTAATGGACCAAATTTCATAAAATTTTGTAGATAAGTCACTTATTGGTTGCCCTGGTGCTGATTAGAGTTTGGTACAATTCGGGATAAAAAAAAACTTGCCCTTTTTTTGCGAAGTGGCCCGCAAAAAATCGCATGTACCCACTCTAACTCAAAAACAAATTGACCAAATTTCGCAAAATGTGGTAGATAAGTCAGCTGTGGATTATCCTGGTGCTGATAAGATTTTGATATGAATCGAGAGAAAAGAACCTGCCTTTTTTACGAAATGGCCCGTAAAAACCGCCAAAATCTAAAATAAAACACTGCATATGCTCAAATGTATCAGTTAAATGTTTACACGTAATTTTTGGCGGTAAAAAGAATAAGACCAACCCCATTATATTAGGACCAGCCGTTCTCGAGATATATATTTTTTCACATTTTTGCTACGCCGGTTTTGAAAATACGTCCAGTTAAAAAATGAAAACGAAAACTGACTTGACAGTGTAAATTCAGTGTCATTTCAAATAATTATGAGTGTTATTGAGTGCAATTAAACTCAATTTAATGAAGTATTAAAAGAAATAAAGAGAAAATGAATTTAAGTCCGCAGGAAAAGGCATGTACTGCCCACATCAGATTTTTTCAGTAGTATTAAGAATGATGTCTGTAAAACTTGGAAGTTAAATTTAAGTCAAAATTTTAAAATCTGTTCTTAAAATGCCGACAAAATCAAAATCATTTTACATGTTACATATATTTCAAAAACCGCCCTTAAAGACCTAGTGCGTAATTTTAAGCCTACCTTGAGAAGGAGGAAAGTATTATGTTGGGTAAAAATTAATCCTTGTTTGTTCACCTTTCTCGATCAAAAAATACTTTAGAACTTAAATATGTTATCCATATCGATTTGAAAATTAGGAAAGTAACTCCTCATTGTTTTCCACTTATCCACTACTTTTTACTTTCTAAGATTTATTTATTACTTTTCAAGATTTTTCGCTGCATTTTACGAATTATATAATTTATCGTGTAAAAGAGTCTTTTAAAATAAATGTTTAAAATAATAAAAATGCATTTTAATATTAAAAAAATCTGATGTGGGCAACACATGACTTTCCTTATATAATGTAATGAATTTACTACTTTTACAGTTAAAAAAATGTTATTCTTATAGTAGATACTTATATTCTTTCTAAGATATTGAATTTTCTTCAATTAGTCGTCATTTTCATTGATTTAGCGTCATTTTTATCCATTTGGCGAGATTTTTGTCAATTTGGCAACAATTAAAAATGTCGCCAAGTTGGCGACATTCCGCCAAATTCGTCGCCAAAATATCGCCAAGCATTATGGATGGAGAAATAAGTTTTTCTTACAGCATATAAATGACTATTGGCGTTCAAATACAAAAGTATTACTCAAAGTATCTTTTCTCATGAATGGAACGAGCTAGATCCACGAAAATAATGTCTTCCAATTTATCGCATGGTATTACATATGAAAAGTGAACATATTTATCAATAGGAAATATTTTTTTTTATTTTATATGACTTTTTGATAATTTTTTTGAAAAATGTGAAATATCTCGAGAACGGTTCATGTTAGCGTTCTAAAATTTATGCCAATCGTTTGCTAATGAAAAATTACATAAGAAATGTCTATTTTCGTAACTTTATTAGCGGTTTTGATTTTTTGACGATTTTTTCAAAATTTTATTCGAAAATTTAGGGGGGGGGGGGTTCTGAACATTCGATTGCGTATAAAAGCAATAAGCTTCCAGTGTTTATGGATTGTGATTTTTGTACCAAATTTCGTTCGAATCGGTCCATTCGTTCGTCAGTTATCGTCTCTACAGACTCACTGACACACACACAGACATCACTTCAAAAATGTTCGATTCATGATCAGGGATGCTTGAAACGTGCTCTCCCGTCGAAAACTCGAATTCGAATTTTCGACCTCGTCACAATACTTTCCTTATACATTATGTATATAAGGATAGTAAAAATCTGGTGTGGGTAACAGGTGATTTTTCCTAAATAATGCAATTAATGTACTTTTCTCACAATGAACAAATGATGTCTAATATCCACAGCGTAATATTTTTACGTTGAATTGTACATTTCGCTCTTTTCCGGATGACAACTTGTAAAACTGTTTCGAAGTATTCAATTAGCTTACATTTCACGCAACTATATACAGTGACAATTATCGATATTGTTATGTGTCCTTTGGAATTGTAGGTGTGCGGTCAGGATAAAGGAATAAGTCCAAATTTCTGGATAGCTAACACGGTCATTCACAAACACAGCGTAAACAGGAACAATATTTGGTCAAACAGCGCTTAAATTCTCCGCTAATTTCACAAAATAACAGATACTATTATCAAAACATTGACAAAAGTCCTTTTACAAAACAGTCGCTACTATTCTCAAAACATTGACGTAAGTCACAGTTTAAAGTCAACAATTGCTGGTCGCACCATCACACTCACAGGAATGGAGTGACAAGTAGTCTGAAAATATATCTTTTATTCCATCTGGTCTGACATTCGATGTGGGAATGACGGATGAGTTACTCTTAGTCATAGGAACTCTGCAATTATCCTTCTTGATCAGTTCAGTGTAGCTCGTATTTTGTAACTGTCCTTCAATTGAGTGACTTCTTTTAAAGACTCTCTCTAGAAACTTCTGGAATTTTCTTATATATCTCGTAGAATACTGTTTATTTCTAAGTGTTTACCAAAGCTTCAGAAATTCGCCAAACGTTGCTAAATCTAGAAATCCCCTCTTCGAACTACGATATGTGGCAACCCTAGACTCACTTCACGGGAAAGGATGCATGTATGGATGTTTGCTCCGTCTGGTTTTCGAGACGAAAGTGAGGGGGGAGGGGGAAGAGACTCTAGAGCTTTTTACAAGTTCGTAAGAATTCGCAATAAGCAATACAGTCCACATATTAAAGCATTTTAATAATTAATTCATCAATTTGGTGTCATTTCCGTTACAGTCGTTTTTGCAATTTTGGCTATATTTTCGTCGACCAGGCGCGACATATCGCCAAGTTGTCGATAATTGCTAAATGAGTCGTTAAGTTCGATAAATTTATCGCCGAGTGTTACACACAAACGATGAGATTAGTTTTTCTTATATACAAATACCTGTTGGCAAATTGTTGGTCGTAAAATTACAAAACTATTACAGAAGTATCTTCGCTCGTGAATGGTACGCACTAGATTAACAAGAATGATGTTAATAAATTTGTCGTATAATATTGCATGAAAAGTGATCATATTTCACAATAGTAAACACTTTTTTTTATAATTTTATGCGATATTTTTAATAAAGTTATTAGAAAAGCGAGCAATATCTTGAGAGCGGATCTTACTGGCCTTCTAAAATCGCCTTCGAAAGCTTCGCCAAAGTGGCCATATGTCGCCATTGCTTGTGTTATACTTTTCCTAATGAAAAATTATAAAAGAAATGATCATTTGCGTAATACTATTAAAAGTTGTAATTTTTAAATGGTTTTTTTTCAAATTTGCATTAAATAGGGGGGTCTTCCGAACATTTGATTGCCTTTGAAATCAATTGGCTAACAGTATTCACCGATTGTAATAATTGTACCAAATTTCATTCGAAATACTCCATTCGTTCGTGAGATATCGCTCGCTCACACACAGACATCACCTCAAATACGTTTGTTTTGAGTGCAGGATCGGTTGAAAACTTGAATTCGAATTTTTGACCTCGTTACAATACTTTCTCTATACCTTATACTATGTATATAGGGAAAGTAAAAAATTCGACTTTCATCATTTTAAAATGATGAAATCTAAATATCCCTGCGTTTACAATAGTTTTTGTAAAGCGGTCTTTGAGCAATAATTGAAGTTCAAAAAATCCTACACCTGACCACACCCTGTCCGATTATGATTTTACTGCATATTTTAATGATTACTTCGTTCTTAATACCAATTGTTCGAGTAGTATATACAGGGTGTCCCAAAAAGATTGAAACGAGCTTTAATTCTTTACCTGTTGGAGATAAGTGGGCAATGTAAATTACAAAAATGTTGAAAGTAAGGTCAGAAATAAGACTACGTTAATGAAATAGTCCTCCCATTCATTTTCAAAAAATTACACTTTTTAAATTTTTATACGACCCCCTTGGACAAATTTAGTCAATCAGAAAATTTTTATTTTTAATGCAACAAGATCATTAAAAAAACCCGCATATCTGTATCGTTAAAATCAACTGAATTATGATAAAGGTAAAAATCTGACTTATGCCACTTTTCCGTACTATGTGACAGGCTGTTTCATCAGTGAAAATAGGCATCCTAAACAAATTGACGATGGAAATCGTTTAGATCAAAACTACGTTAATATGTGTCAAAATTTTTTATCACAAATGTATCTAAATAAAGCATTACACAGACAGAGATCATATAAAGCAGTGAAGTAGTGTGGGAATGAGAGAGCTGGCGCAGACCCATAAACACCCCCATTAAAACCACACCCACTTTTAGAATGTAATGGCTCTATATCACCCATAAAATTCCCACCCACTTTTAAAACCAATGGTGTGAAACCTCCCATTAAATCCACACCCACTTTTAGAACGTAATGGTACTATTTCACACCATTAAAATTTCCACCCACTTTTAAAAACAATGGCTCGTAAAACCCCCATAAAAACCGGACCCACTTTTAGAACGTAATGGCCCAATATCACCCACACAAATTCGACTATACAATGGCTCTCAGACCTCCATTGAATCCCACCCACTTTTAGAAAAGTAATGGCTGTATTTTACCATTAAAATTACCACCCACTCTTAAAAATAATGGCTCGCAAAACCCCATAAAAACCGAACCCACTTTTAGAATACAAAGGTTATTTCTTATCCATAAAAATCTACAACCCCTCTTAAAACGATGGTATCGAAACCCCATTAAAACTACACCCCTTCTAGAAAAGTGATGGCTCTATTTCAACCATACAAATTAAACAAATCAATGGTATCAAAATCATCCATTAGCAAGGTTCTAGCGCAAGCACCTCCCGAGAAAGTGATGGCTCTATTTCGACCACACCAATTTTCCGGAGCGAGCAAGCGAAAAGTCGTTGGGAGGGAAGGGTACCCCCTTCGGCGCCGCGGACGGCCACCCCCTAAGCATTGCACCGACATGGGTTCGTTGTTTTGCAACCATCATCTGCCAAAAGTATGCATACATTCCGAACAAGCGAAAAGTCGCTGAGCCCTACGCATGCCACGACCCCTTTTAGAATCTGCGAAAAGTTAGACTCTTATATGGAGGAGGAGGAGGACGGTTCCAATCAGCACTTTAGATGTGATATAGACACTATAAAAGAGGCATTCAGAACAGAAGAATGTGTCCTTCGAACTGAGGACCATTAATTATCTTTTAATAGTTCGAAAACTGTTAAAAGATTATGATCGCCTACTCCTTTATTGCATAGTGACCGTGAGCCAAGGTATGGATACCATCTTCCAATATATGACGCTTGTCATCTTTTCCTGATAGGGCAATCTTATTGACTTGTATGGAATGAATCTCATGCTTTGTGCTCCTGATGAGATTCATGGTTCTATGCTGTACTTCTTGCTTGAATAGGCAGTTCTTGTAGTCCTCGAAGGATATCCTGTTTTTCACGACACATTTCTTTACTCCTTTCGACTTTTTCACCAGGTCAACCTCAGTTTTACAGGCATACATCTTAGATCTTAAGCCAACGAACTCTTCTAAGATCTTCCCTGCATTTTCATCCTTCATCTTCCCCAAGACCTTTTTATTTACTCGAGGCATACCATACCTATTGTTTTCTGGATAATCTGATGTATCAAAGTAGTCAATCAATCCTTTCATATCCTCATAAAAGTCCTCGGTCTGTATGTCATAGATGTAACTGTCAGTGTCCATGTACAATAGCTTGATATCACCCCCATATTTAGGCTTCATAAGATTATAATGGAAGTCATACATCAGATGCTTCGATAGATCTAATATACTCATGCCGACGTATATTGGCTTATTAAAAATCACTTTCGTCTTGTTCATATGCACGGCGGCTAATCTTTCGTCAAAAATGGTCCTTCCCTTGAAGTTGGGCTTAGCAACTAGCTTCTCCGCTTTCTGGGGATCGCATACTAGCCTAATATCGAGTCGCTTCCTGATATTTTCCATCGTCTTGCCAAAGACCGAGTTGTTCATAAGTTTGAAGAAGTCTTTCTCAAAGTCGTTGGTTGCCTTGGTCCTCATATCAGTGTTCAGGTCTATGTACCTCTTCAACCAGGGAGACTGCTGAAACTCCAACACTTTGTGCACCTTTTTGAGCTTCACCCCCAACTGCAACAGCTGCTTCAAAACCCTGTAATGAACCACATAATGCTCTTTGTCATAGAGGGTCGTCAGTAGTTTTGGCTGTTTTGAGCCATCGGGCATCCTGCTCTCAGGTGCTAGAGGTATGTCTGAATGGAGGTTGTGCAGATGGGTCGGGTACTGTAGGTCGCAATCTACGATGTATCCTTTGTCTGAGTCATCCTCTACTTGGGTCACATCTGACACAGTGCTCCACTCGAAGCCACCATGCGGTAGGTATTGACTCATGGCCCATCCGTAGAGGTTGTTGGCGTCAAGGTACATCAGGTAGTTAGACTTCTTGTTCTCGTCATAGTCCCTCATGTACTTGTTGTTCGCCCTCCCATATCGGTTACAGCACTGAGAGATGCCTCCTCTGGTCCCCTTTTCTAGCATGAGTATCATGTCATAGTCTGTCAACAGCTCTAGCTCAACCTCTGTGGTTTTGAGCATGGCGTCCCACGAGAGTCCGGGTGCAGTGAAGTACCATGCAGGATCCAACTTATAGGTCTTTAGACAGACATCTCTAAAGTGTTCCATGATGTCGGCTAGGATGAGTACATCAGTCTTCACATACAAATCGGAATATTCACCCAATGTCTTAATGTTGAAGGCCTTCCATACCCTTTTAGCGTGCTCGTAGTCCTCATCCTTTATGTGTGACTCATTCAATTGGTTGTAAAAGTCTTCTTTTGGGGGCAGCTTGGTTTCTTCGCATTTGTCCCACGAGTCCATGTAATCGTATGGATAGACGCCTTTTCGGGTGACGAGGTCCAGTTTGTCCTTGGGGAAGTACTTGGCTGTCTCCCTGAACTCCTTTACGTTCTTCGCAAGACTGTCGAGGCTAGCGGCCATGAACTTGAATGAGTCGACAAACCTCAACTTTATACCAGGTACCTTTACTTTCTTCCCATCGCCTACTTCTACAGTTTTTGCCCCGACCTCCTTACTGAAGGAAATGTACCTCTCCTCGTTGTTCGGGATGACATCGATATCACCTTGGTCTCTACCGAGCTCCTTTATGAAGAGATGGGCGTCGTAGCCAGATAAGTTGTGGATAAACACTGGAATGAACGAAGGCTCTTGGTACTTTAGGTTGCAAAGGTTGTGAGCAGGTCCTCTGTAGTTCGATTCACATTTCGCCGGATTGAGAAGATGGTCATGATCTCTAACTTTTCGGAAGTCAGGTTCATCCTTGGGCGAATAGGGTGAAGGTTTCTTCCTGATATCTTCGTCACAGATGTGGCAAACATGGGTCCTTTGGAAATGCTCTTCATCTTCGGTGGTCATTTTGATGGGTTGCTTCTTATCATAAATGTTCTTTATCGCTAGCGCCTCAGTCTTCACTGTATCAAAGAACAGCTTGGTGGCATTGGGTCCTCTGTATGTGATTGGTGCCTTATAGTCTGCATGTTTATATTTGATGTAGACAGTGAAGCTCATAGGTTCATGCTTTTGATATTTATGTAAGAATGAGCTGTCTTTTGTAGGGCAGCAGGTGTTTATCTTGTTTGTCAAGCACTCGAAGTCTCCGTACATCACAAAGGGTAATCGTAAAGACCTTTGATAGTTTTTGAACCGCAGAGATTCGTTCTCCTCGGGCATTACAATCTTTACTGGTGTATTCTTCCTACAATCCGTTTCATGAGCTTGGAGGTCCTCTTCGGAGTAATAATACAGCAGGCATCTCTCACAGGTGAATATCTTTCCGTTGTGTTTAGTCACTTGTCCGCTTATCAATTTGGAGAGGTCTTTTATCCAACAGTAATGACTGTTTCCTTCCTTATTCTTTATGTACAGCAAATTGATGTGTTTGTCTTCCTTATTTTTAGTGATTCTCAATGGGTAAATATCATTACCTTCGTATGAATATATGTTCACCGATATGTTATTCAACTTTTCGAACCTGTTAAATACTCTATCTTCCATCTTCACTGGAAACTCAATGCCTTCAAACTTTAGCTCATTCTCATACGGTTTATATTTGGTGACTCTTTGGGCATCTTTTTCCGCTGGATGTAGTGCAGAGAGTATTGCCCACCTGAAACACTTATTATCCTCATTTTGTACGTTAATGACTGCCTTTTTATCTTTAATTCTTTTCGGTAAATCAATGTAGGATGATCCTCTCAGCGGGTTGTATTTATTGATCTTCACCTCAAGGCTTTTAATTCTAACAAGCGTCCATCCCGAACCCTTAGCAACAAACTCCTCCATTTCTGTCAATAATTTTTGGATAACCGATCTGTAATAAGCTACCAAATCAGTTGATTCTAAGATGACTGCGTTTTCTGTTTTGAAGTTTTTCTCCATTTCTATAATAGCATCGTCTTTACCCTTTTGATAGTCACAGAGGAATTCGAAATTAACCTTCAAACCATGCAGCCTCTTTATGTGTTTAGTGATGAGTCCCCGGACTAGTGATGCCACATCGTTCAAAAAGTCGTTGGGAAGCATCAGGTTGTGTTCATTTTGGATGTCGTACGTCTTCAAGCGAGATTCAAAGGCTGTATTAACTTTGTGGAGGGTGTAGAGCCTTCTCTCTCGCGTATCTAAAAACAGGTCTGAGTCAAACCCGAAATGACGGTTGAACAACACGCTTTCTATGTATGCTATGATGTCTGCCCTCCTTCCTAACCTGGAATAGCCTCTAATGCCATGCGTTCGACAAAATACCCGTAGTTGGGGGAGAGTCATGTGATGTAGTCGATGCTCCACCCTTCCACACTCTGGGAGAGCGGTTGCCTTCTTTGGTTTATAGTTTAGGTGCCCTTTAGATTGTAGGTGCTTATTCATGCTTGATCCCTTAAATAACTTACCGCAACACCTGATCTTACGCACTCTGTTCTTCTTTGGCTTGCTAAACAAGTCATTGTGGAAACTGGAAAAGCCGTTATGATATTGAATAAGGTCGACCAGCTCCAACTTTTTAAGTTTCGAGTAACCTCGAATATTATTTTCACGACAGTAGCCTTGCAACTGTCGAACGGTTTTAGATTGAAAATCCATTTTGTCTTTCTTTATATACTAAATACATTTCTTTAAATGCTTTTATTATTGAAGGGGTATACTTTAAACGATTCAATTTTAATGAGTATTTCAATCATTAAAAATAAAGTCATATCTACATCTATTAAATTATGGAAGGGCATGTCATCGATGTCGGTCGATCGCTATCGCTATCGCTATCACTGTCAGCCTGATATATTGAAAAGGTTTCGTAGAGGTTTCGAAAAGGTGGTTTTTTTACCACGAAACCCTCTAATGGTGTACAATAATATAAAACCCTGAAGCCAACATATAATCTTAATAATCTTATTTCATCCCTGGTCAAAATCATACCAACCCTGGGTATATCATTTTTTAAAAATATAATTGAGTTATTCGACAAACGTATTAGGATAGATTTCCCGTGCTCAGTAATGTCAGAAACCAAATATAAGCCATCCACTGACTCAAAGTTATCAGTACTCAAATCGTTTAATTTTTTAACAATACGATCCATATTCTTTATTTAAAGGATAAATATATTCAAACTTGAGGAAGGTAACAAAGGGTATCTAAACATTTAATGGTTGATCAACCATTAAATATTATTATGAATATAAAAATTTATGGTTCATTTTTGTCCAACTCGGGTTGTATGTCGACAGGTTCATTTTTATCCAACTCAGGTTGTATGTCGATAGGATCATTTTTACCCAACTCGGGAGGTATGTCGATAGGTTCATATTGTACCACAAATCTATTACATATGTTTGTCAGAAGGATGCAAACCAGCTTTTTAAAATGGACTATAAAAATGGCTTATAATTTCAAAGTCTTGATCATGGTAATATTTTGATTGTTAATATTTAAGAGGCATTTCTTGTGCTCTTTTAAGATGAAGTAAAAAACATAATCTTTGGGGGCAGCGTTCCTTAACCTCCAGTTAAACTCAATCATTAAGTTATTCGTATCGGTATAGTTTTGATGATGAGAGAGATTAAAGCAGATGATTGGATACAACTTACCAAAATTCGAATAATTGACCATACAACCTGTTTCAGACGTGATGGTGTTGAGTCCAGATTCCAAAAAGGCTGTGTATAATCGATTATAATCACTTTTCTCAAAATCCATCATGTAACTGACAGTTGGCACTTTTACATTGTTGATCATTAACCAACATTCCGTCATATCTAAGTTATCAAACAGCATGTTATTGCGCTTCGAATTTTCGTATCTTTCAGTGTACTGAGGAATTACGTACAAAGATAAGACTTCATCAGAAGTAGCTTTTATGGTATAAGAGCCGCTAGCGTTTTTATAGAAAATATTAGACTTTACAATGCTGTGTTGGTTCCAGTTTATTTCTACATCCTTATTCGATAACTTTAATTCGTTAAATATTGAAGCCGCCGCATTTTTAAATCGTACGTAAGGTAGCCAGAGTGATAAATCTTCTAGAACGACTTTATAGATCTTATGTTGCTCGTTGGTGTACAGCATATTTAGACTGTGATTTCTCTGGAACTCAAATTTGACTTGGAACCCCGTGATTACTTTTTTATATTCACGGAAGAAATCAAACACGTACTTTAGTGGGATCCATATAGTTACAACCTTGCTATTTTTAGTGAATTCGCTTCTTTCTGTATATCCCTGGTTATGGTTCTCATTAATTCCGAATTTTTCGAAAAACTCAGTAATCTTTGTGGTATCTACTAACGTGCCATCATATTTCAAGCGTTCTCTATCAGCTGTGTCCGACGTATCAGTGTAGAACAGCATATTAGTAGCTTCGGCAGAAGAATAGTCAGGCGTAAAATGTATTAAGCCCAACACTTGTCGCATAAGAGCGGAATAATTTATGTTGGATTCTATTTCAGTGGTTCCTAATGTAAACCTGTTAGCATTGATCAAACCACCTCCATTCACGAGAGCTACATTATCATTCACTATGGCAGTACCATCGTTGTTAACAATTTTCAATTTTTGCTGTAAATAACCGTTAGAGTATAAAATGTTGGCGTTGGTGTCTTGAATAAAGAAATGGTAAGAGGCATTTTCCATAGAATTATCACTATTTTCATGCCTTACCTCTCTATATTCGAAACTTTCGATGTCATCATCGTAATAATAATTGGTGCTGTTTAATTCAAATATTTTATTCATTTATTATAATATAATTTTTTTCTTCTCCTCAATTTAATAGCTATATGGCTATTAAATCGAATTTAGAAAAACTTTAGTCCAGCTCCATGTTTTTTCTGCTTTGATAATATCTCCTTTATTTTATCCTGCACATACTTACCTTCTAATTCGGCCTCCTGCAGGACGTCGGAAAAGAACCCTCTTCCTTGTATCTTCTTACTCTTTCTTTGAAGTCTGTGTTTATTCATTTCTTTATTATAGGGCGATAAAATTGTATTGTACTTCTTGCTTATTGAGCGGTATTAAATCACCTCTATGATTGGTTACTTGCATTCTGATTCGGTAAACACTATCCATTCGAACAGGGTAAAACAGAGGTTTGTCAAATGATTTTATAATCTGACTACCTGGACGATTACTGTTTGTAAATGAATAGATGACGTTTGTAGAGTTGAAACCGTTGATATACGCCCCCTCTGCGACATCGCAATGTATATAAATGTTATCGTTTCCCCCAGATAAGTCAGCAATGTACTTTCCTACTTGTTCAAGCTCTTCGTGGATTTTAGGCTCGAAACCTATAAGTTTATGCAGGTTTTTGGTTTTCGTTAAATCGATCTTATACCCGTGTTTTAACTTAATGGCTATTCGCTGTCGTTCCTCCACTATTCCGAATTGTATCGGCGGATCGCTTCCAAAAAAATTAATCATGTAACGATTCAGCCCCTTGATAGTGTAATTTCCATCTGGTATCGTCAAATTTAACCACTGCTGACCATCAAAGTATGATAATTCCTCATCTTTGATATTGTCCCATGAAACGTACATCGAAAAGGACTGAAGGGCAATCTGTTTAAAGGTGAAAGGTCTAGTGTATTCAATCGTAAAATCTTCTGATTTTTCCGCGTTTTTAGAATCTAATATCAATAGAACCATTTTATTTATAGAGAACATTTTTTTCATTGAAGTCGCTGGGTTCTTGGGTAAAAGAATATAGCACATCTACAACTGGCTTACCCTTGTTTCTTTCACGAATGTACTTCATACAAAAGTAGCCGCATTTGACGGAAGCAGGGTGCTGTAGAAAGCTCGAGTTACACCCGATATTTTTCTTTCCAGAAGTCAGTAGATACTTCTTAATGTTAGGATGAATTTTGTATACGTGTTCTCCAAAAGGATCAAAATACTCAACAAAGTTATTTTTAGGATCGTTATAGTAGCAGACCCAGTGCGTACCAGGTCCTGTGACAATGTCCAGATTAATAATACCGTTTTCAAACCGACTCATCTTTTTAGGCAACAGATCGGAAGTAAAGACGCCCCTAAACCCCTGTTCATGTTTCATATTTTGTTTAATTACTTCGTCTGATATTCCCAGTTTTGATAGACGCCCTTTCCAATGGGTCTTTTTTTTACACATCCAGATCCTGAAATTTTTTCCAAAGCTTTCTTTGCTCCATATCCAGCCGCCCCACTTGCAGCACCTAGTGCTAAAGCCTTGGCCCCAGCAATTAACGCAGGTAATAGAAAAGGTAGAAAACCACCCGTTTTCTGGAGCTGCGTCTTACTGATAGTGATACGCTTCCCCTTCCCAATTTGAGCTATCTGTGTTCGAGTTAAATGTATATCTTTGTTGGGGGCTTTTGTCTTATCTATTTGTAGAGATACTTCTTCTCCTTTCTGGTATGCAGATTTTAGCTTAGCAATCTGATGATCGCTTAAATGTATTTTAGTTTTTATGTAATTACTCATTTATTTAATGAAAAATTTTTGTAGTATTGTTTTACTTGCTCGTTGGTCATAGTTCCTTCTCTCAACAATGCATCCAATAAATCAACGACTTGATTGTGTAACTTTTTACTTTTGGACCCTTTACATATCTTATCAGTCAATCGGGCTAAAATTTCCATTTTGTCTTCTACTCCTTTACCGATATAAATTTCTTTTCTTTGCAAGTCTCTGAGTCGATCCCGATAATCTCCTAACGTAGTCATATGATCTCTCAAATAATCAACCTTAGCTAATAAGCGATCTTCTCTTTCTTCATCCTTTTTAGTCATTCGAGACATCTGACTCATAATGTTTCCTTTTTGACGAGACATTTTTAGGTAAGTATCATTTACTTTACTCATAATTTCTTGCAAAGTTTCCTTGGTCTCATGGTACAATTTTGAGGGTCTTGGAAAGTTATTTTTCTCTAAAAACTCTACATCCAATTTTTTATCAAAATCATAGACTTCTAAAGGCGATTCAATAGCTAGAGGAATGTGATCAACAGCATCTTTTATAGCCTGAATATTCTCCTTTCGATTAATTTCTTGTTCTTGTAGCTTTTCAGTTACAGGCTTGTGAAAGTCCGATAGTGCTTTCTGGATACCTAATTTTTGCTCTAGTTGTTGTTCGTTGTTTTTTCTAATTTCAGCCTGAAGCTTATAAACTTTAAGTTCATATTCAACTTCCTTTCTTAATTTCTTATTTCGTTCTTTTTGTATAGCATTCATCTTTATTATTATGCAAGAAAAATTTTACTTAAGCAAATTATATTTTTACTGAAGCAAATTTTTAACATTAAATAAAGATGATTCAAATTAAAAATTATACAGAAGCAGAAGAACTTGTCGATGCAAATCAACATTATTTATTACCTAAACACCCTTTCAGACTTCTAATCGCTGGAGCTTCAGGTACTGGTAAAACGAACTTATTGCTGAATTTTATATACGACTATCTCGAATTTGATAATTTGTTCGTTTGTGCAAAAGATATGTACGAACCCAAGTATGGCAAACTGAAAGAAAAGTACACAATGTTTGAGGGTGTGGATATAGACTCGATAAAGTACCCCAAAAAGAAGAAGAAAATTATCCTAGAGTTATATGAAAGATTCGGCAAGAAAGGAACTTTATTCTCCTCTGATACAAAAGAATTTATAAAAGTGGATGACCTGGACCCATCTTGTAAAAATGTTGTTGTCTTTGATGACTGCATGACTGACAAGGACCAGAGGAGCATAGAAGATTTTTTCATCAGAGGTCGGAAGAAAAACGCCTCAATCATTTATCTTTCTCAATCTTATTATAGAACACCCATTGTTATCAGAAGAAACTGTAATTACTTGATATTTTTTAATATTCAACCGAGGGAGATTCAACAGATCATAAGAGAGATAGATGGTAGTTTGACAAAAGAAGAATTCAGTAGATTATATAAAAAGTGCATGCAACAGCCGTATGATTTCTTTATGCTTGATTTAGTTAATCCGGCTCTGAGATATCGGAAGAAATATTTCACCCCTATAAATAAAGATGGAAGGATACTTGCAAAAGAAAATTTACGTATATAGAAAGAGCTACCACCACTACCATAAAATTAGTGTCACTATGACCGTTAGCAAGTTCGTTTTAAGTTCATTGGGTTTATCAGCTTTTGTACTTGTTCCCTTAGCTGCTCTGAGCTTAAGCGTCGGTATTGTTGAAGTTATTGATAAAGCTTTGAATATCGCGGAAAGGAAAGAAGAGTACAAACAGTCTTACAAGTTTTACAAACAGCTGCTCAATTCATACAAATCGAATACCCTATCAGAAGAGGAAGTGTATAAGCGAGAGGAGGATTTCATCAATAATTTAGTCTACTTACCCAGAGAAAAATATATGAAACAAACCCTGCTGAATGGATATCAATATGTGAGTAAATAATTTTTTATATATAAATAAATGTGTAGTAAAAAGACTTGCAATAAAGGAAAAGGTGTTGTTAACGCAGCAATTAATAATTTACCGTTTGAAATGCATCTGCCAGGGCATCAATTTACAGGACCAGGAACTCAACTGCTCAGAGGAAAAACTAGACTGAACCCCGATTTAACATACAAAGAATGGAGTAAGCCTATTAATAGGGTTGATGATAGTGCCTATAAACATGACGTGTGCTACATTAAAAACAAAGATACCGAAACCAGAAACAAAGTGTGTGACTCAAACATGATTAAAGAATTGGACGACATTCCCAATCCAAGTTTTCGTGAAAGGCTAGATAGAGCTGTTGTGAAGCCTATTATCAAAGCAAAGAAGGTATTTGGAATGGGCTCAAAAATATATTGTCTCAAATGTAAAACACACACCGACACTAAAGATGAACAGCATGTCACCTCTAAAAACGCTAGACCAATGTTGAAAGGTATTTGTGTGGGTTGTGGTTCTAAGAAGTGCCGTTTTTTACCGCTGAAGGGGTAACTGAGAAGGGTTGCCCCGAAAAGGTTTATTACGATCCCGAAACAGGATTTTGTGGCATAAATGTACTGAGCAGAAAAACTGGTTTAAGTCGAAAAGAAGTCTCGGATTTTTTACACCGACAGGATGTATACACAAAGCATAAACCACTTATCCGTAAGTTCAAAAGAAGGAGAATTTACGTGTCACATATCGACGACCAATGGCAAGCTGATTTACTGTTTGTCTATAAATTTGCGAGAAGTAAGTTTAATGATGGTATCAAGTACTTATTAACAGCTGTTGACTGTTTCAGTAAATATGCATGGGCTGTTCCTCTAAAGGATAAATCAGCAGAAGAAGTAACTCAAGCATTTAAAAAGATCTTCAAAGAAAGAATACCTGAAAGGGTTCAAACAGATAAGGGTTTAGAGTTCGTCGGAAAAACAACTCAAAAATTATTCAAAGAAAATAATATCCAATGGTTCACTACTGAAAATGTTGAAATAAAAGCTGCTATGGTTGAAAGATTTAATCTCACTCTTGGTAATAAAATAAAGCTCTACTTGTGTGCAAATAACACTGAAAGATACATAGATGTATTGGATGTATTAGTGAAGAATTACAACAACTCATACCACAGAAGTATAAAAATGACTCCTGTTGTAGCTAGTCTAGAAGAAAACAGTAGTGAAGTCTACCACAATTTGTTTAAAGAAAAGGTCATACGTAAACATAAATACCAGGTAGGCGATAAAGTAAGAATATCTATATATAAGTCTACCTTCAGAAGGGGGTATCAAGCAACTTTTACAGATGAAATATTTGTCATTTCTGAAGTATTAGAAACCGACCCAATCACTTATAGAGTTCAGGATTTAAATAATGATGAGGTTAAAGGCACTTTTTATGAATATGAATTAGTAAAATATGATAAGAAAGACAATGTGTATAAGATTGAAAAAATCATCAAAAAGAAAGGGGACAAATATCTAGTTAAATGGTTAGGTTATCCTGAGACTAGCTGGATTGATAAAAAAGATTTAGTTAATTAATTTTTAATAGCCGAATAAGCTATTAAAAATTATAATCACTTATCGGGGTCATACCTCAGCTCTTCGTGACATGTTGTTCAAACGTACCAGCCATTTTTAATTAATAGGGTTAAAAACTCCAATTTAATGCTTCGAAGATGGTTCTGCAGATTTCTTCATTCTGAATAAGCGTCTTCTTGAGTTTAGGTAACTTAACTAGAAGGCGTGAAATATAGATGTCGTAACCTCTTTTCCGTAACATATGGTATAAGATATAGTCTTTGCTGATTATGTTTTTTCGCTCTGGGTACATCTCCTCATATTTATGGATAAAAGAAGAAAAGTCGTTCAAAAGCTCTTCTTCTAAGGGTAGGTTATGCAACCCTAACCATTTAGCCAGATTTTTCATTCGATGTTTTCGCCTCTGTTGTTTCTGCATGTTTAAATACATATCGAGATTATTGATAGGGGGTTCATTTGGATTATACCTCAGCTCTTCGTGACATGCTTGGCAAATGTACCAGCCATCATCATTTTGAATTACATATTTGTGTTCACATTCATGAGTTTTCAAGTCTCCGTCTGAGGTAACTTTATTGTCCAGACCTAACATTCTTATTAGTTCCAACATTTCCTTCGATGTTTTGTCTTCGATCATTATATTCTTTTATAAGTTTGACAATTTTTTCAAACTGATCATGCAACTTTTTTAAAGATTTTTTCACTTCTGAAATGTCATCGCTATAAACATCTAATTGAACATACTGATAAAGAATTCTATAGCGAAATATCTCAGACTCAATTTCATTCATTTATCTATATCTTTTGTTTTCTTTAACTCAGATAAAATACGAAGCAGTATTATTTTCCGCTTGGAGAGTTTCGACCTTGTTTTCTACTTCCTGCTTTCATAACGTCTGTAGCGAGCGCTGACCTTGAGTAACATCTCTTCCTCTTTAAAGAAGAGTTCTCTCAGAGGTAGAAAAAAGCGGAGATTACGAGAATCAAAGAGAGATGGCAGCACTATATGGGGAGGAAGCACTATATGGACAGGAGTAGAATTTATTTTTCGCGATTGATTTTAAGCATTTTATTCTATATTTTTTAATCAGATATACAATAGTGATAGATATTTTGAAGAATTCTTACATTATAAGAGGGAAATAACTTGTTTAAAGTGCTATTTTTGAAGATTTTCGCCTGTGGTGTAATGGTTAAATTAAAGGTATGTGTATATTTTGATGGGTACCCATGGCAAACGGTTAGCGCGCAGACCTATTAACATCTAGGTCCCAGGTTCAAATCCCGACCTCTCCCAGGTTGTTAATCAATCCGGGTTGATGGTTTATTGAACTATACCGAGCCAAAAATGACATGTCGGCTTGCTTTAGTCGTTGTTCCAATAAAGCAAGCACTCTTCGATAATAAGTGGTGGGCGGGCCCGACGCTAGGCGTCAAAGTCTTACAGTGTTGTCCTTATATGTTGTTTGTAAGCCTCAGTGGCGGTAGGCTCAGAGTGTATTTGGTCTTGAATTCGGCTCATCAAGAAGGGCCCCTTGGTGGGTCGAATTTGAGATTGAATATACTCTGAGCCTACCGGGGGGCATTTTGCAAAAATTTTTAGGAGTTATGGTGGAGTCATTAAAGTAAGTTAAAAATTTAAATGGAAAAATAAAAATGGATGCGCTTATTAATTATCTGCTGGACAAGAAGTTGGTACATCCTGAAGATCCCAACTTTTTATGGCCCTTCAAAGACACCCTTACATATCATGAGGGAAAAGCCGTTTACACCTTCTTATCACCTTCATTAAGGGTATAGCGGTGGCCATTGACATCGACAGCGACTGGTTCAAGGAGTTATGGTGGCCATTTTCTCAAAAGAGGCATATTCTCGGGACTATGCCGCTTTTAGATTTTCTCACTTCCATTAGAACACCTCCCACCCAATGATTGTTGTTGGTCTCTCTTATCTCGTAAAAGCTGCCCTCCACAAGTGGAGGGCAGCTTTTACTGAAGCAAATGAGGCTTGCCCAGTTGCGAAATCACCAGCCTGAAGCCGCCTGTAAATCGGTGTATATTTTTTAATGGTGATGATACCATTAAAAGAAAATTTACTGTTCAAATTTAAACATTTGCGCTGGTAGTGCTTTCCCGACATCTTTAGTTCCCAAATATACAAAGAATAGAGGTTTAATCTCATTAAGCTTCATATAGTCGGACGCATTTTCGTCGCATCGTTTCGGTAGATACATTTTTGTGCCGTCTTCTAACTCCACTACTAGTTTGTCACCATATTTGGTTTTGACCTGTTTAATTTCCATGACAGGGTATTTTACGTCGATATTGAGCTCATGCATCTTCTTGAAACTTCCTTCCAATGTACTAAGTGCGTTTAGTTTGTTCAACAGTTCCATGGTTTTTGTTCTTTCTTTACATTAGAATTCTTTTCTTTAAGTGCTTAAAATATTGTTGGGGTATCATTTTTTAACGGACCCGCAGATTCTAAAAGGGGGTGCTCGCCGAAGGGGGTACCCTTCCCTCCCAACGACTTTTCGCTTGTTCGGAATGTATGCATACTTTTGGCAGATGATGGTTGCAAAACAACGAACCCATGTCGGTGCAATGCTTAGGGGGTGGCCGTCCGCGGCGCCGAAGGGGGTACCCTTCCCTCCCAACGACTTTTCGCTTGCTCGCTCCGGAAAATTGGTGTGGTCGAAATAGAGCCATCACTTTCTCGGGAGGTGCTTGCGCTAGAACCTTGCTAATGGATGATTTTGATACCATTGATTTGTTTAATTTGTATGGTTGAAATAGAGCCATCACTTTTCTAGAAGGGGTGTAGTTTTAATGGGGTTTCGATACCATCGTTTTAAGAGGGGTTGTAGATTTTTATGGATAAGAAATAACCTTTGTATTCTAAAAGTGGGTTCGGTTTTTATGGGGTTTTGCGAGCCATTATTTTTAAGAGTGGGTGGTAATTTTAATGGTAAAATACAGCCATTACTTTTCTAAAAGTGGGTGGGATTCAATGGAGGTCTGAGAGCCATTGTATAGTCGAATTTGTGTGGGTGATATTGGGCCATTACGTTCTAAAAGTGGATCCGGTTTTTATGGGGGTTTTACGAGCCATTGTTTTTAAAAGTGGGTGGAAATTTTAATGGTGTGAAATAGTACCATTACGTTCTAAAAGTGGGTGTGGATTTAATGGGAGGTTTCACACCATTGGTTTTAAAAGTGGGTGGGAATTTTATGGGTGATATAGAGCCATTACATTCTAAAAGTGGGTGTGGTTTTAATGGGGGTGTTTATGGGTCTGCGCCAGCTCTCTCATTCCCACACTACTCAGTGACACTCACTACGCGGTTGGTTATCCTATGTATTATCATCCAATTTTATCTTTTTTGTGATATGTCACACATTTACATTTCTAATTTGATATAGGGTCCCTATTCACAATGTTCAATTTTCAATTAAATATAACTCGCTCAATGTTAAAGATACAGATATGCGGTTTTTTTTAATGATCTTGCTTCATTAAAAATAAAAATTTTCTGATTGACCCAATTTGTCTAAGGGGGTCGTATAAAAATTTAAAAAGTGTAACTTTTTGAAAATGAATGGGAGGACTATTTCATTAACGTAGTCTTATTTCCTACCTAACTTTTAACATGTTTGCAATTTACACTGCCCACTTATCTCCAACAGGTAATGAATTAAAAAGCGTTTCAATATTTTCGGGACACACTGCATGCAACTACTTAACCTAAACAAAACATATCATATATAAAATATATCAATAAAATATTAGCGGTACATGTTAGCGGTCCGCATAAATATTTTATTTTATAATTTTAGCAATTTCGTGCTCTATTTGGCGATAACTGTTATCTATTTAAGGCTTAACAAATGGCTGCCGTTAAGAAAATTGACCAATGGCCGTAAATAAAATAAAATGAAAATTTAGATTTGATATGGCAGGATTAGTATTTCAATACGTAGACAGAACTCTCAGTGAAAAAAATGACCGTGGCCAAATATGCAAATGACACATGTTGGCCCGGATATTAACAATTAAATCTTGTCGATATATTCTAGCTATGCCTTTTTTCATAATTGAACATAATTATCAGGATGTTTAAATTTGTTTATTTACTGATAGGCCTGTATGGGCCACAAATTATACGAAACTCATTTAAATTGCTACATGTTTTTCTACTCAGACGGATAAGCTAAGGCCAAAAGTGAAGGTTAGGAGTAATAAAAACTATTTAAAAAAGTTATACGAACTGTTGATGATATAAAGGGAATTAACTTCTGACTAATTGCGACTTCCAATATTTGCCTGTTTTGCGTATAGTAAAAATCTGATGTGGGCAGCACATGACTTTCCCTGCAGTCTTATCCACGTTCTCTTTATTTCAATTAAATTTACTTCACTTTTAATTCAATTTTCGTTCTCATTTGATAACTGGACTTATTTTCAAAGGTGGCGTGGAGAAAATACGAAAAAAACTAATATATCTCGAGAACGGCTAGTCCTAGTGTAATGGGGTTGGTCTTATTCTTTTCTTCGTTAAAAATTACGTATTAAACGAGCATTTAATGGATATATTTGAGCATACGTAGTTCTTTATTTTAAATTTTGGCGATTTTTGCGGGCCATCTTGCAAAAAAAGGCAGTTTATTTTTTTCGAATCGTACCAAAATCTAATCAGCTCCAGTGTGAACCACAAGTGATTTATCTACCAAATTTTGTGAAATTCGATCGATTAGATTTTTAGCTAGAGTGGATACAAGATTTTGCGGGCCATTTCGCAAAAAATGGTGGGTTCTTTTATCCCAAATCGTACCTAAAACTAATCAGCACCAGATCCGCCCACAAGTGACATACCTACCAAATTTTATAAAATTCGGTCAATTAGTTTTTTAGTTAGAGTGGATACAAAATCTGCACAGACAGACAGACACACAGACAGACATACAGACACACAGACAGACAGACAGACACACACACATACGTCACGCTAAAAATAGTTTTTTCGTATTCTAGAGGTCTCGAAACGTGTAGATCCGTCAAAAACTCGAGTTGTGATTTTCGGCATGATTCCAAAACTTTCCCTATACATTACCATGTATTGCAGGGAAAGTAAAAATCTGATGTGGGCAGCACATGACTTTCCCTGCAGACTTATATTAACGTTCTCTTTATTTTAATTAAATTTATTTCACTTTTAATTCAATTGTCGTTCTCATTCGGTAACCGGACTTATTTTCAAAGGTGGCGTAGAGAAAATACGGAAAACTAAAATATCTCAAGAACGGCTAGGCCTAGTGTAATGGGGTTGGTCTTATTATTTTCGTCGTTAAAAATTACGTATTAAACGAGCATTTAATGGATATATTTGAGCATACCTAGTGCTTTAGTTTAGATTTTGACGATTTTAGCGGGCCATTTTGCTAAAAAAGGCAGGTTATTTTTTTCCGAATCGTACCAAAATCTAATCAGCACTAGGGTAACCCACAAGTGACTGATCTACCGAATTTTGTGAAATTCAATCCAGTAGTTTTTCAGTTAGAGTGGATACAAGCTTTTGCGGATCATTTCGCAAAAAAAGGCGGATTCTTTTATTCCAAATCGTACCCAAAACTAATCAGCACCAGACTCGCTCACAAGTGACTTACCTACCAAATTTTGTGAAATTCGGTCCATTAGTTGTTTAGTTAGAGTGGATACAAAATCTGCACAGGCAGACAGACACGCAGACACACAGACAGACAGACAGACACACACACAGACGTCACGCTAAAAATAGTTTTTTCGTATTCTAGAGGTCTCGAAACGTGTAGATCCGTCGAAAACTCGAGTTGCGATTTTCGACATGATTCCTATACTTTCCCTATACATTACCATGTATTGCAGGGAAAGTAAAAAATCTGATGTGGGCAGCACATGACTTTCCCTGCAGACTTATATTGACGTTCTTTATTTTAATTAAATTTATTTCACTTTTAATTCAATTTTCTTTCTCATTCGGTAACCGGACTTATTTTAAAAGGTGGCGTAGAGAAAATATGAAAAACTAAAATATCTCGAGAACGGCTGGTCCTAGTGTAATAGGGTTGGTCTTATTCTTTTCTTCGTTAAAAATTACGTATTAAACAAGCAATTAATGGATATATTTGAGCATACGTAGTTCTTTAGTATAGATTTTGGCGATTTTTGCGGGCCATTTTGCAAAAAGAGGCGGTTTATTTTTTTCCGAATCATACCAAAATCTAATCAGCACCAGGGTGACCCACAAGTGACTCATCTACAGAATTCTGTGAAATTCGGTCCATTAGTTTTTCAGTTAGAGCGGATACAAACTTTTGCGAGCCATTTCGCCAAAAAAGGCGGGTTCTTTTATCCCGAATCATACCCAAAACTAATCAGCACCAGACTCGCCCACAAGTGACTTACCTACCAAATTTTGTGAAATTCGGTCAGTTAGTTTTTTAGTTACAGTGGATACAAAATCTGCACAGACGGGCAGACAGACACACAGACAGACAGACACACAGACACACACACAGACGTCACGCTAAAAATAGTTTTTTCGTATTCTAGGGGTCTCGAAACGTGTAGATCCGTCGAAAACTCGAGTTGCGATTTTCGGCATGAGTCCAATACTTTCCTTATACATTACCATGTATTGCAGGGAAAGTAAAAAATCTGATGTGGCCAGCACATGACTTTCCCTGCAGACTTATATTGACGTTCTTTATTTTAATTAAATTTATTTCACTTTTAATTCAATTTTCGTTGTCATTCGGTAACCGAACTTATTTTCAAAGGTGGAGTAGAGGAATTACGAAAAACTAAAATATCTCGAGAACGGCTGGTCCTAATGTAATGGGGTTGGTCTTATTCTTTTCTTCGCTAAAAATTACGTATTAAACAAGCATTTAATGGATATATTTGAGCATACGTAGTTCTTCAGTTTAGATTTGGACGATTTTTGCGGGCCATTTTGCAAAAAAAGGCAGGTTATTTTTTTCCGAATCATACCAAAATCTAATCAGCACCAGAGTGACCCACAAATGACTTATCTGCCGAATTTTGTGAAATTCGGTCCGTTAGTTTTTCAGCTACAGTGGATACAAGCTTTTGCGGGCCATTTCGCAAAAAAGGCGGGTTCTTTTATTCCGAATCGTACCCAAAACTAATCAGAACCAAAATCGTCCACAAGTGACTTACATACCAAATTTTGTGAAATTCGGTCCATTAGTTTTTTAGTTAGAGTGGATACACAATCTGCACAGACAGACACACAGACAGACACACAGACAGACACACAGACAGACAGACACACAGACAGACACACATACAGACACACACACAGACGTCACGCTAAAAATGGTTTTTTCGTATTCTAGAGGTCTCGAAACGTGTAGATCCGTCGAAAACTCGAGTTGTGATTTTCGGCATGATTCCAATACTTTCCCTATACATTACCATGTATTGCAGGGAAAGTAAAAGGGTACTTAACTCTCCAATTCCCGAATTTGAAACTAATTATTACGATCACTACTAAATTGAAAATGAGATCTTATAACGTGCGAAATTTTAAGCCCTATTTTGAGATTCATTTAGCATTTGATTATCTCGATGAAACTTCGATAATCTGATTCGAGACTTTAAAATGACTGTTAAAGCACAAATCTTTCCCACTGTGTCTAAGGATTTAACCTCGCACTATTACACCTTTTAGTTTTTTTACTACGTGCTAAAAAGAAAATTATATATCATCATGATTATGTAATAAAATATAGCAGGCATTACATATTGTACTTTTCCACCAAGCTCCATTTATTTATGTTTTTCCACTTTTTGAAATTTTAGATTAAATTTTCTCCATTTGTTTAAAAAATTAAAAATTATATACCTCCCCCCCCCCCCCCCCCACACACAGACACCAGGACACAAAATATGAGCCATCTTTCATTGAAATCAGTTCAGTAGTTATAAGGCTGTAAGTTCGTCAATACTGAAAAATGAAAACCAGAACGACAATCGTAAAAAGTGCCATTTTAAAGGTTTTTTTTTTGTCTCGGGGCTAGCTTTGAGCCTGTTTTACAATGGAAAAGAATGAAGTATTTAGCTTTCTTGGAGGATGAGTTGCAGACCCTTGGAAATCGGAGTTTATCACTATACACTTATCAATTACGGATTCAGACATGATGACTTGGCGAGGTGGACCGCTGTAGCGTCCCTAAAATAACATTTCAAGTGAAAAAAAAATAACAAATGTGCAATTTTGGCCCAAAATAGGTATTACATATGATGCAGAGAATTTAATTCATAAGAATTCTTATCATCCCATTTCTCAATTATTGCTGCTCATTCTCAGAGTAGGGATTGGTCAAATGGGAAGCAAAATCTCAGTATAGTCAGAAATCCGGAATTTTATGGGTAATTTGAACATTCTTCTCTCCTAGCTGCCACATTTTTTTATGGTAATAATAGAATATTTTGGCCTAAATGGAGCATTTGCATGTGCACTGAAACCAAAGCCGTTACATCACCCACTCCCCTTTGACAGTCTTTGTGATTATTGCTATTTATCAGATTTGATAATGTTGAAAGCTTCTTTGCGCACAATTTTAGGCAATTTTTGTAAATTAGAACGTATTTTATCACGCCTGATCTTTAAAACTAAACTTGATATGTTAAGGTAGGCGATATACTAATTATACCTTAAAATGTGCATCATAAAATGTAAAAAACATCGAAAGAATACCTTCTATAATTTTAAAATGATGTTTTAGCTGATCTTACTTTGTGAATGTAAATCGCTCTTCTTGCAAATCTTACTGCAAGAGGCTGTTTTCTTCTTTTGAAACAGATTGACACCATTATTTTATTTTTTATGCTGCTTTATACAATGTACTATAAACTTTCTTACTTATGTTCTGCTTGATTTGTTCTTCTAATTTTTGCGTCAAATTAAAACAAGACCTTGTCTTGATGAAGTTTTGAGTTTCCAAGTATAATAAATTATTGAAGTACTGTGATAATTTAAAAAATCTGATGTGGGCAACACATGACTTTCCTTATATAATGCAATGAATTTACTACTTTTACAGTAAAAAAATAGATTTTTCTTATAGTAGATACTAATATTCTTTCCCAGACATTGAATTTTCGACAAATAGTCGTCATTTTCATTGATTTAGCGTCATTTTTATCCATTTAGCGAGATTTTCGTTAATTTGGCAACATTTCAAAAAGTCGCCAAGTTGGCGATATTCCGCCAAATTCGTCGCCAAAATCTCGCCAAGCGTTATGCACTAAGAAATAAGTTATTCTTACAGCAGATAAATGACTATTGGCTTTCAAATACAAAAGCATTACTCAAAGTATCTTTTTTCATAAATGGAACGAGCTAAATCCACGTCAATGATGTCACCCAATTTATCGCATGGTATTACATATGAAAAGTGAATATGTTTCTCAATAGGAAATATTTTTTTTTATTTTATGACATTTTGATAATTTTTTTAAAAAATGTACAATATCTCGAGAACGGTTCATGTTAGCGTTCTAAAATTTATGCCAATCGCTTTCTAATGAAAAATTACATAAGAAATGTCTATTTGCGTAACTTTATTAGCGGTTTTGATTTTTTGACGATTTTTTCAAAATTTCATTCGAAAATTCAGGGGGGTTCTGAACATTCGATTGCGTATAAAAACAATAGGCTTCCAGTGTTTACTGATTGTGATTTTTGTACCAAATTTGGTTCGAATCGGTTCATTCGTTCGTCAGTTATCGTCTCCACAGACTCACTGAGACACACACACACACACATACTTTCACACATACACACACACATACTTTCACACACACACACACACACACACACACACACACAGACATCACTTCAAAAGTGTTCGATTCGTGATCAGGGATGCTGCTTGAAACGTGCTCTCCCGTCGAAAACTCGAATTCGAATTTTCGACCCCGTCGCAATACTTTCCTTATACATTACATATATAAGGAAAGTAAAAATATCGGCGCTGAATGAATCGCATTCTATAGCTGTTCATAGAACGTTGCATTTCAGTTAGAAAGTTTTTCATAATCAATGATTTATACATGATTGATCTTTTTTGTTGTATTGTTCGACTAGAGCAGAATTGTGTCTGTCACAGAATCCTTTTGAAGCAAACTATGTAGAATTATTCCGAGAGTTAAGAGTTAAGCTGCAAACTAAATAGTACACAAAACCTGTTGGAGAACATAGTTGTATTTTTTACAATTTGCTTTGTGTTTTTGTGAGTAAAATCTTGCTTTCCTTTTTAAATAAATGTCTTACACGATTTTCACATGATCCTGAGTGGTGCTGGAAATCTTCTGGTACCACTTGGTACATCTCTAGACATAATTCACAAAGCATTATGATATTATTAAGCTTTTCAATACAGTTTTATCTCTTTCTGGTGAGTTTTATCTCCTTCTGTGTAACTCCATGGCACCAATATAAAGTCTTTCTGAAACAAGAAAGATTAATCATGCATAAAGCATTGATTATGAAACACTTTCCAACTGAAAGACAATATTATTTAAACATCTTTAAAATGTGATTCATTTAGCGCTGATATTTTTTAAATTATCACAGTCCTTCAGTAATTTGTTATACTTGAAAACTTAAAGCTTCATCGAAAATAGAAACGAATTTTATTCAAATGACGTCATCGAAATATGAATCGTTTGCTTCTCTATGTAAAATAAATGAATATTTCATTCATATCACCTATATTTAAAACTCCAGAGCTAATTAATTTTGCGTGAAAAAGAAATCAGCATTTCTTATACAACTCATCTTACAATGACTTGATTTGTTTACATTCTTCATACGTTAAAATTAGGCTTCATTGTAGAAATACTTAAAGTTTAGTGATCTTTTAAAGTAAAAAAAATTGTAATTGCGTTAGTACAAAATTTAGATATGCAGATAATACGCAAAAATAAAGCGCTTTTTAGACGGATGCAGCAATAAATATAAATTAAAAATACCTTTAAATATTACGATCTTTACACACTGAAAAAAAAATGGATGCCATATTTTATTTTGCAATGAGTCACTTGATCTCTTCATATATCATAGGTGTAATTAATATTTCAAATTATTTTTAAAATTCTATCCAACATATTCTGCTGAAATTTATTTTGTACATTTTATGTGATAATTTGAGTATTTTCTATAATTTCTGAAGCAATTTGTTAATTCTAACTTTGTTTAAATTTTTTTTGAAAAATTAAGTCCTATAGGGTTCAATGTATTTTATTTTTTCAATTTGGGTTAAAATTCGAAACTAATTGGGTGACATTATTCATTTTCCTTCCCATATGTCCCACAGGCCGTCTCAACAACATACTAAAATTTCATTCTGATAAAGTCAATTTTACGGCAGTTATCGTGCGAACGGACGGACAGACAAACAAACAGAATGAACGAAGTCATTAAAACACTCAAATTTAAAGACCCATAATCTTGGGGCAAATGTTATACCGAAAGATCTACAGGAGTTTGGTTAATACAATGAAAGCAAATTTATAACCCTTCTGGCTCTTCAGAGATTGATGAATATTTTCTCGATTGCACTTCCACGCGAAGTGTTCCTTTTTTCGAGGAAATTTACAGCCTCCGGAAGAGCGCCGAAGGATTCGGTCAGCCATTCCAGAGGCACGCGCTTAAAGGGAAGAAAATTGATTACGAAAGCGTGTCGCTGGATGATTCTTAAGGTGGAAAAACCGAGATTTCCACGCATTCCCAAGAACGTCTTACCGAGAAGCGTAGGCACAGCAATTCGAGAAATGAAATTCTCGATTAAAACAATCAATACTAGGAAAGAAAAATGTATCGTTCATTCCTGTGAATTATTGTTAAGGAAAAATTATAAATTAATTTTCAAAGAAGGTTCCATGAAGGAATATTGAAAGGAATTTTCTTAAAAGGGGAGAGACCTTTTGCGCATCTAAATATTTTAAAGATGATGCAGATAACTATAGAGTATCAAGACAACATGAAATCAAAGAAGATATATTGTTATTTTTCCTGGCTGATATTATTGTATAGAGAAAGTGTTGATTTCCCCCAACAATTTCCGAGTCCTTAGACTAAATGGAGCAGTATGAAAAGGAAAATATCGTCTTTTTTGTTGATTCCAGGGTGGCAATTATGACCTTAATATCTTTCAATCTCTGGGAATGTGAGATTTCCAAGAATTGTATGGAAAAAAATAGATAAACTGCTGAACATCATGAACCGCATTGCCCTGCAGTGGATTCCAAGCCACTGCGGGATATATGGAAATGAGCAGGCAGATTTATTGGCTAAGAATGGATCTCAAATGATGCAACCGGATCCTCCCTTGCCTGCGCGGCATATAAAGCGATATATGTCCCTCTCTATTAAAGCTAACCGTTTCAGTCTGTACTGGGAGAGAGCTTCTGGAAAAAAGTGGAACTCCCTGTTAAATAAGTCGGCAAGAATACCCAGTTCCTTGCATAGAGCAGTTGGCGTGGCTTGCTTTAGACTTGCCACGGGTCATGATTACTTACAGAGTCATCTGTATCGAATGGACTGACAGATGTCTTCCCACTTTGCGACCATGGCGTTCCCATGACTGGAGAGCACCTCAACATTTGCCTCGCTGTTCTTGACTGTTTTCCTTTATGTGTTACTGACAAGACTTTTAGTGACTATTTTTACCGTTCTTCTTTGTATTGAGCTGCTCGTCGACTTATGACCGAGAGGTCGGAGACGGGCATAGGATATAAAAAAAAAAAAAATCCGAGTTCGAGATTTTGCCGGATAATTGAGTCCATTTCGAATACTTTTGGAAATATATCCATATAAAAGTGTAGGTGTTTGTCTGTGAGTTGTGGTCAAGATAACGAATGAACCAGCCATTATCAAAATTTATGTATTCAGTAGTATTTGAGCCTATCAAAGATATGAAATTCAAAATTAAAAAAATAATCTCACATTTTTCAATAAGTTTTATTTTTTTAACAGTATGGATCTTGGTGTCGAAAATAGTAGTTTTAATCAAAAAATTTGCTCTGTCCCGTGGTCGATGCTATCGGTGTGGAAAGTTTCATCCTCCTAGGTCACCAACGTGCTTCTGGAAGTTTTGGAAAATCTTTTCGACCCCTCTCCCTCTTTCACGTTCCTGGGAGATAAGTCCGAAATCCGGCTCCGTTAGGTCCTGCCCCGAGATCGATACTATCGGTACTATGAGAGAGAAGCTTTAGCCTTCAAGGTCAGTGGAGGATTATGGAGGATCTGGGAACACAAAATGACGTTATATAATTATTATATAGGCACATTATGTCGAAGGCCCAGACCACACAGCCAACCCTAGGGCTTACAGCAGTTTAATGTGTGGCCGGGATAGGCACATTATGTGAAAAACGAGACTTATTTTGTTAATAATGCTCATGATTAGTCGAATTTTTCTAATTGGGTTGGAGTGTATCAATCAGTAGGGCAACAAGAAAAGTAGTGCTTCTGAGTCTCCAATATAAAGGGGGTCCTACAATATTTTATAGGACAGTCGTAGTTCCGTTGCTCTACGTCGTAGCCTAGGAGAGCTATGAGATATGTTGCTGTGATCAAGATTTAAGAATGGAACTCTGTATTCGAAGCCGAAGCAGAAATGAATTGGGAGTTTCTAGAATCGAAACAATACGAGGAAAAGAACTGGGAAACTGAAATATAATTTTGACTTTATAGAACAGAAAATTACATTTAGAAGTGGAACACATAAGTAAGGGCATGGTGCAATCTTCACTTCTTAATGACCATTTGGAAAATTTGCTGTTAAATTAAATTAAGCTCTTGAAAATGTAACTCGGAAGATAAATCCAAATGTATTGAAATCATGCAAAGAAGCTTATACAATAATTAATGGTAAGACTTATTGGATCTTACCATTAGTTATTGATAAATTCATAGACTAATTCTGAGTTTCGAGTAGAAAATTTTCTCTATATTATAAAAAAGTATCCGCCACCGCCATAGGTGTTTGACAAATTTCTCGTTCCTCTGCTTCGTACCGCAAAACTATAGTATATCAAAATATAAAATTTTGTACACTTGTAGAGACTGGTTTGAACCAAATGAGACAAAATTTGGTACGTGTAATGTGGATGCACAGAAAAAGAAATGATTAAAATTTCAGAACAATTAAGATGATTTATTGCACTGAAAAATCTACACAAAGTCAGCACGTTAATATGGCGTTGGTCCACCTCTGGCCTTGATACCGGCTATTACCCGACGTTGCACTGATGCATAAAGTTGCCGGATGGTGCTCTGAGGGATGTCGTTCCAAATGGCCTCCGATTGACTAGCTAATTCGTCTACATTCTGGGATGGTCGCAGACGACGCCCCATCTCAGCCCAAATGTGTTCAATAGAGAGATCTGGGGATCTGGCTGGCCAAGGAAGTGTATCGTAAGAACGCAGACAATCAATAGAGAGGCGTGCCTTGTATGGTCTGGCATTATCTTGCTGAAAAGTGAGTCCGGGGTGTCGCGACAGGAATGGCAATACAACGGGTCGTAGAATGTCGGCAACATACCGCTGTGCCGTGAGGGTGTCACGGAAGGCTATCAAAGGGATCCGGTTATCAAACAAAATGGCACACCAGACCATACCTCCCTGTTGTCGGGCCGTGTGACACTAAGAGCAGAAGGATGTCCGGGCTGTATCCAGACACGTCTGCGCTGGTCGTCGGGACTCAGTTCGAAACGGGATTCATCACTGAAAATAATTCATTCCCATTCTGCACAATTCTACATTGATCGAGACCGGCACCATTGCAATCGCTGTTGACGGTGCATACTGATTAGTGGTAGGACGTGTAATGGGCGCCGTGAGTATAGATTCCGCTTCCATAGTCTGCTACTAATGGTCCGGGTGGTCACTTCCGTGTTTGTCACACATTGGATGGTTGATAACGACGCATCTTGTGCCGTCACAGTTGCTCTGACATTCGCTCTATCTTCCTGTTTAGTCGTCGCTCTAGGTCGTCCGCTGCCCGCTGAAATCTGCCACTCCGGACCCATTCCTGCCAACATCGTTTAATTGCTGTATCGCTCCTACCCAAATGCCGAGCGATTCGTAGGTGCGCCCATCTGGCCTCATGCAGTCCGACCGCATGCCCTCTTTCAAACTCTTTCTTATAATCGTAGTGGCCGTAAATTCGTCAGCGAGGTATTGTTACAATCAAGATACGTAAACACAATCGAAATCCACTGCGCGTTTTGTTCCTGAAAACGAGGTTCGCTCCTTATATACACCATCATGGTGCTCAGTTTGAATGCGTTGTAGTTCCGCCTATTCATTTATCGACTGCGAATTTTTGATCATTTTCATATTCGGTTGACAGGTGTTTGCATGTACAGTTTCATTACTATCGGATTATTTTGCCGGGTGCGTCGATTTTCTTGCCTTAAAGTGTATATATATATATATATATTTATATAATTAGACTGTTAATGAAGTTATTGAATGAGAAATGAAGCTGATAGATTTCGCCGATCCGAAGAAAATATTGTGTCTCAGTCGAAGACTAAACTTAAAACTTAGAGCTAATTACAATTGCTATTTTCAGAGTCTTATCGTTAAAATTTCACAAATGCCTAGAGCGCATATGCTCTACGCGGTTACAGCTATATACATAATAGAAGAAGATGTCTATTTGTGTGTATGTACAGTCTGTAGCGGGAAATCTAAGCATCGTACGGCCATAAAATTCGGTATACATGCATTTCAGGACCCGGGACGATGAGATTTTTGATTGTTGTTGTGGTTGTTTCAGCGGGTGTATGAGATTAAAGCGCTCTCTAAATTTCGATCATCGGAATTTGCAGCGAATCCTCGAAAATCAGAGAACTCTTTATCGTTATAGCCTGCTTATAACGAAAAATGAATGAATAAAAATGAATGAATACATATCCGCATGAGCGCGTTACACCACGACCCACAGACAAAGTCGGGTACATTTTCTAATATACAATATTTGTATTATCGTAATTGACTAAAACTGTCACTTTGGTGCCCTTATTGCTCTGGATCGCTTGTCCCATGCTCAGGGTTCCATTGTTATAGGGGTCTCATACGCAATACATTAAATTAAATCATAAAGAATGTTCCACTACAAATGGTTTTCTGAGACACTCTACTACCGGTGGTCGATATTCTTACTCAATAGATTAAAAGCGAACGTAGAACGGCAGTACCAACTAACCAACTTGGACGAAAACTTTTAAATCTTTAGCCATTCAATTATTGTTTCATGCACTTTTCCAATCATTCCCCCCCTACCCGGGCACGAAGAGGCGTCCCTGGACAATCACCTCCGGGATTTTCGTGTCGTTCCCAACAGTTTTCCGTGGAAAATGATTACCTCCGCGACTCTCAGTCGATGGAAATCCGAGAATTCCTACGAAGTGGCAAAACGTAACTAAAAAACGAAAAGTTAAACATTTTTTGCGATCGACGCGGAGGAGGGGGGTGGGTCAATCTGCCGTCAATCGATTTGCGAGGGTGTGGTCATGTCGGAAACGCTCCGGACCGCGTGATCAATGGACCACAGATCGCAAGGTCACGTCACGTGACAGAAGGACCGAGATTAGAAGCCGAGTAATAACAGGTGTCGTGATTTTTGTATTGGCGATTAAGAACCTTCCTGCGGGGTCCATTAAAGCGCTTGTAACACTTTAAGTGACCCTAAGCGGCATGTTCCTAGACTGCTGCGTGAAATATCCAGCAAAAATATACCGAATAGCCTGATAAGTAGCCGAGGGAACTTACCTGTGGTTTTTCGGGACGTGTCATTAAATTCAAGGTCTTATCCTTGGGTGAAAAAAAAAATTAGCAGTTATTGCTCGGCATGGTTCCTCATCTATCAAGCACGCATAGGTGTTGAAGTGACTGTAATGGTCACTGCTTTGTTTTATGGTGTTTTTCTCCACGAAGATGAGAACAGTGATAATAGTTTGTGAATTATAGATTGTTGACACGATGTATGAACGATCTTTCACACGTAAAGTCTGATCAAGCTAAATTGGGACCCTGTGCCTGGTCGAGGGCCCCCAACACTCATGGTATACTCAAAAAGTGGCAAAACATCAACACATAACAATTGGTGGGGGAGGGGGTTTCTTTTGTACATGTTGAAAACTTTCAAACTTTTTATTTCAAAAGTAATATATTAAGACTTTAAAGGATGAATAATATTTAAAATCATTAACACATTTTATAATTTTAGATAAAAACTAATATTACCAGTTTTAAATTAATCAAAAAATATTTCTGCTTAAATTTTTTTATCACATACAAAATTTTTGGACCCCCTTAAAATTTGGTGCACTTAGCCGTGGCTTCGGGGACCCGTGCGTTAATCAGGTCCTGTTGACACGATGGTCACACGATGCGGTTATAAGTAACATTTCTCTATGATAAGTGATATTTATATCTTTTGATACACTTTCGCTTTAACCCCCTAATTTACTCACGCCCCTTTTTACTACTTTCATATTAACGTATGAACGAAGTCAAGATTTTTGTTTTTGTTTTTATACTTTGATTTGTATTATCATCTTTTAAGATATTTTATTCAGTTTTACTATTTCATATGCTCGTTAAAGGTGCCATAAGACTATCAAATCTTCAGAAAATTCATTTTGCTTTAAAAGAAAGTATATACAGAACATGAACTTTCATGAACATTTTAAAACAACCAGCATGAAAAAATGATTATAATTTATAGCCAAAATTGTTGCCAGTTATAGCTAAAAATGTTTCATGTTCCAGAAGTACACGAGTGTTTTGGGAAATAACTTCAAAGTTATTTTTATTTAGAATGCGAATTTTCTTAAATTGCATTCACGATAGCTCTGACACTTCAATATTTTTTTAATTAAAATTTTAGAATATATAGTGTACATATTAGTATACTTTATAAAATATTTTCACGGTTTCCTTTTGCAAATGTATTTTAATAAGTGTTTTATGTTGTTGAAATTTCGGAAAGATAACTGCAGCATTGCATTAAATAGAAATGTACTTTGGATGCAAATTTATTTAGATTCAAAATAAATAATTGTTCCTGAAATATAGTTAGATATCAAAACTTTTGTTATGCATGTAAAATTTTCTGAGTAATGTTGCACTCAAGCTGACATACCAATTGTTTTCTCGACAAATGACTCATAGTTTAAAACTCTCTATAAAATTATATTATGTTTAAAAATTGTACATTAAAGGAAAATATAACTTTATCGCTAGAAAGAAAAAATGTGTTTTGTAATATATACCTTATAAGATATAAAATGTTGAATATCATGAATTTTTTCATTTTTTAACATTTTATGAGTCCTTAATTTAAACTTAAATTAGGATTGCACCGATTAAAAATTCATAATTAAGTCGTTGAATTCAGAATATCGTTAATTGCTGGATCGTTATAAGTGAATTCTGGTGTAATTTGCAGAATTCATAGTCACGGAAACTCACATTGAATTGCGGACCAACAGCAGCAACTTGCATTTGTGGAATGGTTGCTGCGCAAGGAGGACGATTCCAAGGAGTGTAAGAAGTAGATGTATGCGTAAAATATTTGTGTAATATATTTTAAGACATTAACATTTTATTGTAGCTAAACTTTATAAAATCATTTTAAAGCCTATTTTGAAACTTCTGTCGCATGTTAGAAGAAAACATCTAACATTCAACAAAAACATAAAAATGAAAATTTCTTCCAGTCCCATCTTTCCTTCAATCTTTTTTTCCGTCACCACTTTCCAGTTGCAGTATCTTCAAATAAATTGGATCCATAAAAATGACTCTTTGGTTTTGTCTCCTTATTTATATTAAATCTGAAAAAAAAAATACCATTATGATACCTATATTTCAAGGAGAAAAATTATCACTTCAAAAAAGTTCGAAACGAGTTCAAAGGTGATCAAAACGTGTAAATAATTTTAAAACTCGAATTAGACTTTTTTGCACAGTCATAATACTTTCATATAGTACATTATACTTTACATGAAAGGAATGTAATAAATTTCTCAAAAACTGGAATTCCACTTTACATCTCTCGCCGGCTACCACTACAATAAATCCACAGTTTTTGACTGACTTTTTTTTTTCAAATTTGGCATAGCAATTTTCTACTTAATTGCAATTTACCCAGTCCAAGTTTCGAATTTCTAGGACCAGGCGTTGTTGAGATATAAATATAAAATACAAAATAAAATCTTCCATAGAAATAGCATTATGCAGATGACATATTTTCGGAAATTTATTTGAAGAAAATTATATCATATTGCTTAGCAACGGAATTAAATCAAAAGTGTTTAACTAGCAGACGATTTTTATTTAATTTATCCGATTTAGATAATAAAGAAATATATATACAAAACTAAATTTTAAAAATTAACATTATTTAAATCTTTGAATGAATTATATCAGAAATGCGATTATAAGATTATTCGAATTATTAATATTTTCAATTTTTAAAGTCATCGGTTTTATTTTAACAAATGTGTTTCAAACTCATATATTGTGCTTAGTTGATTGTGGAAACAGTGTGAAAATGGTATGGGGATATATTCTAATGTCATTTCAGCGTTTTTATTTTGATTAAATTTCTTATTTTTGCAAATTTGTTTACTGAAGAGATCAGAATATTTTATTCATCAGATCTGTCGGGGAAGATAATTTTGTTTAGCGAGAATTTAGAATCTTATACTTCCTTTTAGGGGAATTCAATTAAATATATGAATGGAATGTCTTGAAGGACACTGTCATTTAAAATACTACAGGAATTTGAACACATTTTAAATCGCTACCAACGTCGGTTATATCGCTACCAACGTCGGTCCCAGTAAATATCTACTAGTATAAAAATAAAAATATTTAAAGTTAGGTATCCCTATATATTGTCGTTTAAAGTGAATTAAAGTTCTTTTTTAACACTTTACACCAAAGTTGAAAAGTGTTTATGACTTTGTTCATTCTGTCTGTCTGTCTGTCTGCCCGTTAGCACGATAACTGCCGTAAAAATGACTTAATCGAAATGAAATTTCAGTATGTTGCTCAGACGGTCTGTAGGACCTATGGGAATATAAATGAATAATATCACTCAATTAGTTTTGGATTAAACCCGGGTTGAAAAAATGAAATACATTGAGACTATGGGACCTAATTTTTCAAATATGTTTTAAGCGGATTTAAAATTCACAAATTGCTTCGAAAATTTTAGGTAATTTTCAAATTGTTCCATATAATATATAAAAAAAAATTGGCGAAATATATTCAGTAGTTTTTTAAATAAAAATTAAAATAATAATAACACCACTTATATCAAGCGATCACGTGACCATGATATGAAAAAATGACGTGACCCACTTCAAAATGATATATGGCACCCATCTTGTCTCAAAATCGTGATTTTTAAAGTTCTTTTTAATTCATATTGAGTGTTGTATCCGTCCTAAAATCACTTTATTTTTGCATAAATTCTGTGCATCTACATACTGAAACAATGCAATTACAATATATTTGAGTTTAAAAGATCATCCAAATTTGATTATTTCTACAACAAAGCCTATTTTTCACCAATGTAAAATGTAAACAGCAAAATATGTAGAATGAGTTGTATTAGAATTGCTGTATTTCTTTAACACAAATTTAGTTCATGGAGTCTGCATAGATGATATGAATCAAATATTCATTGATTTTACAAACAGAAGGACGATTTTTTTCGATGAAGTTTTACGCATAGAGTTTAATTACGAGTAGCTCCATGATTTTAATTTTTGAAAAAAATAAATTATTATAGTATTCTGATGAATGACATGAATGGGAAATTATTTATGAATGAAATACTGCTTTTATAGAGAGAGCCAGACGTGTTATTTTTTCTATGACGTCATTTGAATTAATTTCAGTTGTTTTCGATGAAGTTTTCAAATATAATAAATTATCGTAGTATTATGATAAATCTAAAATTTTTACCGAGGAATGTATCACATTTTAGAGATGTTTAAACCAGGAAATTTATATGTCAATGCCATCATTTGAATGAAGTTCATTTTTTTCGATAAAGGTTTAAGTTTTCAAATATAATAAATTAATGTAGTATTGTGATAAGTTTTAAAATATTACAAGTAATGTATTGCATTTGTACATGAGGAATGTATTGCATTGAGGAATGTATTGCATTTTAGACATGTTTAAATACAATTGCATTGAAGTTGGAAAGAGTTTCATAATCAATGCTTTAAGCATGATTGGTCTTTCTTGTTTTGTATGTAAATTCATTTTATATGATATTTGAAAATAAAAAAAATCCTCTAATTTGATCCGATAATTATCATCTGTATAATTCCAGTATAGTTCATGCCAATATCGAAATTATTTTATTTCATTAGTAAAAGATAATTTTTGAATATACAAAATAAACTCTAGAACTATTTGTGAGAACTTTCACCAGGTCTGCAGAATATTTGTGGAAGTATATTTGTCTACATTCGTTTAACCCGAAATGTGCGATTACTGCAAAAACTTCCTCCGCACAAACACTCAAACCGCAGCAAAAGTGGTTTTACAGTAGAAGGAAAGCGAATGCCTAGGGTAATGAGGTGCTGTCTAGATTCGCAAGTGAATGTAGAATTCACGTTATTTATAGGAACATATTCTGCCTTACGGAATTACAAGAAGTATTATCTAATTTTTATTTTTTAAGTTCTATTAATTAAATGTGTAGTTTAACAAGTTTCATTAATAAAGAATACCCATATATAACAAGAAAGATCAATCATGCATAAGCATTGATTATGAAACACTTTCCAACTTCAATGCAATTTTATATAAACATCTCTAAAATGCGGTACATTCCTCGGTAATATTTTAAAAATTATCGCAATACTACATTAATTTATTATATTTGAAAACTTAAAACTTCATCGAGAAAAATGAACTTCATTCAAATGACGGCATTGAAATATAAATTGCCTGGTTTAAACATCTCTAAAATGCGGTACATTCCTCGGTAATAGTTTTAAAATTACCATGATACTACAATAATTTATTATATTTGAAAACTTCATCGAAAACAAATGAACTTTATTAAAATGACGTCATCGAAAAATAAATCGCCTCTATATAAAAGCAGCATTTCATTCATAAATTTTTTAAATTCCTTTCATTCATCACAATACTATAATAGTTTATTTTATTTAAAAATTTAAAACCATGGAGGTACAAGTAACTTAACTCTATTCTTGAAACTTCATCGAAAAAATCGTCTGGGTTCTCTGTGTAAAATCAATGAATGTTTCATTCATATCAGCTATATTGCAGGCTCCATTAGCTAAATTAAATAATTTTGCGTTAAAGAAATGCAGCAATTTTTCTACATCTTTTGGTGTTTATTTACATTTTCCATAAGTGAAAATTAGGCTTCGTTGTAGAAATAATCAAAGTTTGATGATCATTTAAACTCAAATATATTGTAAGTGCGTTGTTTCAGAACATTGATGCACAGAATTTAAGCAAAAATAAAGCTGTTTCAGGACGGATTCAACACTAAATATGAATTAAAAGGAACTTTAAAAATCACGATTTTGATACAAGGTGGATGCTATATTTTTAACACTTTACAACAAAGTTGAAAAGTGTTTATGACTTTGTTCATTCTGTCTGTCTGTCTGTCTGTCTGTCTGTCTGTCTGTCTGTCTGTCTGTCTGTCCGTTAGCACGATAACTGCCGTAAAAATGACTTAATCAAAATGAAATTTTAGTATGTTGTTCAGACGGTCTGTAGGACCTATGGGAATATAAATGAATAATATCACACAATTAGTTTTGGATTGAACCCGGGTTGAAAAAATGAAATACATTGAGCCCTATGGGACCTAATTTTTCTAACATTTTTTAAGCGGATTTAAAATTCACAAATTGCTTCGAAAATTTTAGGTAATAGTCAAATTGTTCCATAAAATATATAAAAAAAAATTCAGCTAAATATATTCAGTAGTTTTTTAAATAAAATTTAAATTATAATTACACATCTTATATGAAACAATCACGTGACCATGATATGAAATGATCACATGACCCACTTCAAAATGAGATATGGCATCCATCTTGTTTCAAATTCGTGATTTTTTAAAGTTCTTTTTAATTCATATTGAGTGTTGTATCCATCCTAAAACTACTTTATTTCTGCTTAAATTCTGTGCATCTACATACTAAAACAACACAATGACAATATATTTGAGTTTAAATTCTCATTCAAATTTGATTATTTCTACAATTAAGCCTATTTTTCACCTATGTAAAATGTAAACAGCAAAATATGTAGAATGAGTTGTATTAGAATTACTGTATTTCTTTAACACAAAATAATTCAGTCCATGGAGTCTGCATGGCTGATATGAATGAAATATTAATTGATTTTATAAACAGAAGGACGATATTTTTCGATGAAGTTTTAAGCATAAAGTTTATGAATTGTAGCTCCATGGTCTTAATTTTTAAATAAAATAAATTATTATAGTATTGTGATGAATGAAATGGAGAAAGTTATGAATGAAATCCTGCTTTTATAGAGAGATCCAGGCGTGTTATTTTTTCTATGACGTCATTTGAATTAATTTCAGTTGTTTTCGATGAAGTTTTCAAATATAATGAATTATCGTAGTATTATAATAGATTTAAAAATATTACCGTGGAATGTATTGCATTTTAGAGATATTTAAACCACGCAATTTATATTTCAATGCCGTCTTTTGAATGAAGTTCATTTTTTTCAATGAAGGTTTAAGTTTTCAAATATAATAAATCAATGTAGTATCGTGATAAGTTTTAAAATATTACCGAGGAATGTATTGCATTTTCGACTTTTTTAAATAAAATTGCATTGAAGTTGGAAAGTGTTTCGTAATCAATGCTTTAAGCATGATTGATCTTTCTTGTTTATTTTGAAGTGGGTCAGGCGATCTCTTTATATAATGGTCACGTGATCTTTCTCTATAAAGGATGTAATTATTATTTTAATTTTTATTTAAAAAACTACTGAACATATTTTTCTGAAAATTTTTTATATATTTCATGGGATAATTTGAATATTTCCTAAAATTTTCGAAGGAATTTGCGAATTTTAAATTTGCTTAAAAAATGTTTGAAAAATTAGGTCCCATAGGGTTTAATGCATTTCATTTTTTCAACCCGGGTTCAATCCAAAACTAATTGGGTGATACTATTCATTTATATTCCCATAGATCCCACGGACCGTCTGAACAACATACTAAAATTTCATTTTGATAAAGTCCTTTTTACGGCAGTTATCGTGTTAACGGACAGACAGATAGATAGACAGAATGAACTAAGTCATAAACAGTTTTCAACTATGTTGTAAAGTGTTAAAAAATTGAAAGTCTGTATGTTTATCTGTTCCGTATACAAATTCACAGTTTTTGAATGATTTTTTTCTTTTTAACACTTTCTAACATAGTTGGAAAGTTTTTATGACTTTGGTCATTCTGTTTGTCTGTCAGTTCGCACGATAACTGCCTCAAAAATGACTTTATCAAAATGAAGTTTTAGTATGTTGTCGAAACGGTCTGTGGTACGTCTGGGAATGAAAAGGAATAATATCACCCAATAAGGTTTGGATTGAACCCGGGTTAGAAATTGAAATACATTGCATCGTATGGGACATAATTTTTCAAACAATTTTTAAGCGGAGTTAAATTTCACAAATTGCTTCGAAAATTTTAGGAAATATTCAAATTATCACGTAAAATGTGTAAAAAAATTCCAGCAATATATGTTAGGTAGTTTTTTAAATAAAAATTGAAATAATAATTACATCCATAATATATGAAGAGATCACGTGACTCATTTCAAAACAAAATATGGCATCCATTTTTTCCCCTGCGTAAGATTCGTGATGTTTAAACATAGTTTAAATTTATATTTGGGTTACATCCGTCCCAAAACCGCTTTTTTTTACATATTATCCGTGTATCTAAATTCTGTGTCAAAGTAATTACAATATTTTTTTATTTTAAATGATTACTAAATTTTGATTATTCCTACTGCGAAGCCTAATTTTAACGTATGCAGAATGTAAACAAATCAAGTGATTGCTAGATGAGTTGTATAATATTTGCTGAATGTTTTTCACACAAAATTTAGTTCTGGAGTCTGGAATATAAGTGATATGAATGAAATATGCATTGATTTTACATAGAGAAGCGGACGATTTATAGTATCGCCCTTTATGAAGTTTTAAATTAAGTATGATGAATTATTCTAGCACTGTGATAATTTAAAACACATTAGTGCTGAATGTATTGCATTTTAGAGATATTTAAATAAAATTGCATTTCAGTTGGATTGTGTTTCATAATCAATGCTTTATGCAGGATCGATCTTTCTTGTTTTCAAATTTGATATAGGTACTTCATTTTTCCGTATTTTGGGCTTCTAGACTAGGAGTTGGTGAGATATTAAATTTTAAAAATGCAAAATTAAATTTATATAAATAAAATTAAAAATCTCTCTCTATCTATCTAACTATTTATCTTTCCATCTATTTATTTCTTTATCTTTCTCAGATCTGTCTGTGAAGATAATTTTGTATAACGAGATTAGAGATTCATATATTTTTTTTTTTTGGGGGGGGGGAATTAAATTAAATACTTTAATAGAATATTTTGACCAACAATGTCATTTGAAGTATCCCGACAGTCAACAAAGCGAGGGCACTACAAGGCATTGAATTACAGAAACGATTTAAAACTACATAACCTATACTTATTTCTTTAAAACTAGAGTGGTTAAAAAGAATTTGAGGTGATCCGTTGGAAAGGTCTATGGTAGTCCAGAATATTATTCAAAAGTCTCATGGTGGTATATTCAAAAGCGAGAAAGATACACCCCTTTTGAATTTCAGAAAAGTGTAGTTCTTCTTTTCCCCTTTTCTGTGCCCCATTTGGCAACAAATTTGGCGACTTTATTAAATATTGCCAAATTGGCGAAAATGGTTCCAAATTGATGAGAATGGCGCTAAATTAACGAAAACGATGTCAAATTGATAAAATTTTGAATCAAAGCATGGGATTTTAAATGTTATGAATCGGTTGGAATTCATATCAATTAATAAACGGATGGTTTGTTTCAACAGGGTCTGTTCGTACGTCCCACTTGGCGACAAACTTGGCGATTTATTAAATATCACCAAATTGACGAAAATGGAGTCAAATTTATAAAAACGAAGCTAAATTAACGAAAATGACTCCAAAGCAATAAAATTTTAAATCAAACTATAAGTAAGTAGAATAGTTTTAAAATTTTATGGCGACAAACTTGTCGATTGTTTTAAATATCACCAAATTGACGAAAATGGGGCCAAATTTATAACATGAAAGATCAATCATGCATAAAGCATTGATTATGAAACACTTTCCAACTTCAATGCAATTTTATAAAAACATCTCTCAAATGCGATGCATTCCTCGGTAATATTTTTAAAATTATCACAATACTACATTAATTTATTATATTTGATAACTTCATCGAAGAAAATGAACTTCATTCATATGACGGCACTGAAATATTAATTGCCTGGTTTAAACATCTCTAAAATGCGATACATTCCTCGGTAAAATTTTTAAATTATCATAACACTACAATAATTTATTATATTTGAAAACTTCATCGAAAACAAATGAACTTTATTCAAATGACGTCATCGAAATATAAATCGCCTCTATATAAAAGGAACATTTCATTTCTAATCATTTTTCCAATCGTTTAATTCATCACAATACTATAAAAATCTGATGTGGGCAACACATGACTTTCCTTATATAATGTAATGAATTTACTACTTTTACAGTAAAAAAATAGGTTTTTCTTGTAGTAGATACTAATATTCTTTCCAAGATATTGAATTTTCGACAATTAGTCGTCATTTTCATTGATTTAGCATCATTTTTATCCATTTGGCGAGATTTTCATTAATTTGGCAACATTTCAAAAAAGTCGCCAAGTTGGCGACATTCCGCCAAATTCGTCGCCAAAATCTCGCCAAGCGTTATGCACTAAGAAAAAAGTTATTCTTACAGCAGATAAATGACTATTGGCGTTCAAATACAAAAGTATTATTCAAAGTATATTTTTTCATGAATGGAACGAGCTAGATCCACGAGAATGATGTCACTCAATTTATCGCATGGTATTACATATGAAAAGTGAACATGTTTCTCAATAGGAATTTTTTTTTTATGTGACTTTTTCATAATTTTTTTTGAAAAATGTACAATATCTTGAGAACGGTTCATGTTAGCGTTCTAAAATTTATGCCAATCGTTTTCTAATGAAAAATTACATAAGAAATGTCTATTTGCGTAACTTTATTAGCGGTTTTGATTTTTTGACGATTTTTTCAAAATTTCATTCGAAAATTTAGGGGGATTCTGAACATTCGATTACGTATAAAAACAATAGGCTTCCAGTGATTACGGATTGTGATTTTTGTACCAAATTTGGTTCGAATCGGTTCATTCGTTCGTCAGTTATCGTCTCCACAGACTCACTGACACACACACATACTTTCACACACACACACACACACACACACACACATACACACACACAGACATCACTTCAAAAATGTTTGATTCGTGATCAGGGATGCTTGAAACGAGCTCTCCCGTCGAAAACTCGAATTCGAATTTTCGACCCCGTCACAATACTTTCCTTATACATTATGTATATAAGGAAAGTAATAATTTATTTTTTATTTAAATATTTGAAAAATTGTTATCTACCATATTTATTTTAAAATGTGAAACTTTTCTCTTATATAAAATAATTAAACTCTTGGAAAGATATTTATTATATAATATATCTCTTTTTTCTTTCTGGAGAATATAACGAGAGTCAGAATTTAATTGAATTTGTTTTTTTCCCTATATTAAATAATTTTTATTTAAAAAACTACCTAACATATTTTACTAAAATTTTTTTTATATATTTTATGTGATAATTTGAATATTTTATAAAATTTTCGAAGCAATTCGTGAATTTTAAATTCGCTTAAAAAATGTTTGAAACATTAGGTTCCATAGGTTTCAGTGTATTTTATTTTTTCAATCCGGGTTCAATGAAAAACTTATTGGGTGATATTATTCATTTATATTCCCATAGGTCCCACAGACCGTCTGAAAAACATACTAAAATTTCATTTTGATAAAGTTATTTTTACGGCAGTTATCGTGCTAACGGACAGACAGACAGACAGACAGAATGAACAAAGTCATAAACACTTTCAACTATGTTGTAAAGTGTTAAAAACGAAGCTAAATTAACGAAAATGACTCCAAAGCAATAAAGCTTAAAATCAAAATATAAGTAATTAGGATATTTTTAAAATCTTATAACGACAAATTTGGCGATTTTTTTAAATATCACCAAATTGACGAAAAAGGGGCTAAATTTATAAAAACGAAGCTAAATTACCGAAAATGACTCAATCAATAAAGTTTAAAATCAAAATATAAGTAAGTAGGATATTTTTAAAATTTTATGAATGTATTGTAATTCAAAGTAATACGAAAAATTTGCCGAACTTGGTGACATTTTAACAATGTAAGAAAATTAGCAAAACAACGTCAAATTGATGAAAATGTTAACAAATTGTCAAAATTTCAATAAATCAGAAAATCTACACTATTAATAAAATCTCATTTATGTGACAAAATCCTTGTCAATTACAGGAATACACCTTTTAAGAAATCTGATGTGGGCAACACATGACTTTCCTTATTTAATGCAATGAATTTACTACTTTTACAGTAAAAGAGATAGGTTTTTCTTATAATAGAAACTTATATTCTTTCCAAGATATTGAATTTTCGACAATTAGTCGTCATTTTCAGTGATTTAGAGTCATTTTTAACACTTTACAACAGAGTTGAAAAGTGTTTATGACTTTGTTAATTCTGTCTGTCTGTCTGTCTGTCTGTCTGTCCGTTAGCACGATAACTGCCGTAAAAATGACTTAATCAAAATGAAATTTTAGTATGTTATTCAGACTGTCTGTAGGACCTACGGGAATATAAATGAATAATATCACCTAATTAGTTTTGGATTGAACCCGGGTTGAAAAAATGAAATACATTGAGCCCTATGGGACCTACTTTTTCAAACATTTTTTAAGCGAATTTAAAATTCACAAATTGCTTCGAAAATTTTAGGTAATATTCAGGCTGTTCCATAAAATATATAAAAAAAATTCAGCAAAATATATTCAGTAGTTTTTTAAATAAAAATTAAAATAATAATAACACCTCTTATATGAAGCGATCACGTGACCCTTTTCAAAATGATATATGGCATCCATCTTGTGTCAAAATCGTGATTTTTAAAGTTCTTTTTAATTCATATTGAGTGTTGTATCCGTCCTAAAAACACTTTAATTTTGCCTAAATTCTGTGCATCTACATACTGAAACAACGCAATGACAATATATTTGAGTTTAAATGCTCGTCCAAATTTGATTATTTCTACAACGAAGCCTATTTTTCATCTATGTAAAATGTAAACAGCAAAATATGTAGAATTAGTTGTATTAGAATTGCTGTATTTCTTTAACACAAAATCATTTAGTTCATGGAATCTGCATAGCTGATATGAATGAAATAAATATTCATTGATTTTACAAAGAGCAGGACGATTTTTTTCGATGAAGTTTTACGCATAGAGTTTAATCACTTGTAGATCCATGATCTTAATTTTTAAATAAAATAAATTATTGTAGTATTGTGATGAATGACATGAATGGGAAATTGTTTATGAATGAAATGCTGCTTTTATAGAGAGAGCCAGGCGTGTTATTTTTTCTATGACGTTATTTGAATGAATTTCAGTTGTTTTCGATGAAGTTTTCAAATATAATAAATTATCGTAGTATTATGATAATTCTAAAATTATTACCGAGGAATGTATCACATTTTAGAGATGTTTAAACCAGGAAATTTATATTTCAATGCCGTCATTTGAATGAAGTTCATTTTTTTCGATGAAGGTTTAAGATTTCAGATATAATAAATTAATGTAATATTGTGATAAGTTTTAAAATATTACCGAGGAATGCATTGCATTTTAGACATGTTCAAATAAAATTGCATTGAAGTTGGAAAGTGTTTCATAATCAATGCTTTAAGCATGATTGATCTCTCTTGTTATCCATTTCGCGAGATTTTCGTTAATTTGGCAACATATAAAAAAAATCGCCAAGTTGGCGACATTTCGCCAAATTCGTCGCTAAAATCTGGCCAAGCGTTATGGACGGAGAAATAAGTTATTCATATAGCAAATAAATGACTATTGGCGTTCAAATACAAAAGTATTACTCAAAGTATTTTTTCTCATGAATGGAACGAGCTGGATCCACGAGAATGATGTCACCAAATTTATCGCATGATATTAGATATGAAAAGTGAACATGTTTCTCAACAGGTAATATTTTTTTTAATTTATGGGATTTTTTGATAAATTTATTTGAAAAATGTGCAATATCTCGAGAATGGTTCATGCTAGCGTTTTAAAGTTTGTCAATCGTTTTCTGAGGAAAAATTACATAAGAAATGTCTATTTTTGTAACTTTATTAAAGGTTTTGATTTTTTGATGATTTTTTCAAAATTTCACTCGAAAATTTAGGGGGTTCTGAACATTCGATTACGTTTAAAAATAATAGGCTTTCAGTATTCACGGATTGTGATTTTTCTATCAAATTTCATTCGAATCGCACTATTCGTTCGTGAAATATCGTCTCCACAGACTCAGTGACACACACACACACACGCACACACACACACACACACACACACATACTTCAAAAATGTTTGATTCGTGATCAGCGATGCTTGAAACGTGCTCTCCCGTCGAAAACTCGGAATTTGAATTTTCGACCCTGTCACAATACTTTCCTTATACATTATGTATATAAGGAAAGTAAAAAAGGAATACATCTTTTAAATTATTAACTTTAATGTTCGTGTTACAGTTACGTTCTGTTAGGGAGCCTAGAGGGTCGTAAATTAATTGCATTCTGCTAAAAATGGCAAAAGTACAGGCATTCTTAAACTGGGGATAGTGAAAAAAAATTTTTGGGGTCACAGACAATTTGAATAAATACATATTCTACTAGTTGCTTTTTTAGTAAATTGTAATATTTTTTTGTTATAATTTGTCTAAAGATATATCAGAGATAGGTTCTTAATTTCTATTTTTAAAACGTACTTTAAACTATAAAAAATAATCTGTTAGCAATCAATATTATGAGTATTTTAATTAAATATTTTATGTGTTAGTACTGTTATGTATTGTTGATATACATTTGTTAGTACTGGTTACCAGAATAAGAATTTTTTTAAGGGGGGGGGGGGGTCCCTTGGTGCGTTGCGTCCTCTGTAGTTTTTAAGTATGAAAGGGGGCCGTGAAACAAAAAAGTTTAAGAACCACTAGAATAGTATATATGTTTTGATAGAATTTGTGCACTTCACCTAGCGTCAAATTTGGTGCTTTAAATACTGCCAAAGTGTTAAGTTTTAAGTTTTTTAAAAACTGCCAAATTGCTAAATATGATGCGAAATGGCATAAAACGGTGTCAAAAATGTAAATATGAACGAACTGATATATGGCTTATAAGGACTACCATATTTTTAAGGTCTTCTATAACGTCTACCATACCAATGAGTCTGGAATATAAGTGATATTAATGAAATTTTCATTGATTTTACATAGAGAAACAGACGATTTATGCTATTGCCTTTTTTGATGAAGTTTTAAGTTTCCAAGTATAATAAATTATTATAGTACTGTGATAATGTAAAAATTATGAGTGCTGAATGTATCGTATTTTAAAGATGCTTAAATAAAATTGCATTTCGGTTGGAAAGTGCTTCATAATAAATGCTTTATGCATGATTAATCTTTCTTACTATCTGCGCACTTATTACCCAAGCACTATAGAACTCGCCTCTTCTCTTCTTGTTAGAATTATTAGTATAAAATTCTAAACAGAAAGACTCCAAATATTAAAAGTTCACCTCAGATTGGGAATTTTAAGTAACTTTATATATTCCGTACGAAGAGTGGAAATACTTCTAGTTTTTTATTAAAATAGCATTATGCAGAAGACAATATTTCCAAAAATTTGTTTTAAGAAAATTATATCGTGTTACTTAGCAAGTGAGAAATCAGTAGGTCTTTTATAGCAGTCTGCTTGTGCTGTGAAATCAGACTGCATTTTTATTTTTCCAGTTCTTCTATTTCAGTATGAAGACGTACAAATTTGGAGCCCCTTAAGTCTTTGCTTGTCAAGTTCAGCAATTGTATTTCAAAATTAGCCGTGTCAATTGCAGAGTTCCCTTCAAAGATAAGAGCTTCAATTCTGTCCCAGTAGCTCAACGGTACAGCGTTGGCTGTCCAATTTGGAGATCTAGGGTTCGATTCTTGGTTGGGACAGCAAGGTTCTTTACCATGGCTTCCGAATAAGTCAACCCTGTAGGTTAGTGAAAATATGTCTGATGTCTGAAATGACCCTAGTATGACTAGCACGGATTCTGCGGACTCAGGGATATAGAGCGACGATTTCAAAATTAGAAGGATATGGACCATGCAGGAACTAACCTGGAGGATAAAATAGCACCAGGAGGTTAGCCTGAAGTAAAAAATAGTAGTGGTCAGTCAGATTGTCAGTTGCACGACAATCTGACATAAGAAGGTTGAGAATGCAGAGTCCACATAAAAGATAGAAGCTTGAGAATGTAGAGTCCACATAAAAGATAGAAGCGTGTGTAGAAATCTATAGAATGTTGCACTGTCGCTTCGTCGTTGAAAAAAAAAAACGTTTATTTCAACACGCGTTCTGTCCGTCGGTCTCTCTCCCCAATATTTTGGACGGGGTGACCAAAATCGGACCAATGCGTAATTAACGTAAAGTAACGTTGCCTCAGCGGATTCGCATGTGAGTTGCGATCCGTGAAAATCGGCGTAACAAACCAGGAGTCGTATTAGGACTTGACACGTCCTAAGCAGACTTGTTTAAAATATAACAAGAATTTATTTTGAATTAAAAAATGTTAAACAATTTTACAGATAATTATTATGGACGAATGACCCAAGATGACACATCCTGACAATGGATGTTGAGCAAAATTAGATAACTTAAAGATCTGGCAGAAATGTTGATCTGGCAGAAAAGAGGGGTCATGATGAAAACCTTGGAGCATAAGAAGAAAGTTAAACGACCGTTTGTCATGGCTGCTCGTTGAGAGAATCATGCCGAACAATAAAAGTCCGGAATATATATGCTCCATCCAGTTCATTGACCACTGGCTGTGGCGTCTTCTCAGAAACTATGAATTTTGAGCACTGAGCTCCACCAATGACACTAAGCTCCACCAATGAATGTTTCTCATGCCCCGATATTGACATATATATTTTAGCAAACTGACGTTCTTTGGGCGTTAAACCCCACGATGACACACATTCACGATACAACCTCCGTGCAAAGTCTGGGAGATTTTACGTTGCTGTGGGGTCATTTCGTCGAACTTCTACCTCACACCGAGTGTGGGGTCATCGGCATGTAGATTCCCAGGATATTTTCCTAGCAGAACCTTACAGCTTGCAATTGTATCCCAGTAACTCAACAGTAGAGCATCGGCTGGCTAGTTCTGAGATCCAGGGTTCGATTCTCGGCTGAGGTAGCAAGGTTCTTTACACAATATCAAACGGAGAAAAATTTAATTCCTTCACATTGGCAGGGATAGGATTTGTAATAAAAGCTAGCGTCGCTTTATCATTTATGAATTTCTGAAACATTTGAAGAAAAGATTCTCTCATATTTAAAACTGCTGTCTGAAATAATCTATGTTGATGAGGGCACTGTTTTCTCGGCAATATTGAAACACGTTTGGAAAGTGAACTAAAGTTCCTCTCTCTCTAAATATTTAGCCAACAGAATCAACTTTTTCAAACGAAATAACTTCTTCCACCATTGAAGAAGCAGTGCCTTTTAATTTACGATTGAGCTGATTTAGCTGTGATTGAACGCTCACCATAAAGTACAATTTTTACAATCACCGATCTTCTGTTAATTCTGAATATCAGTCAACTATTCCCTTGTTGTCGAGGAATAGTTTGATTTCATTTATGCAAGATGCAAAACGCTTTTACACGTCGCCTCTGGAAAGCCATCGAACCCCGTTGTACTAGAGAAGATCTGAATATTCTCTCTCCATTTCATTTAGCAACTCTTTACATTGTCGATGGTTAAGTCATCCTTGTAATAAAGTTGGTAATCTATCTATCTATCTATATATACTAATTGCCAAGTGTCCGTCTGTCCGTCTGTCTGTCTGTCTGTCTGTCTGTTACGCTTTTTTCAGGCACTTCCCGAATAGATAGATAGAATTTCAGATTTCCAATATTTGCTACATTAAGGGGTGCCGCACACTAATATGTTCGAATTTTCGAATAAATGAGGCAAGCTTCTTTTTAAATTTGATAGAGGCTTGATATTCGGTATATGGGCCAATCATCTGATAAAAAACCCAAGACAAAGAGAGTTTATCAAAAATGTTTATTTATGGGTGTGCTTCACAGAAAAAAGCTCCAAAGGAGAAATACTAATTCAGGGGTGCCTCGGGATGAGATAGACTTTAATGTGGTGTACGGGTAATTAGTTCGAAAGGAAGAAATGCGGAAATTTAGTTTCCCAATATTTTCTTCTTTAGGGGGGGGGGGGGGGTCTACACACCAAAATATTCGATTTGTCGAATAAATGTGAAACGCGAATTATTAAAAAATTTACATTATTCAGGGGTTGCTTATTGCGAGACCGTTGATATTCAACGGGTATTCGGCTAGTATATACTAATTGCCAAGTGTCCGTCTGTCCGTCCGTCCGTCTGTCTGTCTGTCTGTCTGTCTGTCTGTCTGTCTGTCTGTCTGTCTGTCTGCCTGTCGCGCTTTTTTCAGGCACTTCCCGAATAGATAGAGACTTGCAATTTGGTACACGGCTCGGTCGTTCGATAAAACACCCTGGAAAAATTGAATTTTCCGAAAACGTTCTATAGAGGGGGTGCCCCACACCAGAACGTTCGAAAAGTGAAAAGATGGGAAAGCATACTTTGCGATGAGATAGAGACTTCAAATTCGGTGTATGAGTAAACCGTTTGAAAGGAAGAAAATGTGCAATTTCAGATTTCCAATATTTTCTACTTAAGGGGGTGCCGCACATCAAAACGTTCGAAAAGTGAAATGATAGGAAAGCATGCTTTGCGATGAGATAGAGACTTCAAATTCGGTGTATGGATAAATCGTTCGAAAGGAAGAAAGTGTGCAATTTCAGATTTCCAATATTTTCTACTTAAGGGGGTGTCGCACACCAAAACGTTCGATTTACCGAATAAATGAGAAAAGGCGCCTTTAAAATTTGATAGAGGCTTAAAATTTGGTACATGGGCTAATAATTTGACGAAAACACCCAAGACGAATACAGTTTTTCAAAAATGTTCGTTTAAGGGGGTGCTCCAGAGTAAAACGTTCGAAAAGTCGATTGATAGAAAAACCATGCTTTGGAATGAGATAGAGATATCAAATTTGGTGTAAGGGTAGATAGTTTGAAAGGAAGAAAGTGTACAATTTCAGTTTACCAATATTTTCTACTTTCGGGGGTGCCGCACACTAAAAAGTTCGATTTTCGGAATAAAGGAGAAACGCTCCTTTAAAAACGTGATAGGGGCTTTATATTTGGTATATGGGCGAATCATGTCATAGAAATCACAAAAAGAAGAGAGTTTTTAAAAATGTATAGTTAAGAGGGTGGGTACTCCACACAAAAGCATTCGAAAGATGAAAAGCTAGAAAAGTATGCTTCACGATGACATAGAGACTTCAAATTTGGTGTACGGGTAAAAAGTTGGAAAGGAAGAAAGTGTGCAATTTCAGTCTTCCAACATTTGCTATTGTAGGGGGTGCCGATCACTAAAATGTTCGATTTGCCGAACAAATGAAAAACGTCTCCTTTACAGTGTGATAGAAACTTGAAATTTAGTATATGGGCTAATCATTTGACAAAAAAACCAAACATGAATACAGTTTGACAAAAATGTTCATTAACGGGGTGCTACACAGAAAAACGTTCGAAAGGTGAAGTGATAGAAAAAACATGCTTCTCGATAGGATAGAGACTTCAAATTTGGTGTACGGGTAGATAGTTTGAAAGGAAGAAAGCGTGAAATTTCAGATTTCCAATATTTGCTACATTAAGGGGTGCCGCACACTAATATGTTCAATTTCTCGAATAAATGAGGCAAGCTTCTTTTTAAATGTGATAGAGGCTTCATATTCGGTATATGGGCCAATCATCTGATAAAAAACCCAAGACAAAGAGAGTTTTTCAAAAATGTTCATTTATGGGTGTGCTTCACAGAAAAAGTTCCAAAGGAGAAATACTAATATAAGGTTGCCTCGGGATGAGATAGACTTTAATGTGGTGTACGGGTAAATAATTCGAAAGGAAGAAATGCGGAAATTTAGTTTCCCAATATTTTCTTTTTTAGGAGGTTCTGCACACCAAAATATTCGATTTGTCGAATAATTGTGAAACGCGAATTATTAAAATATTTACATTATTCAGGGGTTGCTTATTGCGAGACCGTTGATTTTCAACGGGTATTCGGCTAGTATATACTAATTGCCAAGTGTCCGTCTGTCTGTCTGTCTGTCTGTCACGCTTTTTTCAGGCACTTCCCGAATAGATAGAGACTTGCAATTTGGTACACGGCTCGGTCGTTCGATAAAACACCCTGGAAAAATTGAATTTTCCGAAAACGTTCTATAGAGGGGGTGCCCCACACCAAAACGTTCGAAAAGTGAAAAGATGGGAAAGCATACTTTGCGATGAGATAGAGACTTCAAATTTGGTGTATAGGTAAATCATTCGAAAGGAAGAAAGTGTGCAATTTCAGATTTCCAATATTTTCTACTTAAGGGGGTGCCGCACGCCAAAACGTTCGAAAAGTGAAATGATAGGAAAGTATGCTTTGCAATGAGATAGAGACTTCAAATTCGGTGTATAGGTAAATCGTTTGAAAAGAAGAAAATGTGCAATTTCAGATTTCCAATATTTTCTACTTAAGGGGGTGTCGCACACCAAAACGTTCGATTTACCAAATAAATGAGAAAAGGCGCCTTTAGAATTTGATAGAGGCTTAAAATTTGGTATATGGGCTAATAATTTGACGAAAACACCCAAGACGAATACAGTTTTTCAAAAATGTTCGTTTAAGGGGGAGCTCCAGAGTAAAACGTTCGAAAAGCTAATTGATAAAAAAAATAATGCATTGGAATAAGATAGAGATATCAAATTTGGTGTAAAGGTAGATAGTTTGAAGGGAAGAAAGTGTACAATTTCAGTTTACCAATATTTTCTACTTTAGGAGGTGCCGCACACCAAAATGTTCGATTTTCGGAATAAAGGAGAAACGCTCCTTTTAAAACGTGATAGAGGCTTTATAATTGGTATATGGGCGAATCATCTCTTAGAAATCACAAAAAGAATAGAGTTTTTCAAAAATGTATAGTTAAGGGGGTGGGTACTCCACACAAAAGCATTCGAAAGATGAAATGCTAGAAAAGTATGCTTCACGATGGGATAGAGACTTAAAATTTTGGTGTGCGGGTAAAAAGTTGGAAAGGAAGAAATTCTGCAATTTCAGTCTTCCAACATTTGCTATTGTAGGGGGTGCCGCTCACTAAAATGTTCGATTTGCTGAACAAATGAAAAACGCCTCCTTTACAATGTGATAGAAGCTTGAAATTTAGTATATGGGCTAACCATTTGACAAAAAAACCAAACATGAATACAGTTTGACAAAAATGTTCATTAACGGGGTGCTACACAGAAAAACGTTCGAAAGGTGAAGTGATAGAAAAAACATGCTTCTCGATAGGATAGAGACTTCAAATTTGGTGTACGGGTAGATAGTTTGAAAGGAAGAAAGCGTGAAATTTCAGATTTCCAATATTTGCTACATTAAGGGGTGCCGCACACTAATATGTTCGATTTTTCGAATAAATGAGGCAAGCTTCTTTTTAAATGTGATAGAGGCTTGATATTCGGTATATGAGCCAATCAACTGATAAAAAACCCTAGACAAAGAGAGTTTTTCAAAAAGATTCATTTATGGGTGTGCTTCACAGAAAAAAATTCCAAAGGAGAAATACTAATATAGGGGTGCCTCGAGATGAGATAGACTTTAATGTGGTGTACGGGTAAATAATTCGAAAGGAAGAAATGCGGAAATTTAGTTTCCCAATATTTTCTTCTTTAGGGGGTTCTGCACACCAATATATTCGATTTGTCGAATAAATGTGAAACGCGAATTATTAAAAAAATTACATTATTCAGGGGTTGCTTATTTCGAGACCGTTGATTTTCAACGGGTATTCGGCTAGTCTTAATTACTAATGCCATAATTTTACAGATTTCTTCCGGTATACATTATTATTCCAAAGTCGCATGGTTGTATCTTCGAAATCTAGAAAGGTACAGCCTTTTGAATTTCAGAAAAAAATTAGCGAATTTAAAGTTTTTTTCTTCTTCCCATTTTTCTTATTCATATATAACGCATCTATATGAAAAGCTTATTTGATTTTGACGAAGTGCTCAGGCATGTTCACAAATAGGGGGAGACAGGTCCTGTAAAAAATTGAATTTCTAGGTCAAAGCCTTCCCTTGTTTTAAGATAAAAAATCTTACACACATTCACGCACACACTCTCTCGCTCTCTTTCTTTCACACACTCTCTCTTGTTCTCTCTCTCTCCCTCACGCACACACTAACATACTCACTAACGTATATACACACACTCATCTGGTATACTAGTATACACACACCACCTCAAAAACGTCCGATTTTAGTTCGGGATACTTCTGTCGAAAATTCGCAAAACTTTTCGACCCAGCCACAATATTTTCCTGTACATTATACTATTCATGTTAGGAAAACAGTAGCATTTTCTGCTCCCCCCCCTCCAGCGATCAAATTTTGCAAGGTTAATGGGTTTTTAGAACTTTTGCAGCAGAAACATTACCACTAGGTAACCATCTCACTGCATTCTCTCAGCTCTCGAGGGTGTTAGTAAAACTGAAGTGTTTTCCCGCGCAAAACAATAAAAGTAGAATCCGCTCGAATCGATGATAGATTGGGCGTCCGAAACAAAACGATGTATGTGTGTGTGTGTATGTGCGCGTGGCGGCATCATGTTCGACCTAAATGGTCTTCCAGATGTCATACCACACTGCGATTCCCTATGGACAGGGTGGGGCCCCACTCAAAGTTTTCAAGCAGGCTACGGGTAGAAGGAGTTTCGGGCTCCATATACAGTTTACCCGCCTCCCCCATTTTTTTTTTTATTCCTGCACAGTTTGCGTTAATAGAGTGGTGTAGGGGTAAATACAGGAAGTTTCAATTTTGGGTAATAGAGTGCGTATATATAGGTGTTAGGGTTGTATTTCATGCTCTAATTGGCTCTGTTTTGGATTTTGTTATTTTAGTGCCTTTGGCATAGTTTGGAAATGATTCCTGAAGTAGAGTGTTGCATTTCCTCCTTTTATTTGCAATTGAAAGTCGTGTTATTATCATAAAATGGCCTGCGATAAAATATTGGATATGGAAATGATTATTTTCTCTACACACATAGTATAACGTATGGGACAAGTATTGTAAAGGGGTTAAAAATTTGAATTCGCGTTTTCGACGAGAAATCAATTTTTAAACATCCCTGAGTCCAATTCGAACGTTTTTGAGGTGATATCTGTTATGTGTGTGTGTGCATGTATGCATGTTAACGTGTGTCCTTAAGTTTGTGAATGCGATATCTTCGGAACAAATAGTGCTTTGTAAATAATTTGGTGCGATTATTACAATCAGTGAGTATTGAAACGCTATCGATTTTAATCGCAATCGAATATTCGGAAGATCCCCTCCCCTCCCAAATTTTCGAATGAATTTTTGAAAAAAAAAATCATTAAAAATCTGCGACTTGAAGAGGCGATTCTATAAATGCATTATAAGTAGAAAATGCCAATTTTAAGGCGAGTAATTTATACTTGTTTTATAATAATTTTTACAATAAGTAGAGAAGTAAGTTCTCTAATTAAGTTAATGAATAGATAGCGCAAGCATAACTTACAATTTCATTCATATAGATAAAAACAGTTTTACAATTATAATAACATTTTTACGCATAGAATATTCTTAACAAAGCTTCCGGTAAAAGAACAAAAAAATTTCGTTACTAGCATATATTAATGTTATGCATAAAATACTCTAAATGAAGCTTTTGCTAGTAACAAATAACTTAATAATGCCACTCAGAAAAGACAATATATAATAAGACGTTAGTAATTTTACCGTTGTTAAAAAATACATGCAAATATACTCAAGTACCAAAATTCATGTGATAGTAGTATGCAAATTTACAAGAGGCGCTCGCATCGCGTTAAAAGGGCATAGAGAGTCAGTGGTTGTCAGTATTGTCTATTTGACTCTTGAATGTCTTGCGAATCTTTAAATAACGTGATAATAGCTACCCGACGGGAATTAGCCGAGTTTAAACGTGAATGATATTTGGAGTTCGACGCATGGAGCATAGCATTTCGGAAGTTGTTGAGACTTTGAAGATTTCTCGCAGGACAGTGTCAAGGGCGTATCGAAAGTACTTCATGGAAGACATTGCCTCTCGCAGGGGACAGCGAAGTGAACGGTCACGTCTGCTGAATGATTGAAACAAGCGACGTCTGAGAAGAAGCGTCCGTGCTAACAGACGAATGACACTGCGTCAACTATCAAACTGCCAAACAGAGGTGCGGACCTGACCTACCTCTCGGTTTACGGGTTTAGGTCCGCACCACTGGAAGTCATCTACAGACGACCCGGCTGGGCCCATGGCGGAAGACATGTGCTTTGAGCCGGTCCGTGCGACCAGGAATAGGTTAAAGGCCAAAGAAAGGCTAAGAGACCCAAGAACCACACACACCACATCCCCAGGGAACAGCAGAGGAAACAGAAGACCAGAGTCACACGGCTCCAGAAGAACTCGGGAGTCTTCAGGAAACCTCCCTTAATTGAAGAAACCCGATCTAAAAATGCCCCAACTCCAAATAGAGTACAGGAGCAAATCATGAAGAACGGGAGACGATGAATGTCAAATACAGTGACTGCTCAATATGTCCAGAAGAGCCAAGTTTTATTTGGCACACAATTTGATAATTTTTCAGAGGATTTCGACTTTCTACCCCTCGGTAGTTATGCAGAGGCAGCATACAACTTAAAGAGGCGCTGTCGTAACCCGGGCATAAACCTGTACTGCCAGGTTAACTTAACCTAATAAAATAAGAAAATTAAAGACTAAACAGTGCCGGGCAAGAGAGGGACTCTGATGTCCACACAAAAAAGCCTACCTTCCGGGATGGAGGAAGCTTGCTACCGGGGGAACAACAGGAGAGAAAAGACCCATGAAGACAAAGTTTGACAACGTCTTCAGCTAACTAAGCACAGGAGGGTAGTAACACCCGAGGACAAGGGCCCTCACTCTGACCCACAACCTAGTCGCGGACAGACAAACCCGAGAATCAAAATAACGAGGAACAATAACTATTTAAAGAGTGGCTAATCTTAAATCCTACGAAACGAAGGGAACCTCATTTTGCAGGCACAAAACAGAGTAACGCGGGGAAGGTAGGCTAATTCGGAGTGACTGGGCAACAAAGATACAAAATAAACCAAGCTAAGCAGATAAGACTAGATATACGTAATTCTAGAACAACTGACGCAAGTTAAACTAAACTATAATAAACTATACTAATCTAGATTAAACGCGCGCAGGGAAAGAACACTTACGCAAGTCCTGGACTGATGAGGTGATCTGAAAAAAAAAGAGTTAAAGGGGGTGATGACAAGGAGGGGCTAACTAAGGCCAAAACCATCCTGGTCTACCCAGACCTGACCTTCATACCTGCCTCTTCATGATCAGACCCGTTCCAAGGAGTTTGCCGTCTTCTTCCTGAAAGTAGCGTCAAGGCAGATTTAAGAACATAAGGGTACCGAAAACAGATGCGAGGATCAGAAAAGGAATATAATAAATTAACCTGAAAAGGTAAAGAGTTATTATAACGCGACAGAGCACCGTTCTGGGCCTATGGCAGCACCACAGGGGTGGAAGACACCTAGAAAACAGAAGGCTGAGATAATACCCCAGCAGCGCGGAGGACACTGCGTCAACTGACTACCATATTCAATGAGGGACGCAATAGAAGCGTATCTGTGAAGTCTGTGCAGCGAAATTTGGTGTTGATGGGATATGGCAGCAGAAGACCCACTCGAGTGCCTTTACTCACAGCACATCATCGGCTTCAGCGCATCACCTTGGCTCGCGAACACATGCAGTGGACCCTAGATGACTGGAAGGAGGTAGCGTGGTCCGTTGAGTCACGTTACCAGTTGGTATGCACTGATGATCGCGTTCGGATGCGACTCAAACTCCATCAGACTCTGAATCCAACTTGTCAACAAGACACTGTGCAAGCTGATGGTGGTTCCATAATGGTGTGGGGAGTGTTTACGCGTCATGGGTTAGATCTTCTGATCAAATTAAACTTGTCATCGACAGGAAATCGCTTTGTTCAGCTGCTTGGTGATCATTTGCAGCCCTTTATGGACTTAACGCGATGGCATGTTTCAGGATAATAATGCTCCGTGTCACCGGGCCCATATTGCTTGAGATTGGTTTGAGGAGCATTCTGGGTAATTCCAGCACATGATTTGGCTACTTAGATCGCCAGACATGAACCCCCTTGGATCACATCTGGGATATGATCGAAAGAGCCATTCGTGCCCAAGTTCCAGAACCTACCACAACCACCCAATTATGGCCTGCTATAGAAACAGTATGGCTGAACATTTCTCCTGGAGACTTCCGCCCACTAGTTGAGTCCATGCCATGTCGTGTTGCTGCACTTCGCCGAGATAAAGGAGGCCCAACACGATATGATTTTTGACCCTTGAATGTATATCATAGTCATATAATGACAGATTATAAAAAATCTGATGTGGACAGCACATGACTTTCCTTATATAATGCAATGAATTTACTTCTTTCACAGTTAAAAAATGATGAAAAGATACACGGCATAGTATTTGAAACGTTGAATTGTACATCTGGCGCGTTTTCGGATGACAACATGTAAAGTTATTTCGTACCCAATTAACTTATATTTCACGCAACTCTAAATTAATTATCAATATTGATAGCATTCTTAATAAGCAATATAGTCCATACATTAAAAATTTGCAAAGCATTGCCTCCCATTTAGCGTCATTTTTATCAATTTGGTGACATTTTTATCAATTTGGCAACATTTTCGTCAATCTGGCAATATTTAAAAAAGTTGCCAAGTTTGCGACATCGCGCCAAATTTTTCGCCAAGCTTTATGGACAGATGAAGAAATGGGTTATTTTTATAGTTGTTTATTATGATCTTTCCAATCTATTGAATTTTCATAAATTAGTCGTCATTTCCATTGATTTATCGCCATTTTTATCAATTTGGCGGCATTTTCGCCAATTAGGCAACATTTAAAAATTTCGCAAATTGGTGATATGCTGTCAAAATTCGTCGCCAGGATTTCGCCAAGCGTTACAGACGGAGAAATAGCTTATTCTTATATTAGGTTCTTATATTCTTTCCAAAATATTGAATTTTCATCAATTTGTTCATGCTAGCATTGTACAGTTTGTGTCAATCGATTTTAATGAAAAATTATATAAGATTGATGAATGATTATTTACGCAACTTTAATGAATATCTTGAGTTTTTGATGATTTTTCACAATTTTATTTCAGTATTTGGGAAGGTTCTGTACATTCAATGACGTTTAAAAACAATAGGCTTCCAGTATTCACTTATTATAATTTTTGTACAAAATTTCGTTCAAATCGCTTCATTCGTGAGATATCGTGTCCATAGACTCACTGACACACACACGCACACACATAGCTATCTGCTCAAAAACATTCGATTCGTGTTCAAGGATGCTTGAAATATGCTTTCCCATCCAAAACTAGATTTCGAATTTTCGACCCTCGTCACAATACTTTCCTTATACATTATGTATATAAGAAAAGTAAAAATCTCTAATTAAAGAAACAAAATTTTCATTCTTTTACTATTGTCTGCAGATATAAAGGTTTATTTTTATTTCGTTAATTTATAAAGCTTCCATATAAATTTTAGAGGTAAATGCACAAACAGCGATTAAGTCACGTTATCGGATTTTGAATTATATTTATTACACAGAAGCTCAACAAACAATTAGGTCACATGAGTTTGGAGACTTAAATTATGATTGGATCTTGTTTGCTTGGAGGCTAATATAATATTTGGGTCACGATCAAAGTGAGGAAATAGTCGGAAAGACAAACAGATGTATTTTCAATTTTATTTGTATAGATTAGATAACATTATTACTTTACCTACAATACATGGTAATGTAAAGGAAAAGTATTGGAATCGTGTCAATAATAGCAACTCGAGTTTTCGACGGATTTACCCTTTTTGCGATCTCTAGAATTCGATAAAACTATTTTTAGCATGACGTCTGTGTGTGTGTCAGTGCAATGTATGTATCCAGTCTAACTCAAAAACTAATGGACCAAATTTAATTTCATAAAATTTTATAGGTAAGTGACTTGTAAGTTATCCTGCTGCTGATTTGAGTTTGGTACGATTCGGGATAAAAGAAATTGCGTTTATTTGCGAAATGACCCACAAAAATCGCATCTATCCACTCTGACTAAAAAACTAATTGACCAATTTTCCCAAAATTTGGTAGATCAGTTACTTGTGGATTATCCTGGTGCTGATAAGATTTTGGTACGATTCGGGAATAAGGAACCTGTCTTTTTTTGCGAAATGGTCCGCAAAAATCGTCGAAATCTAAGGTAAAAGGCTGCGTATGCTCAAATGAATCAATTAAATGATTGTTTTCTACGTAATTTTTGACGATGAAAAGAATAAGACCAATCCCTCTAGGACTAGCCATTTTCTAATTATTTGAGTTTCTAATTATTTTTGTTACGTTGATTTTGAAAGTAGGTCCAGTTACTAAATGAAAAACGAAAACTGAATTAAAAGTGTAAATTCGGTGTCACTCTAATTAATTACGCGTGTTATTTAGTGCAATTACAATTAAACTCAATTTAATGAATTATTAGTGAAATAAAGATAAAATGAATTTCAGTCTGCAGAGAAAGTCATCTGCTGCTCACATCATTTTTTTTTCTGTGGAAACAGCGGAGCCCTTTAAAGTTTTTGCAAGCTTGTATAAGTTCGGAGAAACTATTATATTTAGATGTAATGTAATATATATACTTTGATTCAGATTGCGTTGACAGGGTCTGATCAAGCCAAAGTGGGGCCTGGTGTTAATTCGAGGCCCCCATGCGCATACCAAACGCATGCAAAACATCAACACATAACACACTTGGGGGCTCATAATCAAAGCTCCGAAGGCCCTTTTGTACATAGAAAAAACTTATGCGTGTATATAAAAATACTTATGCGCTTTTTGTACATGAAAAGAGCTTATGCGTGTTTTGTATATAAAAAAACTTATTCATGTTTTATACATAAAAAAACTTATGCTCTTTTTGTACATAAAAAAACTTATGTGTGTTTTTTACATAAAAAAACTTATGGGCTTTTGTACATAAACTCTAACTCAAAAACCAATAGACCAAATTTAATTTCATAAAATTTTATCTATAAGGGACTTGTCAATTACCTTTGTTGCTAATTTGGGTTTAGTACGATTCGGGATAAAAGAAACTGTGTTTATTTACAAAATGACCTGCAAAAATCGCATCTATCCACTCTAGCTCAAACATTTTACTTTAAAGCATTATAATATTTAAAACTATTAACATATTTTCAATTATATTATTTTATAATACTTTAAAAATTTATTTCTGCCTAAATTTTTATCACATACAAAATTTAGGGGCCCTATACACAAAATTTTAAGAACCGGGGCCACAATGCACGTGCTTTAATCTGCTCCGCAGAGCTTTGCAAAGTTGTGGCACGTAGTAAGTTTTCTCGCTTCCACTGCCCACTATTTTACCCTCCTACCCCCAACACCCATCAATTTCACTTTCAAACATGCTCTTGAATAGGAGAAAGAGCACCTAACAACAACCAAGTAAATAATCGTCAATCGTGCGTGTAAGTATTGGAGAAACACCTTAACTAGGTGACGTCACCATTCTGACAAATCCCACTTCTTCAGAAGAAACGAGCATCGCTTTGCTCCCCGTAAACTTCTATTGCCTTGGGGCGTGCGTCATTTCCTAGCTATGACCTATATTTGTGGTCGCAGTCTGCCAGGCCACTGAATGGAAAAGAAGGGGGGGGGGCGACGATGTCCGGAAGTCGGCCGGAGGGTGGAGCAGTGCAAATTCGAGGCACGTGAGTTACGCAACACGAAATCAGCCAGAACTCTGTTTTAAGCAAGGTATCACGTAATCACTACATGTACGGAGAGGGGGAGGTTAAAGGCCCACAAACCCAGTGGGCAGCACTTGGGACACCGGGCGTTGCCTCTGATAAATATTGGCTATTGACTGGACGCTTTATATTGCAACACTTAGAAATACGTGTCCTAAGCACCCGCCCTTTTCAATTTGAAGGGTTGCACAGGATGACACAAAGTCCAGCTATTATTGGTGAAATTCAGGAAATCGTTTGATGCTTGAAGACAGCTTTTAAGTGTTAGCGAAAATTGTGATTGAGGAGTTATATAATTGTCGGGTAAATACGGATATAGTTTCACCGGATTTCTACTTTCCCTAAATATATAGTAGTATAATGTATAGAGAAGTTGGCTCAGTTGAGTTTTCGACTGAAGACAATGTTTTAAGTATCCCTGAACTTAAATCGAACGTTTTTGAGAGGGTGTCTATGTGTGTGTGTGTATGTATATGTTAAAGCGTGTGTGTGTATATGTTAGAGCATGTGTGTGTGTGTATATGTATATGTTAGTGCATGTGTGTATATGTTTGTATGTGTGTCAGTGTATATGTATATGTTAGTGCATGTGAGTGTTAGTGTATATGTGTATGTTAGTGTATGTGTGTGTGTGCGTGTATATTGGTATATGTGTATCTTAGTGTGCGTGTATTACTGTGTGCGTCCATGAGTCTGTATAGACGCGATATCACCCGGACAAATAAAGCATTTCAAAAATAATTTGCACGATTATTAGTGAATACTGGATCTCTGTTTATTTTAAACACGATCGAATGTTCGAAAGACCCCCCCCCCCCCTCTCCCGCAATTTTCAAATGAATATTTGTAAAAATCATAAAAAAATTAGGACATTCTCTAATGATGAGTAAATAATCATTTTAGATGCAATTTTCCGTTAATAAACGGATAATACAAACTTTAGAACGCTAGTATGAACTGTTTTTAAGATATTACACTATTTACGAATGAATTTCGAAAAAAATCATTAAGAAATGAAAACCTTCTGTTATATTATTGTTGCATTAAATACTGTCACATTTATAATTATTTCATATGTAATTTTTTATTACAAAATGAATGACATAAGTTTTAAAGTGATAGCACGAATAGTTCTCGAGATATTGCACATTTTTCAAATAAATTTATTAAAAAAATTGCATAAAATTAAAAAAAGCAATTATTAATGATTATCAAATATGTTCATTTTCCATATACAATACTAGCAAAATATCTGTTAACATCATTTTCATAGATTGAGTATGTTCCATTCTTGACAGAAGATACTTTTGGTGATAGTTTTATATTTTGACGCCCAAAAATTCTCCAATAATTATTTATTTCATAGGATGCTAATTAAATGTCCATTATGTTTTAATAAAAATTTTGCACGTGAACATAAATACATTATTCTGTTTCCATTCATAAGTTTCCAAAAGTCAATATTTCAATACTTGTTGTCTTAAATCACTGCCAAAATCATTGTTCTGCGGATTTTGAACGTCATAATTTCATCGTGAAATTAATTAGAGTGTGCTTGAACTCGACTTTCTCATACCAGAATCCATTTTTAATAACTTTTTACTTTCCTTATATACAAAAATGTATAAGGAAGGTATTGTGAGGGGGTCGAAAATTCGAATTCGAGTTTTCGAAGGGAGAGCACGTTTCAAGCATCCCTGATTACGAATCGAGCATTTTTAAAGTGATGTCTGTCGCGATAACTGACGAACGAATAAACCGATTCGAATGAAATTTGGTACAAAAATTAAAATCTGTAAATTTTGAAAAAATCGCCAAAAAATCAAAACCTCTAATAAAGTTATGCAAATATACATTTCTAACGTAACTTTTCATTAGAAAACGATTGACATAAATTTTAGAACGCTATCATGAACCGTTCTCGTGATATTGCGCATTTTTAAAAAAAATTATCAAAAAGTCATATAAAATAAAAAAAAAAATATATTTTCTATTGAGAAACATGTTCACTTTTCATATGTAATACCATGCGATAAATTTGGTGACATAATTTTCGTGGATCTAGCTCGTTCCATTCATGAAAAAAAAATACTTTGAGTAATACTTTTGTATTTGAACGCCAATAGTCATTTATCTGCTATAAGAATAATTTATTTCTCCGTCCATAAAACACTTGGCGAGATTTCGACGAATTTGGTGGAATGCCGCCAACTTGGCGACTTTTTCAATGTTGCTAAATTAACGAAGAACTCGCCAAATGGATTAAAATGACCCTAAATCAATGAAAATTACGACTCTATGACGAAAATTCAATATCTTGGAAAGAATATAAATATCTGCTATAAAAATAATCTATTTTTTTTACTGTAAAAGTCGTAAATACATTGCATTATATAAGGAAAGTCATGTGTTGCCCACATCAGATTTTTTCATTTTACAAGAAACATTTTGAAAAATCGATATTGTAGATCCAAATGATTGCAATTATAACGTCTTACCCTTCACTTTAAAGGGCTTGACAAAATCGCTGGATAGATATCATACTTGAAAATGTATCCCCCGGTGGTGGTGCTGGTGTGTGTGTGTGTGTGGTTCCCCCGAGTGGGGCTAATGACGTCACAAACGAAAAATTTGTTTCGCGGCTATTTTTCACAACAATTACTGAAACAGATAAACCTTTTTATGCAAGATTATGTCAAATTTTGTCCCATGCTGCCATGTTAAAAAAATATAAAATTTCGAATAAGTATTGAAGTTTTCGTTCAAATTAAAAAAAGTCATATCTGGTTCAAGATTTTTTAATAACAAAGCCGGATGTAGAGTTTCCTAAAAATCCATTCCTATTTGGGGCCGCTATCCTGTACGCAAAAAATCAACCACAGACAGACAGACAGACAGACGGAAGGACATCACTCCAAAAATAGCCAAAACGTATTCAGGAGGTCTTAAAACATATCAAATCAAACATATCATTGGCATCAAAATCTTAAATTAGAAAATTTTCATACAAACAATACTTTATCTATACTATATTGCTTAGTATGAGAAAGTGAAAAGTATATTATGCAGTGTTGCCCACATCAGATTTTTTCCCGCTAAAAGAGAACAGTAAAACAAAGTTTACTCATAAAATGCAAAGTATTTTGAATTTAAATACGGAACGTGATTTTAGGATCAAGCACTAAATAAGCAGCTAACACTGTAAAATACTGTGCAACAGCTATGGGTATAACGTTATGGGTTTTTCTCAGTGCGAGCAAGACAAAAATCTATCTTTTGGCTTTATCGTCTTGGTGGTCAGATTTTTTTTATTACATTCCATCTCCTTCTTTCTGCGATAATGCAGCGAATATTACATTTTAGCAGCCATCAGCACGTCTTAATTTCATTTGGCATGTAGCTCTTGGCCTACTCGCATTGAAGAAGGAAATTCACAATGTGTTTTCGAAACGATCGTCGGCGATTTATGTTTTTATTTAAAAAAAAATCTGATGTGGGCGACACATGACTTTCCTTATATAATGCAATAAATTTCCTACTTTTACAGTTAAAAAAATGTTATTCTTATAGTAGATACTTATATTCTTTCCAAGATATTGAATTTTCTTCAATGAGTCGTCATTTTCATTGATTTAGCGTCATTTTTATCCATTTGGCGAGATTTTTGTTAATTTGGCAACAATTAAAAATGTCGCCAAGTTGGCGATATTACGCCAAATTCGTCGCCAAAATATCGCCAAGTGTTATGGACGGAGAAATAAGTTATTTTTACAGCAGATAAATGACTATTGGCGTTCAAATACAAAATTATTAGTCAAAGTATCTTTTTTCATGAATGGAACGAGCTAGATCCACGAGAATGATGTCACCAAATTTATCGCATAGTATTACATATGAAAAGTGAACATGTTTCTTAATAGGAATATTTTATTTTATTTTATATGATTTTTTGATCATTTTTTAAAAAAATGCGCAATATCACGAGAACGGTTCATGATAGCGTTCTAAAATTTATGTCAATCGTTTTCTAATGAAAAGTTACATAAGAAATGTCTATTTGGTATATGCTAAATGTCTATTTGAGATATCGTCTCCACAGACTCACTGACACACCCACCCACCCACCCACCCACACACACACACAGACACACACACACACACACACACACACACACAGACACAGACATCACCTCAAAAATGTTTGATTCGAGATCAGGGACGCTTGAAACGTGCTCTCCCGTCGAAAACTAGAATTCGAATTTTCGACCCCGTTACAATATTTTCCTTATACTTTATGTATATAAGGAGAGTAAAAAATCTGATGTGGGCAGCACATGACTTTCCTTATATAATGAAATGTATTTACTACTTTTACAGTAAAAACAAAATAGGTTATTCTTATAGTAGATACTTAAATTTTTTCCAAGATATTGAATTTTCGTCAAATAGTCGTTATTTTAATTGATTTAGCGTCATTTTTATCCATTTGGCCAGATTTTCCTCGATTTGGTAACATTTAAAGAAGTCCGCCAAGTTGGCAAAATTTCGCCAAATCCGACGCTAAAATTTCGCCAAGCGTTATGGATGGAGAAATAATTTATTCTTACAGCAGATAAATGACTATTGGCATTCAAATACAAAAGTATTACTCAAAGTATATTTTTTCATGAATGGAACGAACTAGATCCACGAGAATGATGTCACCAAATTTATCGCATGATATTACATATGAAAAGTGAACATGTTTCTCAATAGGAAATATTTTTATTTATTTTATATAATTTTTTGACAGTTTATTTGAAAAAATGTGCAATATCTCGAGAACGGTTCTTGTTAGCATTCTAAAATTTATGCCAATCGTTTTCTAATAAAAAATTACATAAGAGATGTCTATTTGCGTAACTTTATTAGAGTTTCTGATTTTTTGAAGACTTTTTCAAAATTTCACTCGAAAATTTAGGTGGGTTCTGAGCATTCGATTGCGTATAAAAACAATAGGCTTCCAGTGTTTATAGATTGTGATTTTTGTACCAAATTTCGTTCGAATCGGTCCATTCGTTCGTCAGTTATCGTCTCCACAGACTCACTGACACACACACATTTATACTTTCACACACACACACACACACACACACAGACTTCACTTCAAAAATGTTTGATTCGTGATCAGGGATGCTTGAAACGTGCTCTCCCGTCGAAAACTCGAATTCGAATTTTCGACCCCTTCACAATACTTTCCTTATACATTATGTATATAAGAAAAGTAAATATATATATTTAAGAAAATGTACTCACCTTTGCCCGGGAGAGAAAAATTGAATTTATTTAGCTAAAAATATAACAAAGAAAATGATAAAATAACAAGAAAGATAAATCATGCATAAAGTATTCATTATGAAATACCTTCCAACTGAAATGCAATTTTATTTAAACATCTCTAAAATGCGATACATTCAGCACTCATATTTTTTAAATTATCACAATACTACAATAATTTATTATACTTGGAAGCTTAAAACTTCATCAAAAAAGCCAATGCTATAAATCGTCAACTTCTCTGTGTAAAATCAATGAATATTTCATTCATATCACTTATATTCCAGACTCCAGAGCTAAATAGTTTTGCGTGATAATAATTCAGCAATTTTTATACAACTCATCTGACAATCGCTTGATTTGTTTACATTCTGCATACTATAGAAATTAGGCTTCGTTGTAGTAATAATCAAAGTTCAGTGATCATTTAAAATAAAAAATATTGTAATTACGTTGTCACAGAACGTAGATACACAAATAATATGTAAAAATAAAGCATTTTTATGACGGGTGCGACACTAAATATAAATGTAACGGTTTTTAAACGTCACGATTTTTATACGGGGAAAAAAATGAATGCCATATTTTATTTTGCAGTAAGTCACAGGATCTCTTCATATAATATGGGTGTAATGATTATTTCAATTTTTATTTAAAAAACTACCTAACATATTTTGCTGGAATTTTTTTACAAATTTTACGTGATAATTTGAATATTTGCTAAAATTTTCGAAGCAATTTGTGAATTTTAACTCTGCGTAAAAAATGTTTGAATAATTATGTCCTACAGGCTTCAACGTATTTAATTTTTTAACCCTGGTTAAATCTGAAACTAATTGGATTATATTATTCCTTTTCATTTCCTTATATCCCACAGACTGTCTCAACAACATATTAAAATTTCATTTTGATAAAGTCATTTTTACGGCAGTTATCGTGCGAACGGACAGACAGACAGAACGAACAAAAACTTTTCAATTATGTTGGAAAGTGTTAAAATCATACAATCTTTCGCACACAATCAGTTTGCCGGCCGTCCAATTAGCTGCTCAAGTCCACTGGATGAGTCGGACGGTCTGGGTTTTCAACACAATCAGTTTGAATCTAAATCCCCATGAAATGCGAAATCAGTTCAAACGCAGCACACCAGGTCGCCCGCAAATGTCCAAAAAAGAAAAAGAAATGTGCAGAAGATAATTTCTTACCCCCTCTCACCCCACATTAAAAATCCATTCCCCACAAGAAAACGAGTCTGACCTGATTGTGATGGGTAGAATAGCTTTGGTAGGGTTCGTTGGTCTGCTAGATTCATTCTAAAATCAAACACATGCCTCGGATAAAATATTTAAAATTAATCAACGGATGGGTTTATGAAATTATTTTTTCTGAAGCAGTCTGTGATATGTTTAGCAGCTGCTGTCAAAATATGAACGTTGGCATGTCAAATTTTGTATAACTTAATATAAAAATCGGGGAAGTTTAAAACCCACGAAAGTCTATATTTTTAAAAAATTAATTAAACTTTATCTATTGATCGTATGAACTCCGTTCAAAGTTTGTTTGAAAGAGAATTTTGCCCTCTTTCCGATGGTGCTAAGAGAGTAATTCTGTGATCATATTTTAGGTCACTAAGGTATTGAGTTGTGTAAATATCTGCTTAAATCGGATTGAAACTAAAAAAATCTGATGTGGGCAACACATGACTTTCCTTATATGATGTAATGAATTTACTACCTTTACAGTAAAAAAATAGGATTTTCTTATAGTAGATACTAATATTCTTTCCAAGATATTGAATTTTCGACAATTAGTCGTCATTTTCATTGATTTAGCATCATTTTTATCCATTTGGCGAGATTTTCATTAATTTGGCAACATTTCAAAAAAGTCGCTAAGTTGGCGACATTCCGCCAAATTCGTCGCCAAAATCTCGCCAAGCGTTATGCACTAAGAAAAAAGTTATTCTTACAACAGATAAATGACTATTGGCGTTCAAATACAAAAGTATTATTCAAAGTATATTTTTTCATGAATGGAACGAGCTAGATCCACGAGAATGATGTCACTCTATTTATCGCATGGTATTACATATGAAAAGTGAACATGTTTCACAATAGGAATTTTTTTTTTATGCGACTTTTTCATAATTTTTTTGAAAAATGTACAATATCTCGAGAACGGTTCATATTATCGTTCTAAAATTTATGCCAATCGTTTTCTAATGAAAAATTACATAAGAAATGTCTATTTGCGTAACTTTATTAGCGGTTTTGATTTTTTGACGATTTTTTCAAAATTTCATTCGAAAATTTAGGGGGGTTCTGAACATTCGATTACGTATAAAAACAATAGGCTTCCAGTGTTTACGGATTGTGATTTTTGTACCAAATTTGGTTCGAATCGGTCCATTCGTTCGTCAGTTATCGTCTCCACAGACTCACTGACACACACACACACACACACACACACATACTTTCACACACACACACACACACACACACACACACACACACACACACACACACACAAACACACACACAGACATCACTTCAAAAATGTTTGATTCGTGATCAGGGATACTTGAAACGTGCTCTCCCGTCGAAAACTCGAATTCGAATTTTCGACCCCGTCACAATACTTTCCTTATACATTATGTATATAAGGAAAGTAATAACTAAAAAACTAGTTCGAAATTAAAAAAAAATAACACTTAGGTGCACCTGCGTACGTCCAGTAGTACCTGTGTACCAAATTTCATGATTGTAGGACGCTTATATTACTTTCCTTATATACATAATGTATAAGGAAAGTATTGTGACGGGGTCGAAAATTCGAATTCGAGTTTTCGACGGGAGAGCTCGTTTCAAGCATCCCTGATCACGAATCAAACATTTTTGAAGTGATGTCTGTGTGTGTGTGTGTGTGTGTGTGTGTGTGTGTGTGTGTGTGTGTGTGTGTGTGTGTGTGTGTGTGTGTGAAAGTGTGTGTGTGTGTGTGTGTGTGTGTGTGTGTGTGTGTGTGTGTGTGTGAAAGTATGTGTGTGTGTATGTGTGTGTGTGTGTGTTTCAGTGAGTCTGTGGAGACGATAACTGACGAACGAATGGACCGATTCGTACCAAATTTGGTACAAAAATCACAATCCGTAAACACTGGAAGCCTATTGTTTTTATACGCAATCGAATGTTCAAAACCTCCATAAATTTTCGAATGAAATTTTGAAAAAATCGTTAAAAAATCAAAACCACTAATAAAGTTACGCAAATAGACATTTCTTATGTAATTTTTCATTAGAAAACGATTGATACAAATTTTAGAGCGCTAACATGAACCGTTCTCGAGATATTGCACATTTTTAAAAAAAATTATCAAAAAGTCATATAAAATAAAAAAAATATTTCTATTGAGAAACATGTTCACTTTTCATATGTAATACCATACGATAAATTATGTAACATCATTCTCGTGGATCTAGCTCGTTCCGTTCATGAAAAAAGATACTTTGAGTAAGACATTTGTATTTGAACGACAATAGTCATTTATCTGCTGTAAGAATAAGTTATTTCTTCGTCCATAACGCTTGGCGAGATTTTGGCGACGAATTTGGCGGAATGTCGGCAACTTGGCGACTTTTTGAAATGTTGCCAAATTAACGAAAATCTCGCCAAATGGATAAATATGACGCTAAATCAATGAAAATGACGACTCATTGTCGAAAATTCAATATCTTGGAAAGAATATTAGTATCTACTATAAGAAAAACCTATATTTTTTTACTGTAAAAGTAGTAAATTCATTACATTATATAAGGAAAGTCATGTGTTGCCGACATCAGATATTTTAATCCGTGGAATTAGAAAGAGTTTTACCTCCATGCTTTGAATAATCCATGGAGTTAGAAAGAAGGAGATAAAACTCCTATGGATGAAATGCTTGAAAATAACATACCGCTTTGAGAATCATATCTAGGTGTCGTTAGTTTTAGCAAAGTAGCTGCTATTATTAGTTAACAGAACATAAAGCTGCGGTATTTAGTATATGTATTGCTTTTCTTATATATAAAATGTATAAGGAAAGTAATGTGACGGGGTCGAAAATTCGAATTCGAGTTTTCGACGGGAGAGTACGTTTCAAGCATCCTTGATCACGAATCAAACATTTTTGAGGTGATGTCTGTGTGTGTGTGTGTGTGAAAGTATGTGTGTGTGTGTGTGTGTGTGAAAGTATGTGTGTGTGTGTGTGTGTCAGTGAGTCTGTGGAGACGATAACTGACGAACGAATGGACCGATTCGAACGACATTTGCTACAAAAATTACAATCCATAAACACTGGAAGCATATTGTTTTCATACGTAATCGAATGTTCAGAACTCGCCTAAATTTTCAAGTGAAATTTTGAAAAAATCGTCAAAAAATAAAAACCTCTAATAAAGTTACGCAAATAGACATTTCTTATGTAATTTTTCATTAGAAAACGATTGACATAAATTTTAGAACGCTAACATGAACTGTTCTCGAGATATAGCACATTAAAAAAAATATATCAAAAAGTCATATAAAATAAAAAAAAAAGTATTTCCTATTGAGAAAAATGTTCACTTTTCATATGTAATACCATGCGATAAATTTAGTGGCATCATTCTCGTGGATCTAGCTCGTTCCATTCACGAAAAAAGATACTTTGAGTAATACTTTTGTATTTGAACGCCAATAGTCATTTATCTGCTGTAAGAATAACTCATTTCTCCGTTAATAACGCTTGGCGAGATTTGGCGACAAACTTAGTGGAATGTCGCCAACTTGGCGACTTTTTTAAATGTTGCTAAATTAATGGAAAACTCGCCAAATGGATAAAAATAACGCTAAATCAATGAAAATGACGACTCATTGACTAAAATTCCATATCTTGGAAAGAATATAAATATCTACTATAAAAATAATATATTCTTTTTTACTGTAAAATTAGTAAATTCAGTGCATTATATAAGGAAAGTCATGTGCTGCCCACATCAGATTTTTTTTCTACAGACTGCACACGCAGATATACATTATTATTGTTATTTTGGCTTATCTGTGTTAATATGAACTACTTTGATACAACTAACATCCATATCGTAGTTTGAATTACTAATTTCTCATCATTGTTTCTGGAATTATCCTCGTTTTCATGGAAAATACTACTACGAGAATCATAAAATTTGAATAATTGTAATTCACATCATGAGAACTACTTAAAATTCTACCGACTTTTAGTTTATTATAAATTACAAACGCACACACACAGAGTCAAACATATTTTCCAAATTGTTCGAAAAGTTTAAAGGGGTTTAACACGTGTGCTTATCGTTAAATTCCCGATTTCAAAAATGTGGGAATAAACAATACTTTATTCAAGATTAGCAGAAGGTAATTAACTGAAGTGTGGCGTCTTAACTAGAGTGCTCGACTTTCTCCTACCTGAATCCATTTTTATTTAATCTTTTTATTGTTTTTTTGAAATTTTACAAGAAAATTTTTGAAAAATCGGTACCGTGGGTCCAAATGATTACAACTATAGCGTGTAGGACTTATTAATTTTATTGTGTTAGATTTGTGCAGTAGTTTACCCTGCGATTTGTTTATTTATTCCAAGGAGTGTTTTCTTTTTCTTTTCGATTTTTGTCTCTTGAAGGATAAGACAGCCGATTTTATTCCCTATCCTATTCCTACGAAAAAGTGAAAATAACTGGTTATTGCCACGGATCCAGTACATCTCATATTGATTCTGTTTTGAACACTAAGATGAAGATATCTTCATCTTAGTGTTCAACCCCCCCTTTCCTACCCCCTTTACCCCGCTCCCCCTTTTCCTACTCAGATTCTTGAATAACAAATTTCTCTCGTGGTGATGTATTCCGTGATAGTAAAAATGTGCTCTCGTGCTCTCTGATGAAAAGTAAAATTTTTAATATCTGGAGAACAGTTCATGATAATTCCTAAACATTGCTATGCATACATTTCTGGCTAAAAGTACTTGCAAGGCATTAACTTATTTAGGGATGTAGAGTTATATTTAATACTAGAACAATTATCTGTCGTTGCCTAGGTTTTAGAAAAAGCACTCTCTGTATAAATAATGCAGATACAGATAATACCATTTGGTTTTGAAATCGACTGCTTTAAATAAAGTTCATTCTCGCGCTCCGTTGCTTTTCATGCGCAACTATGCCAATTGTACAATTCAGACATTCCGTCAATTCGTTATAAATAAGTTCTTTTGATACACCCTAAATAAGCGTTCTAAATACAAATACTTGAAATCGCATAAAAGAAAAAATTAATTTACCGAGAGAATTAAAATTAAATATTAAATGGTACCTCAGCGAGTTTACATCCTAACTTTACCGTTTTCGAGCGCGATGCTTGTAGTCATCAAATAGTGGCACGTTTAAAATTTTAAAACTATATCTCCAAAATTCAAGAAATTAGACTTTTGAATTTTAAATCCCACTGCAGCTTTAAAACTCCTCCAGCTGCAGACATATGTTTGCTGATTGGTTCGCCGTTCGCATCTCTTGCTCTCAGAAAATCGTCTGCTGAAATAAATTGACTTTAAAATGTCAAAATTTTGGTCGAATTTCGACTTTTGAATTCATAACTCTTAAACTAATTCGATATTTAAAAGAAATCTCATCGGGAATTTCAGTTACAGCCTAATGACGAATTTTGGGGCTGTATGAAGCTTCGATTTCACTCCACAGACGACACATACAGACATATTTTATTATAAAAGATTGATGATTTTTTCATTTCAGTTCATAAACGTGAAATAGTCCGCAAACGCACGTACCAATGTTCTATAAATGATGTCGTTCGAATTTAATTGAAAACTCCTTTCAAAATTATCCTTTTCGTAACATTTTAAAACATAATTATGTTTCATAATACTTACTTCAATTTTCAGAGAAAAATGTTCGAACCACTTTCCTCTTCTGGTCTTCCGTTGATGATGAAGATCAACAGACCTCCGTCGTTCATCAATTGAAGTAATTGTATGAAAGTCAAATTTAGTTCCTGGATTTGTTCGAGAGATATCGCACATAAATTCACAGTCGCATAAATTCATCCCAGCAGAAGTAGCTCATTCGTGCTCATCGATGTTCAAAACACGTAAATGCGTCATAATCCGAATGTTAGATTATTTATTCCATACCATACTCTTCCCTCTCTTGACACATATTATGTATTCTAGAGAAAGTAAAGAAAAACTTAGTGAGTAACTTTGTTTCTCGTTATACAGGGTGTTTCACTAGCTCTCGTCCCTGATTTTTCTTTATAACTTTCAAACCAATGGATGCAATTCAATGAAATGTCACATAGACATGCATTGGTATATGAGAAGCGTAGTTACAGAAAGATAATAGTGGTGGCACTACTCTTTAGCCCAAAAGTGAACAAGAAAGATCAATCATGCATAAAGCATTGATTATGAAACACTTTCCAACTGAAATGCAATTTTATTTAAACATCTCTAAAATGCGATAGATGCAGCACTCACATTTTTTAAATTATCACAGTACTACAATAATGTATTATACTTGGAAACTTAAAACTTCATCAAAGCAGGCAATTCTATGAATCGTCTGCTTCTCTATGTAAAATCAATATTTTATTCATATCACTTATGTTCCAGATTTTAGAGCTAAATAACTTTACGTGAAGAGAATTCAGCAATTCATATACAACTCATCTTACAATCGCTTGATTTGTTTACATGCTGCATACTGTAAAAATTAGGCTTCGTTGTAGGAATAATCAGAGTTTAGAGATCGTTTAAAATCAAAAATATTGTAATTGCGTTGGCACAGAATTTAGATACACAGATAATATGCAAAAATAAAGCGGTTTTCAAAAAACAAGCTTACTCGTATTAAGTCAGCAATCACATTGAAGAATGACGATCTCAGTGGAAAGTTCGGGGGAGGGGGGGGGGGGGGCATAACTCGAATTTTTGAAATTCTAGAGAAACCTTTGAAATTTATTTGAAATTTGATATTTTATTAACATGACAGCATAGAACACAATTTGACATAATTATGGATAAAACGGGTGTTGTCTATGATTCAATGATCACGAAACTTAAAGTTTCAATCATCGTTGTGAAATATAAAGCTGCGATACAATTTCTGTGTTTGTGAAGTCATAGGGCCTCGAAGGGGGAGGGGGGGCAAATTGACCCACCTCGAGGAGTAAACTGTCAAACTTGATACCAATCGAAGGATTTTTCAAGCCCTTTAAAATAAAAGGTAACATTCTAAAACTGTGATCATTTGCGCAAACAATACAGAGTTTTCAAAATTTATCTTACAAAATTTGGAAAAAAAGAATTCGCAAGTTACTTAAAAATGGATTCTGGTATAAAAAAAGTCGAGTTGAGTTAATTTTATGCTCCAATTAATTTTATTTTACATAATTAATTTATTCATAATAATAACTAATGAATAATATTTAATAAAATTAAATATTCGAATATTCTAATATTAGCATATCGCCGCCAAGTTAAAGTTCTTAGCCAACCTAGAAAATTCGAAAAATTTCCAGAATTCGCCCAAAGTCGCCAAGTTGGCGATATTTCGCTAATTTTGTTTCCAAGTTCACACAGTATGTCCCCAAGGTTTACCGATCCAGACCGTCAAATTGTAACAATGGCTTTCTGTTGCGTATTCGTACCAATATAATGTCACTGCCGTTATGTTTCATCCCCGTCACATTTCTTTCCTGATTTATTCCGTACCCGTGCCTTAAGATTTTTCCCATAAAAAAAAAAACTTGCTCCATATTTCTGCTCCATATTATAAACGTGTATTCCCGTGACATACATTCTTTAAAATATTTTATGACATATTTTTACATGATCCCCATCGAAATTTAAACAGAAACCAAACAAAAGAAAGCGAGTAGACTTAATAAATATTTGAGTGTTATCAGATTATGCCATGTCTAGATTTTAATATCGTCGAATAAAAGACGCAAGTAAAAAATAATATAAAATAAAATAAAATAAATGGTCATAAACGCAATGCCATTGAAAGAATGAAAACGCAAATCCGAGGAAAAAACGTTACGTGAAAACCAACGAGCCATTTTGTTCTTTTAACATCCCTGTTTTGTATTTTTCGCTCGAAAGAAAGAAGTAAAAAGACTGCGAGAAAATTATTTCGTATTTTTCGCACTGAATTGTCCAACTTCTTTTCGCGTGATACTGGACGCTAAGTGTGGGCAAGGACAGACCATGGTTGCTAAAGAGAAACGACTTTTCACGATTGAAATCTCATATTGAAGCTGCAAATTTTCCTAATGACTGTCATTTAGAGACGAGCAGATGGTACTTTTCTCGAATATCGAATTCAAATTTTAGCCAAATCTCGAACATTCGAATATTTATATTTAGTGAATATTATTTATTGGTTATTATAAAGAAATTAATGATATAAAATAGAATTAACTGGTATATGTCTCAACTCGACTTTATCATACCAGAAATCATTTATAAGCAGCTTTGGATTTTTATTTTATTTTATTTTTTTGTATACTTTTTTTGTAAAAAAAATTTTTTTTGCAAGAAAAAATTTGAAAAATTTGTATTGTTGGTGCAAATGATCGCAATTATTGAATTGGAAAATATTTCGATTGATGCCAAATTTGACAGCGTACCCTTTGGGGAGAGGGGGGGAGTGGGAACTTGACCCTGTCTCCTTCGGGAGCCTAAGGCTCCTCTATATACGAGCTGACTCATCAAGCATATTGAAGCCCACCGTAGCTGGAAGCGCAGTCCATTAGCATTAACTCTATTCGTATTTTCACTTTAAGAAGTATAATTGAAATATTTATGGGTGGTTGTTCTGCACCGAATTGCTTTAATCATTCTAGAAAGGGTTTTTGGCTATTTCGCTTTCCTAGAAACGAAGAAAGAAGAAAACAATGGCTAATAAATGATTGGATACCCGGTAATAGAAAATACTTGTGCGAGCTAAATTCTACAATATTCTAATTGAAACTTTTTTTTTATATAAAGTATTTATGTTAAACACTTATTTTATAATGTCTGTAACTGTGGTATTGAAACCCTATGGGCTTCAATATGCTTAATAAGTCAGCCTGTAGTAGAGGAGCTCTACGGGAGTCAATGACGTCACGAACAAAAAATTGTACCGCGGCTATTTTTTGCACCGATGATTGAAACTGTTAAGTGTCGTCATCATTGAGCCATAAATAACACTCCTTTTATACATAATTACATCAAATTTTGCGTTATGCGGCTATTTAATAAAATATCAAATTTCGAAGGTTTCGCTTGAATTAAAAAAAATTCTATCTATTATAGCTCTAGATTTTTTGATTACAAAGCCAGATATAAAGTTTCGTGAACAGCCATTAATATTTGTGGCAGCTATCATATATACATAAAAAATCAACCACAGACTGGCATGCAGATAAACATCACAATAAAATACATATCTCATTTTTTTCAACGTCCTCCCCTACATAACAGTGGCGAAAGGAAAGTATAGAAAATACATTTCAATCACAAAACGGAATTGAACCAATATGAATGTGTAGGCAGATTCAGTTCAAAACAATAATATATAAATCTTATTATCCAAGATTGATAGGAGGCAACATTGTCAAAACTATTATCAGTCAAAACTATTATTAATATATTAATTTTACGTAATGATCAGATTTATATATTATTGTTTTGAATTGTATCTGCCTACATCCTCAGTTTGGAACAATTTTGTGTGTTTCAAATTTGTCTTCTACCTCCTCATGCGCCACTGTTATATAGGAGAGGACTGCAGAACTTTTTTAGAAGTAATTTACATTCAAAACTATGTAGCATTTTATTTGAAGATACTAAACCATATTTCGCAAAAAAAAAAAAAGAGCTTGAAAGGTGGGCAAAAAAGCATGGCATAGGTAAATAACGTAACGAAGTAAAGCAATGACGTGAAAATTCTATAAATGAGATGTGCCGAGTTTTAGCTTTCTACGCGCTCTGGGAGCCGAACACCAAATTCTTCGGAGATGATGCAGTGTATAACGACATGATATGAAAGTGTGATAGATGAAATTGTATGCCGAGTTTCAGCTCTTTTTGTGGTATGGTAGCCGAGAACGAGCTCTTAAAACATGACATACTTACAGGACGCAACGACATAAAATAATGACGGGAAAATTTAATTGATGGAAATGTATCGAGTTTAAGCTCTCTACACAAAACAGGGTTAGATATATTTATACAAAGAACTTTTAGCGGGAATTGAACTATCTCCGGCTAGCCAGATAACGCCCTATTCATTCAGCTACTGAGATGATTTTCTTCACGTCTGTATTTGAAGTGGACAGCATTTTTACTTTCCCTGCAATACATGGTAATGTATAGGGAAAGTATTGGAATCATGCCGAAAATCGCAACTCGAGTTTTCGACGGATCTACACGTTTCGAGACCTCTAGAATACGAAAAAACCATTTTTAGAGTGACGTCTGTGTGTGTGTCTGTGTGTCTGTGTGTCTGTCTGTCTGTCTGTGTGTCTGTCTGTCTGTCTGTGCAGATTTTGTATCCACTCTAACTAAAAAACTAATGGACCGAATTTCACAAAATTTTGTAGGTAAGTCACTTGTGGGCGGGGCTGGTGCTGATTAGTTTTGGGTACGATTCGAAATAAAAGAACCCGCCTTTTTTGTGAAATGGCCCGCAAAAGCTTGTATCCACTGTAGCTGAAAAACTAATGGACCGAATTTCACAAAATTCGGTAGATGAGTCACGTATAGATCACCCTGGTGCTGATTAGATTTTGGTACGATTCAGAAAAAAAATAACCTGCCTTTTTTTGCAAAATGGCCCGCAAAAATTGCCAAAATCTAAAATAAGAACTGGGTATACTCAAATATATCAATTAAATGCTGATTTAATACGTAATTTTTAACGACGAAAAGAATAAGACCAACCCCATTACACTAGGACTAGCCGTTCTCGAGATATTTTAGTTTTTCGTACTTTCCCTACGCCACATTTGAAAATAAATCCGGTTATCGAATGAGAACGAAAATTGAATTAAAAGTGAAATAAATTTAATTAAAATAAGGAGAACGTTAATATAAGTCTGCAGGGAAAGTCATGTGCTGCTCACATCAGATTTTTACTTTCCCTGCAATACATGGTAATGTATAGGGAAAGTATTGGAATCGTGTCGAAAATCGCAACTCGAGTTTTCGACGCATCTACACGTTTCGAGACCTCTAGAATACGAAAAAACCATTTTTATCGTGACGTCTGTGTGTGTGTGTCTGTGTGTCTGTCTGTGCAGATTTTGTATCCACTCTAACTAAAAAACTAATCGACCGAATTTCACAAAATTTGGTAGGTAAGTCACTTGTGGGCGAGTCTGGTGCTAATTAGTTTTGGGTACGATTCGGGATAAAAAAACCCGCCTTTTTTTGCAAAATAGCCCTCAAAAGTTTGTATCCACTCTAGCTGAAAAACTAATGGACCGAATTTCACAAAATTCGATAGATACGTCACTTATGGATCATGCTGGTGCTGATTAGATTTTGGTACGATTCGGAAAAAAATAATCTGCCTTTTTTTTGCAAAATGGCCAAACAAAAATTGTCAAAATCTAAACTAAAAAGCTTTTTATGCTCAAATATAGCCATTAAATGCTTGTTTAATACGTAATTTTTAACGACGAAAAGAATAAGACAAACCCCATTACACTAGGACTAGCCGTTCTCGAGATATATCAGTTTTTTCGTATTTTCACCACGCCACCTTTGAAAATAATTCCAGTTATCAAATGAGAACGAAAATTGAATTAAAAGTGAATTAAATTTAATTAAAAAAGAGAACGTGGATATAAGTCTGCAAGGAAAGTCATGTGCTGCCCACATCAGATTTTTTCATTTTGTAATTTAGACTTAAAATACACTGCTCACAACTTAAATCGCAACACCATGAAGAAATTGATGTATTCTTAAATTTACAGAATATAATTGTAACATGGAGATGTGCAAATGATCAAAAAATCATACCTGAAAAATGAAAGCATGGAACTTTATTGGCATTAGATTAATATGCAATAGGCCCACCGCGAGCGGCTATGCAGGATTGAATACGACGAGGCATCCCGTCAATGGGATGGTCAATGGTGTGCTGAGGAATGGCATTCCACACAGCATGCGATTGGGCTTGTAACTGAACATAGTTTGCTGAAATTGGGAGTTCTCTTAATCAACGACCCATGATGTCCCAGATATGCTCAATTGGCGACAAATTCGGATATGCTGGCCAGGGTAGGATATCAAAACCTTGTAGGCTATTCATAGTTACCCGTGCAGTATGTGGCTTGGCATTTTCCTGCTAAAAAAGCAGTCCAGGCCTGGTTGACAGATATGGCTGTACCACAGGTCTCATGTTAGAGACTTATCGTTGTGCTGTGATACTACAAGAAACGTGGACCAAAGGTGTTCGTTCACCAAATGTTATACCACCCCAAACCATGGTACCACTTAGGGAGGCTGTGTGGCGACTTATAGAAAAAGGTTCCTGGTGGCGTTGTTGAAAGCGCCGCCGTAAGTGAGTACGGCCTAATGGCATGCCAAAATAGAGCCGTGATTCATCCGTGAACAGAATGTTTCGCCATTCTGTCGACCAATTACGTATCATTTGACACCAGTGGAGGCGACGTAACCAGTGAAGACGTTAAAACAGTAGGTGTCGAAAAGATCGTCTACCTCGGAGTCCTGCGTCATGCAAACGGTTTCGAATTGCTTGCTTCGAAACCACGTTACCTGTAGTGTGGATAAATGCCATTGTAACACTGTTATGGTAAACAGATCCCACGCAACGCTTCTCAGAATCATACGATCTTCACGTGGTGTGGTACACCTGGAAGCTCCACTACCTGATCTTCGTGTCGTTTCATTGTCTCTCACGAACCGTAACACACACCGCTGAACTGTGCTCACATCACGACCCAATAGTTCAGCGATCCTTCGAAAGCTCAATCCATCCTCACGTAAAACAATGATTTGTTGCCGTTCCGTTGATGACAACTGAACGTGTGCGGTACATCGACGTACTCTTGGCATGCTGTGATGATATTTACAACCTAAAAGCAATGACGCTACAATTTAGCTGTAATATCGGTCTTCCTTGACCTGACGCTTTTATGCTGATCGGCAAGGTGTTACGTCACTTTGCGTAACGAAACTGTGATCATTTGCATATCTCGCTTTGTTGTTTCCATTGCCGGATTTACATAATGCTACGCCTACAACTTTATGTTGTTGCGATCAGTGTATATTATTTTAAGCAGCTTCATAATGCACGAATTTTTAATTTCATTTATTCCCATTTTTAATCTCCTAAAGATGTATTATTTTTCCACTTTATAAATATTTGAATATAACTTTTTAAATTTATTTCACAATAAGACACAAGAAATTTGAATAAAATTTTGCATTACTTTTTAAGAATTTTACAAAGAAGCATATAAAGTTTAAGAGTAAGTTTTCCCCCAAAACTTTAAAGTGGATTTTTTTTCTTTTTTTTAAATTTTCGTTTTATTTTACTTTGTTTAGAAGAATAATATCAGATTCTCTTAAATTTATTTAAAATCTGTATTCTTTCTCAATATTGCAACCAATTGAACGAAATTCATTAAATATTTTTCAAAGTAAAATGTAAACAATTTGTGTTGAATTTCGCATTACTTTAAAAATAGGAAAAAGTAAGATTAAAATACCATAAAGTTCAAAAAGTAAATTTCATTCCGAAGCATTATTACAGATTTGTTACTTTTCCTGTAATATACATTTTTGTAATTTTATAGTGTTTCAAAGAATAATATCAAATTCTTTAAATTTATCTAAAATTTGTATTATTTCTCACTTTTACAAACATTTGAACCTAATTTCATAACTTTATTTCGAAATAAAATGCAAGAAATTTGTTTCATATTTCTAAAAACATGAAAAAAATTAAAATACATTAACAAATATGATGCAAGAAATTTGTTGTAAAACATGAAAAAAAAAATTAAAATACAGTTCACTAAGTAAATTTTATCCAGAAACCTTACTGCGATTTTTTATTTTTGCAGCAATTTTTATTTTATCTTATTCTGTTCTGTTGTTACTTACATTTATTTAAAATCTGCGTTATTTCTCAATTTTAAAAGCATTTGAACCTAATTCCGTAAATTCATTTAAAAATAAAATGTAAGAAATTCGCACCATATTTTGTAGTACATTAAAAGTAAGAAAATAAAATAATAAAATATCATGAAATTCCAAAAGGAAAACTTTTCCAGAAACCTTGTCACAGATTTATGATTTTATTTTCTGTAACTTTCGTTTCATCTTACTCCGTTTCGAAGAGAAATATACCAGTTTCTCTAAATTTATTTAAAATTTGAATTATTTATCAATTATTTTACAAACAATTGAGTCTCAAATGTATTTTAAAATGAAACGTAAAATAATTGTATCAAATTTTGTATTTCTTTAAATATGAGAAAAAGAAAACATTAAAATATCGTGAAATTAAAAAGTAAATCTTATCTAGAAACTTTATCCCGAATTCCTTGTTTTTGTTTTACCTTTCGTTTCATGTTACTCCGTTTTTAAGAGAAATATATCAGATTCTCAAAATTTAAAATTTGAATTATTTATCAATTAATTTAAAATAAAAATTAAAAAAATTGTATCAGATTTTGTATTTCTCTAAATAAAATGAAAATGAAAGATTAAAATATCATGGAATTCCAAACGGAAAACTTTCCCAGAAACCTTGTTACGGATTTATAATTTTTTTCTGTAGCTTTCGTTACATCTTACTCCGTTTCGAAGAGAAATATACCAGATTCTCTAAATTTATTTAAAATTTGAATTATTTATCAATTATTTTACAAGAAATTGAGTTTCAAATTTATTTTAAAATTAATCATGAAAAATTTGTATCAAATTTTGTATTTCTTTAAATATAGGGGAAAAAAACATTAAAATATCGTGAAATTCAAAAAGTAAATTTATCCAGAAAACTTATCATGTATTTGATGCTTTTGTTCTAACTTTCGTTTCATCTTATTCCGTTATCAGATTCCCTAAATTTATTTAAAATGTGAATTATTTATCAGTAATTTTAAAATAAAATGTAAAAAAATTGTATTAGATTTTGTATTTCTTTAAATATAAGAAAAATAAAAGATTCAAATATCACGAAATTCCAAAAAGAAAACTTTCCCAGAAATCTTGTTATCGATTTATGATTTTTTCTGTGGCTTTCGTTTCATCTTACTCCGTTTCGAAGAGAAATATACCAGATTCTCTAAATTCATTTAAAATTTGAATTATTTATCAATTATTTTACAAGCAATTGAGTGTATTTTGAAATAAAACGTAAAAAATGTGTATCAAATTTTGTATTTCTTTAAATATAAGAATTATAAAACATTAAAATATTGTGAAATTCAAAAATTAAATCTTATCCAGAAACCTTATCACGGATTTGTTATTTTTGCTGCAATTTTCGTTTCATCTTACTCAGTTTTTAAGAGAAATATATCAGATTCCCTAAATTTATTCAAAAATTGAATTATTTATCAATTATTTTACAAGCACTTGAGTTTCAAATATATTTTAAAATAAAATGTAAAACATTTATATCAGATTTTGTATTTATTTAAATGTAAGAAAAATAAAACATTAAAATATAGTGAAATTCTAAAATCAAATCTTAACCAGAAACCTTATCACGGATTTGTTATTTTTGCTGCAATTTTCGTTTCATCTTACTCAGTTTTTAAGAGAAATATATCAGATTCCCTAAATTTATTCAAAAATTGAATTATTTATCAATTATTTTACAAGCACTTGAGTCTCAAATATATTTTAAAATAAAAAAATAAAATGTAAAACATTTACATCAGATTTTGTATTTATTTAAATGTAAGAAAAATAAAACATTAAAATATAGTGAAATTCTAAAATCAAATCTTAACCAGAAACCTTATCACGGATTTGTTATTTTAGCTGTAACTTTCGTTTTACCATATTCTGTTTCGAAGAGAAATATCAGAAAATTCCAAACTTCAATATCTTCCAACGAAGAAACAGCTGAAGGAGCTTGTGATATTTTACTGCAAGAACGTGATTCCGAATTGTTTACGGAACCAAAGTGGCCTACCGATTTAGACCTACTTTCTACTTTATCCACCTAGAAAGGGGGAGGAAAACACCCTCACTACCAATAATTAAGCATTCCGATAGTGCGCCATAAATCAGCGGGCGCAAAAAAAGCAGCAAAATGAGATAGAAGTATTACGCCACCGGAGCGCACGCCTACCGCCAGCCAATGAGAGACCAGCGGTCGGCTTGGGCGCCCCCCTCAGATTCGAAGGACCCGCTGCGGAACGTTAAGTCCAGATACTGTCCAGTTAATCTCAGTCAACGATGCAGAGAAATGTTTATTAAATATTTACTAGCCACGTTTCCCTGTTGCTGAGATTCAACCAGTGTTTGGAGATGCAACACGATACTGCCACATGTGATTAATTAGCCAATTACAGATTTCAATTTCTCGCGTTTTCTTTAAGAAAAAAAGTTGTTTTAAATATTGAGAAATCTGCTTGTTTCATGTGATACGGCGATTACTCGTGCAATTTTCCGTGAAGTGCACACAGATTTTGTCGATGGATATATTTATGTAGCTATTAAGTCATTATGATATACCGTTTGATGATTTTCTTGAGGCATGTTAATTATTTCGGATTTTGTAAAGGTACGTTTGAAAAGAAAATTTTTCATTCATATTATGAAGATTAAACCAGTTTGATGGTTTATTAAAATTTTAATGCAACAAATATAGATATTTTTTACCCTGCACAAGTTTAGAATAGCCCTATTAGTTAACGCATTTTGTTTTGAATCCTGAATGCGTGTTTATAATGAAAAATTAAAGATAAAAATATTTTGATTGCAATAAATTAGCTAGAATAGGGTTTTTAGTATATTTATTACATATGAAGACGATAAAGCATTCCGAAGCTGCCTATTTATTTGACTTCAATGATTAGCATCGGATTGCATTTTACATAACTTAAATGCAATAATGTTGCGGATAGTGCCAAATGTACTGTTGACAAATAATCCCTGCAGGGATTATGTTTTCTTATCTGTGAAATCTTTGAGACATGCGAAGTCTTTTCAGATAATAAAATAAATATGTAACGATATGAATATATTTATACATCAGATTAGCATTTTATATTTCTAAATCAATTCTAGATGGATAAAAACTGTTTCTGATTGAATCACGATAGCAAAAATGCCGGGATTGCATGGCAATGAGGACAAACCTCCTCAACCACCTAAAAATAGCTTACCAACTGGTAGGTTACTGAATACATTGCCTACAAACCGTCCAATTCCTCCAGGTGCCTCTCAAGATGGAAACCCAGGGATCCCTGGTGGAGACCTCTCTCAACCGAGAATCCCACAAACAACCTTGACTGTACCTGGGAGTAATGACCCACTGCCACCCCCACTTCCAAGGTCACCTCTCAGAACAATTATCGGACCTCCTATAGGTCCTATGGCCATTGGGCGCCCACAGAGGATCCAGAATAATGGCGTTACAACGAATGGAGTGCATGATGCAAATGGTAATGTGTCTGAGCCCACAACGGTGGTACACGCAGCAAATGGTGCACCTGTTCCTACAAGACCTGCTGGGCCTATAAGTTCGCAACAAGTTACAGCGAGGAATGTCCAACCTGGCGTTTTAGCTCCCACGCAGCCTCCAAGAGTTGGAATCCAAGCTATAAGTGTTTCGAGCGAGCAAGAAACGAAGTCGAAGCAAAATGAAAACGTTACCAGTGCTGTAAACAATCCAAGAAGACCTCAACCAACAAATGGTACTGAAAAGGTATTTCAGAAGACAACAAACGCTTTAAAAAGAGAAGAGGCCAGGAAGAACAACAATAGTAGTCCTACAAAAACTCTAACCGATAAGAATGGTGATAAAAGTAAAAAAGACCCAAATGAAAATAAAAACAACGAAAAGAATGGGAATGGCAAAAATGGTGGTCAAGCAAATTCGCCCAAGAAAAGGTTGCCTAGGACTAATGGGAATGAAAAAAATGACGAAAAATCGTCTCCACAACGTAAAGTTACACCGCCAAAATCTCAGGACTCTCCCTCTCCAACTCGCAAAAGGAACATTGTGCAAAAATCTCAGGAATCGCCATCACCAACAAGGAAAGCAACAATCAAAACGGCACAAGACAATTCGCCAACAAAAAAGAAATTGCAGAAATCTCCGAGAACATCTCCATCGCCACCGAGAAAGAAAGTAGCGAAATCACCCTTATCATCACCCAAAGTGGGTCGAAAACCATTGGTGACCACAACTTCTCCCACCAAATTGTTAGGAAAATCATCAAACGGTTTGACTTTAGTGCCGGGAAGGCCTTTACCATCGACAAATGTGGTGACTAGTCAACCTGTGACGAGTAGTCAAGATCCACCAAAAGATGGATCAAAGAGTGCAGAAGACAATAAATCTCCAGCAAAAACGCCAGATGAAAAAGTGAAAGAAAAAGAAAAACCTTCGGAATCTAGTATAATTCTTGACAGGTTGATGATTTTGTGCAAACGTGGAGACTGGTTGGCAGTAGAGACTGTGCTAAATCATCTGGATGGTCTTCAAGTACCTCATGATCTTGTAGATTCGGTAAGTCATTTTATTTATTTTGTGAAATTTTGAATAAATATATAGCTTTTTAGATTAAAATAATTTTTCGTCGCCATATTTTTTATTGAAATGCAAAATTTTCTTATTTGAAAATCTGGAAATTGTTAATATGCTCTATTTAAATATAAGATGCTGAAATATATTTTTATAATGTTTTATATTTGAAAAGTATTTTGTCAAATGAATAATCATTTTTATAAGCTTTTGCATCAAAATTTTCGTATTTTCTCATGTTTCGCAAGAAAATCATGCTAATATAGCAGTAGAATACTATAAATTACATAGCAAGTTTAAGTGAGCATATATCGGTTTAATAGACTTTACATAACATCAACAGACTTTAAATGACTAAGTCCGATTAATTGTCATAAAATTTCGTTAAATTTAATAGTTAAGTCGCTTATACTATACTCTAATGCAGATCAGAATTCTACTATAATTAAAAATATATAATTGGTCTATTAATAAAAATATATAACGGTCCATTATAAAAAATCCGATGTGGGCAACACATGACTTTCCTTATATAATGCAATGAATTTACTACTTTTACAGTAAAAAAATAGGTTTTTCTTTTTTTTTTCGGTAGATACTTATATTCTTTCCAAGATATTGAATGTTCGTCAATTAGTCTTCATTTTCATTGATTTAGCGTGATTTTTATCCATTTGGCAAGATTTTCGTTAATTTGGCAGCATTTAAAAAAGTTGCCAAGTTGGCGACATTCCGCAAAATGCGTCACCAAAATCTCGCCATGCGTTATAAACGGAGAAATAAGTTATTCTTATAGCAGATAAATGATTATTGGTGTTCAAATACAAAATAAGTATTACTCAAAGTAACTTTTCTCATGAATGGAACGAGCTAGATCCACGAGAATGATGTCACCAAATTTATCGCATGATATTACTTATGAAAAGTGAAAAGGTTTCTCAATAGTTAATATTTTGTTTAATTTATGGGATTTTTTGATAAATTTATTTGAAAAATGTGCAATATCTCGAGAACGGTTCATGCTAGCGTTCTAAAGTTTATGTCAATCGTTTTTTAAGGAAAATTGCACAAAAAATGTCTATTTGCGCAACTTTATTAAAGCTTTTGATTTTTTGATGATTTTTTCAAAATTTCACTCAAAAATTTAGGAGGGTTCTGAACATTTGATAACGTTTGAAAACAATAGGCTTCCAGTATTCACGGATTGTGATTTTTGTATCAAATTTCATTCGAATCGCTCTACTCGTTCGTGAGATATCGTCTCCACAGACTCACTGACCCACACACACACACTTTCACACACACACACAGACATCACCTACAAAATGTTTGATTCGTGATCAGGGATGCTTGAAACGTGCTCTCTCGTCGAAAACTCGAATTCGAATTTTCGACCCCGTTACAATACTTTCTTTATGCATTATGTATATACGGAAAGTAAAAGTATTTAATTGGTCTATTTAAAATCAATAGAAACTGAAATAAAAGTATACGCTTAAATGTAATATTTAATGCTTATTTTATACGCAATGAAGAACTGAATAAAAGTACGTTTTCTAATAATTTAATATCTTGTTATTTTGGCGGCTTTTTAAAACGTGCCAAAGTCGCCAAAACAAGAAGGAAAATATTTTAAAACTGTAGTTTATCTCACGTATAGAAAGAAAGAATATATATATAATATTGAGAACACTAAAAGTAAAAAAAAATTTAATATATTATTAATATTGAAGCATAAAGATATTGTAAGAAAAAAAAATGAGAAAACTATTTAAGTTGTGTATATGAAATAGAATGCATACTTAACACTAAAAGAAATATTTAAAATCATATTCTTAAATATCTGAGAGCTCTCTGAACTTCTGGAACGTTTTCTATGTATAAGATTTATGAAATAAATTTCTCTTTTATAAAATACCTGAAAAATTCAAATCACGTAAAATTCACATCACATTTGCAGAAATGTTTTTGATTTGAAAAAAAAAGCACAATTATTTTTATTCATTCATAATTACTAGGAATTGCAGCTCTAATAGATAGAATACAACGCACTATTACTACTTTGTAAAAGCACTGTTCTTTTTTCTAAATATAACTTCTTAGTTTTGCAACTTTCATTAGAGTGTAATTTGAGTTCCTTCAATACCAAGTAAATGTAATAAAATTTACATATGTTTTCAATGTATTAAAAAATATTTTTTTTCGGGAAATTAATGACTGAAATATTCTCTTGAAATTTTTCTCATTCATTTTACTTGAATATATCTTTAAGTGCTCAAAGACACTTAAATTTATATTGAAACGTTTAAATTAAAAAAAATTAAGTTAATTTTATATACAAATAAATGTTCAAATTTTAGTTTATATGTCTGAAAATGTTTAAATAATTGTAAGGAAATATGTATCTGCTGATATTTTTGCTTTTGATTGTTTAGTTTAAATTCCAAAAAAATATTTATTATGTTTGTGAAGTTTTGAAGGGTTTTTTTTATGAGTCTTGGTTAGAAAAACAAAACTTTAATTGTGCCACATCCAAATAGGCCAGAAAACGATTAAGATGTAACTTACCTTGACCTCTTTCTACATCATGGAGTGTTCTTGGACGAAGTTTAGTAATAATGCTTTCCAAAACAAATTTTTGAATTAATCGAAGTGTGGCTCAACTCGACTTATATCAGAATCCATTTTTAAGCACCTTGTAACTTCTTTTTTGTTGCAAATTTTGCAAGAAAAAATTTGAAGAATCTATATTTGGTTCAAATGATTACAATTATAGCACGTTATTCTTTATTCTAAAGGGCTTGAAATGTTTTTCACTTTCATTGCAATACATGGTAATGTATAGGAAAAGTATTGGAATCATGCCGAAAATTGCAACTCGAGTTTTCGACGGATCTGCACGTTTCGAGACCGTGTCTGTTTGTGTGTCTGTCTGTGCAGATTTTGTATCCACTCTAACTAAAAAAGTAATGGACCGAATTTTATAAAATTTGGTAGATAAGTCACTTGTGAGCGAATCTAGTGCTGCTTAGTTTTGGGTAAGGTTTGGGATAAAAGAACCCGCCTTTTTTTCGAAATGGCCCGCAAAAGCTTGTATCTACTCTAGCTAAAAAACTAATAGACTGAATTTCACAAAATTCGATAGGTAAGTTGCTTGAGAGTTATTCTGGTGCTGATTAGATTTTGATACGATTCGAAAAAAAATAACCTGCCTTTTTTTGCAAAATGGTCCGCAAAAATTGCCAAAATCTAAAATAAGAAACTACGTATTCTCAAATATATCCATTAAATGCTTGTTTAATGCATAATTTTTAACGAAGAAAAGAATAAGACTAATCCAATTACACTAGGACTAGCCGTTCTCGAGATATTTTAGTTTTTTAGTATTTTCTCTACGCCACCTCTGAAAATAAGTCCAGTTATTATATGAGAACGAAAATTGAATTAAAAGTGAATTAAATTTAATTAAAATAAAGAAAACGTGAATATAAGTCTGCAGGAAAAGTCATGTGCTGCCCACATCAGATTTTTTTATTTGTTTCAAGCTTGATAATGTACTTCCTTGAAGGGCTGAGCTAATGATGTCAGGAATACAAAATTATATGGTTGCTAGTTTTCATTGCAATGATTGAAACTGCTAAGTTTCGGAATTGTTGATCCACAAATAACCCATTTTATGCAGAATTATGCCAGATATTGTCCTATGCCGCCATGCTAAGAAAATATAAAATTTTGAAGTTTTTGATCGAATTTAAAAAAAACAATTATTCAGTCCTAGATTTTTGTTGACAAAGCTGGATAAAAAGTTTCGTAAAAATCCATTAATATTTGTGGCAGCTATTGTGTATACAAATCGACCACAGATAAGCAGACAGACTGACATTCACTCAAAAAATAGTCAAAGCGCACTGAGAAGGTCTTGAAACATATCTTAGCATTAAAATCTCGGAATCAAAAATTTTCATGAAAACAATACTTTCTCTATACTCTATAGTATAACAAAGTAAAAAATTGAGAATCTTTCTCTTGTCTGCTTCAGATCAATACTTGGCTTTGTTTGAGACACATAGTTTTCTAAGACACACAGACATAATTGAAAGATCTGGCGTGTATTCGCATCCAACTTTCCGCCATATGTTTATATTTCAGTTTAATTTCACTTGTTGCAAATCTCGTACCCAAGCTATTCTTTTAAAATAATGAATTGGATATATTTGGTTTATCTGTGTTAACCTTTTGCTTACGGGTGGGACAGCGTCCATCCCAAACGAAGAACCTCCCAAAAAGACAGGTATTTGATATACCCTATCCCAAACAGTTCGATCCCCCTTTGCAGACATTGGCGTTCTTGGACGCAAAAATTAATTAGCACTAGCGTCACACATCAAGTGACTTACCTACCAAATTTTGTGAAATTCGGTCCATTAGTTTTTGAATTAGAGTGGCTATATTCATTGCACAGATAGACAGACACACACACAGACGTCACGCTAAAAATAGTGTTTTCGTGTTCTAGAGGTCCCGAAATGTGTAGATCCGTCGAAAACTCGAGTTGCAATTTTGATGATTCCAATACTTTTCTTATACATTACTATGTATTGCAGGGAAAGTAAAAAGGAAAGAGAAAACAAAAATTTACAAAAAGAATGTGAAACAGTGTAATAACTTACCCTATGTTCCATTGGTCAGAAGATAATCAAAAGCATAAACAACCCATAAACTAGTAAATCAGTTAATATCATAACAGATTTTTGTAATGAGAATACAGTTTTTTATTCTGTCGATATATTTTTTTATGTTGTTTTTACAAGTACTTGGAAATTATAATGATTAATTTGCAGGAGATGGTTTAGATAAATGTAAATTTTCAGTGTGGGGACACGAAAATATATAGAAAATGTATAGACATTTCTGATTGGAATAATCGTACAAAGTTTCTTTGCATATGCTCAATTTGTTCCAGAGATATATTGCCGATAGGTACACAGACAGACAGACGGGAGCGCGTCATTGGAAAATAGATAATTCATATTCAGGGAGGCTTTATAGAAAGAGTACTTATTAATAGACATTTAATAGAAATTTATTGATTGGAATAATCGTACTAAATTTTTTTGCATGTGCTCACTAATAAAGACTAATAAAGGCTTACTAATAATCCTGACTAATAGAAGTACTTAATAAATAGTAATAGGCACTTACTAATAGTACGCCTTAATAGAACTTACTAATACTACGTATTAATAATACTTACTAATAGTACGTATTAATAGTACTTACTAATAGTACGTATTAATAGTGCTTACTAATAGTACTTACTAATAGTACTTACTAATAGTACTAATATTTAAGTACTTGCTATAAATAGAACTTACTAAATACTACTTAATAATAGACACTTAATAGATATTTATCGATTGGAATAATCGTACCAAATTTCTTTGCAGATACTCTTACTAATAGAAATTTATTTATAGTAATTTTTCTAATAGTAATAATACTGAAGTACTTACTAAATAGTACTTACTAATTGACACTTAACAGACATTTATCGATTAGAATAATCGTACCAAATTTCTTTACATATGCTCAATTTGTTTCAGAATTCCCAGACAGACAGACAGAAGGGCGCTTATCGTAGGAAAATGGATAATTCGTATTCAAGAATGTTTTGTTGGAAAAGTGCAATTCATTCATTTTAAAATATTACACATTATATTTTCTGTTCATACTTTCTGATCATGCTTTCAAGAATGCCCGGAATGCAGACCGAAAAAAAAACCAAAAAAAAAACCAGTCGCGAATTGAAAGAATACAGCAGGTGGATTATTTCTCGGCCGAAATTAGTAACCTTTGTTGCAGGGACACTTTCGCATCCAGTAATGGGGGGGGGGGGGATATTAATTTGAATTCCGTCTTCTGAAAATTGGATCGATTTCTCTTTAAAACTTCTGAAGGTATACCAATCAATGCATCTAAATTTGTGAGCCTGTCTGTTTCATATACAAACCCGAAGTTTTTTGAACTGATATTCTTTTTTCAAATTTAATATGCTTATTCTTTACTTTCCTATGGGTAACCGCGTAGATATTTTGGGTTTCTAGGTTACGGTTTTGTTGAAATAATTATAATGAGTAACTCTGTTACTTGTTATCATTGTACTGAGTAACTCTGTTACTCCATAACGAGTGACACTGTTACATGTTATTGGGCCTTTGTTCTCCCGCAAAGCTAACAGCAGGGGAGGTTCGACTGCTATGCGTGTAATGCGGCAGATCTCATAAAGTGAGCGCCGGGGATTTGTGAGCGTCAGCGAACAAGAGGTGCAGCTCCAAAAGGTGTATTACGCCTGTGTTGCAGGTAGATTGAAAGAGCTCGCAAAGTAATCTCCGAAGGTGAACCAGCGTCAGCGAATAGGGGGCAGAGCCTCCTAGTATACAAAACAGAAGATAATCAAATTATTTGAGAAGCATTAGTTGAAGTTTTTGCTTATTAAATACTTACTTATCGAGAAAAACCAAACCGAGAAAACTAATTTTACTGAGTTTTCAGGCATGAAATTTAAAGGGCTGTCAAAATAATAAAAGCCTTTTAACCACAATTATAATCAGCAGATTGTTTTAAAGTTTCACCCTAATATACAAGAGGTGTCAACGTATAATATTAGGAAAAAATCTGATGTAGGCAGCACATGACTTTCCTTATATAATGCAATGTATTTGCTTTTACAGTAAAAAAATAGGTTATTCTTATAGTAGATACTTATATTTTTTCCAAGATATTGAATTTTCGTCAATTAATCGTCATTTTCATTGATTTAGCGTCATTTTTATCCTTTTGGCGAGATTGTCGTTAATTTGGAAAAATTTAAAAAAGTCGCCAAGTTGGCTACATTCCGCCAAATTCGTCGTCAAAATCTCGCCAAGCAATATGAACGGAGAAATAAGTCATCCTTATAACAGATAAATGACTATTGGCGTTCAAATACAAAAGTATTACTCAAAGCATCTTTTCTCGTGAATGGAACGAACTAGATCCATGAGAATGATGTCACCAAATTTATTGCATGATATTACATATAAAAAGTGACTATGTTTCTCAACAGTTAATTTTTTTTTATTTATGGGATTTTTTGATAAATTTATTTGAAAAATGTGCAATATCTCGAAAACGGTTCATGCTAGCGTTCTAAAATTTATGTCTATCGAATGAATATGAATGCATATGAAATGTCTATTTGCGTAACTTTATTAAAGGTTTTGGTTTTTAGAAGATTTTTTCAAAATTTTACTCGAAAATTTAAGGGGGTTCTGAACATTCGATTGTGTTTAAAAACAATAGACTTCCAGTATTCGCAGAGTGTAATTTTTGTACCAAATTTCATTCGAATCGCTCCATTCGTTCATGAGATATCGTCTCCACAGACTCAAGACAGACGCACACACACACTACATCAAAAATGTTCGTTTCGTGATCAGGGATGTTTGAAATGTGCTCTCCCGTCGAAAACTCGAATTCGAATTTTAGACCCTGTCACAATACTTTCCTTATACATTATACTATGTATATAAGTAAAGTAAAAATTGAAAAATCTATATTTTCATCGTTTTTGATGATCAAAAGGTACAAAGCAATTTTTATCAAAGGTGCCTAAAAATTACTTTGTTATATGAAATTTTCATGACAACGTTTTAACGAAGTTTCATTATATCGTTTTAAACACAGATTCGTAACATCTTTCCCCCAAGTTTGCTCATCAACAAGTTTCACATTAAATAATTTAATCATCCTGAAGTCTATGGTGCAAACAAATATTTTAACAGGGCAAATTCTTATTCAAATTTATGTGGATTTACAATTCTTACTAATCTTTTCCCGTATTTGACATTTAGTTAAATGATAACTTATTGATCCAATAATTGTATTTTCGATTAAGTGTTCGAAGCAAAGAGCAGTTTTATATACTCTTAGTTGAAATAAGAAAATGTTACACAATCTTCAATACGTTAAACATGTGGGTCCGTAAGTCCTTCCGAGAGGTTGGTGGTAGGGGAAGGAGCATACGGTCCCTGTGGATGCCTCCCCCACTGGGTTCCGGTCTAAATTGGGTAAGGCACTTCCCGGCCGTCCAAACAGTTACCTTACACCTTTCTGGTAGGTCGGACGGTCTGGGTCTCAACAACAACAACAGTCTTCAATAAGTTTTATGTTTTGCATTACGCGTATCTTTGTCAAAATCTAAGCGCTCTATGCTTCAAAAGTATTGTCCTTTCCAAAACTAAAATAAAAGCGTTTAGTTTTGGAAAGATACTAGTTTTGAAACAAAATGTTGCAATAGTCTAAAACGTTTGTAGAATCCCATTCTATTTTCAAACCATAAACTGATAAATCATATATAATAAAAGGAATCGTCTGCTTGTCTATGTGTCTATATATATCGACTGTAACAAAAAATGAAACTTCGAACAATGGCGAAATTCCTAAACTTTCAAAGTTCTTTTTAACACTTCCAGCATAGTTGAAAAGTGTTTATGAATTTGGTCATTCTGTCTGTCTGTCCGTTTGCACGATAACTTCCGAAAAAATGACTTTATCGAAATGGAATTTTAATATGCTGTTGAGAAGGTTTGCGGGATGTTTGTGAATAAAAATGAATAAGTGAGAATGAAAATGAATTAAAATGAAAATAATAATCACCCAATTATTTTCGCATTTAACTCGGGCTGAAAATGAGACATGCATTGAACTCTAAGAGGACTTAAGTTTTCAAACATTTTTTAAGCTGTGTTAAGATTGCCAAATTGCTTCAAAAATTTTAGGAAATATTAAAATTATCACATAAAAAGTGTAAAAAAGAAATTCAAAATACGTTGAGTAGTGAAATAATAATTACATCCATATTATATGAAGTGATCTCGTGACTCAATGCAAAATAAAAGATGACTTCCAATTTTAACACTTTACAGTTGAAAAGTGTTTATGATTTTGATCATCCTGCCTGTCTGTCTGTTCGTACGATAACTGTCGTAAAAGTGACTTTATCCAAATGAAATTTTAGTATGTTGTTGAGACGGTCTGTGGGACATATGAGATTGTAAATAAATAATATCACCCATTTAGTTTTGGATTGAACCCGGGTTGAAGAAATAAAATACATTGAACCCTATGGGACCTAATTCTTCAAGTATTTTTTAAGCGCATTTAAAATTCACAAATTGGTTCGAAAATTTTAGAAAATATTCAAATTATCTCATAAAATATTTAAAAAAAATTTCAGCAAAATATGTTCGGTAGTTTATTAAATAAAAATTAAAATAATAATTATATCCATATTATATGAAGAGATCACGTGACCCATTTCAAAATAAAATATGGCATCTAGCTTGTGTCAAAATCGTGGTTTTTAAAGTTCTTTTTTATTTATATATTTAGTGTTGCATCCGTCCTAAAACCGCTTTATTGTTTCCTTTTTCCTGTGCATCTATATACTGCGCCAATGAAATTACAATATTTTTAAATTTAAATGATCATGAAACTTTGATTATTTCTACAACGAAGCCTAATTTTCACGTATGGAGAATGTAAACATATCAAGCTGTAAGATGAGTTGTATAAGAATTGTTGAATTTCGTTAACTCAAAATTATTTAGCTCTGTCTGCAATGTAGCTGGTATGAATGAAACATTCATTGATTTTATATAGAGAAGCAGACGATTCTATATTGCCTTTTTAAACGAAGTTTTAAGCATGAAGTTAAAAATTACATTTAACTTCACGGTTTTAAGTTTTTAAGTAAAATAAATTATTGTAGTATTGTGATAATTTTGAAAATATCGCCGCTGAATGAAAGGAATGGAAAAAAGTTTATTAATGAAATATTCACTGCTTATATATAGAGAGCCAGGCGATTTATATTTCCATGGCGTTATTTGAATAAAGTTCATTTGTTTTCGAAGAAGTTTTCAAATATAAATATTATTGTAATATTGCGAAAATTTTAAAAATATCACAGCTGTATCGCATTTCAGATATCTTTAAATAAAATTGCATTTCAGTTGGAAAGTGTTTTCTAATCAATGCTTTATGCATGATTGATCTTTCTTGTTTTAAGTTATAAATAGTTTTTTTGGTTTTCCATAAATTTTCTTCTGTATTTGATAGAACCCATCAACGGACCATGTAGTTCTTTAATATTATTAATTATTATACGACTTATATAATCGAAGCATAATTACTTTATTACTCTCTATGAAAATGTTGTTAATGTACGACCAAATCGTACCTGTTCCACAAACAGTGAAATTCATTCTGTTTTGAATCATCAATATTTTATTAATAATTCCCACAAAGAGACATGAATTATAAAAAAATTAAATTCAATTTTACGAGATATTGAATTGTTGTCAATTTAGCCACATTTTAAAAATGTATGCAATGTATATTATGTGGCATTATTCGCAAAATTGTCGTTCAAATTTTGTAACCTAGATCTCCAAATTGTAGCCATCTGGGATAGAAGACAGAAGTGTTTGTTTATGTATAGTGTTTTAACAAGAAAGATCAATCATGCATAAAGCATTGATTAAGAAACACTTTCTAACTGAAATGCAATTTTATTTAAATATCTCTAAAATGTGATGCATTCAATACTCATATTTTGAAATTATCACCATACTGCAGAAATTTATTATACTTGAAAACTTAACTTCATCGAAAAAGACAATGCAACACAAAATGAACTTGAATAAATCAAATGACGTTCTCAAAATATAAATCGTCTGCCTCTGTATGTAAAATCAATGGCTATTTAATTCATATCAGTTATATTCCAGACTCCAGAGCTAACTAATTTTATATGAAAAAGAAATTCAGCAATTCTTAAACAACTCACCTTACAATCGCTTGATTTGTTTGCATTATTCTGCATGGGTTAAAATTAGACTTCGTTGTAAGAATAATCAAAATTGAGTGTTAATTTAAAATAAAAAATATTGTATTTACGCTAGCACAGCATTTAGATACACAGATAATACGCAATAATAAAAAAGCGGTTTTTTGACGGATGCAACACTAAATATAAAGGTAAATAATCTTTAAAATTACGGTCTTTACACGTCGGAAAAAAAATAGACGCATATTTTAGTTTGCAATAAGTCACGTGATCTCTTCATATGTCATGGATGTAATTATTATTTCAATTTTGATTTAAAAAATTATTCACCATATTTTGCTAAAAAATATTTATACATTTTATGTGATAATTTGAATATTTCCTAAAATGTTTGGAACAATTTGTTAATTTTAACTTCGCTTAAAAAATGCTGTCCCATAGGGCTCAATGTATTTTATTTTTTCGATTCGAGTTAAATACGAAACTAATTAGGTGATATTATTCATTTACATTCCGATAGGTACCACAGACCGTCTAAACAACATACTAAAATTTCAGTTTGGTAAAGTCATTTTTGCGGCAGTTATTGTGCAAACGGACGGACAGACAGACAGAATGACCAAAGTCATATATACTTTACAACTATATTGAAAAGTGTTAAAAACAAAATTTGTTAGCCAATCAAGCTAATATAAAATGACCAGTGATTGAACCTGAATCAAAGAAGCTTTGAAAACGTAATTTTCTGTATGTGAATGATTTTTGTGAATTAATAACTAATGAATGCTTTTTGTGAATGTTTTGTGAATGATTTGAGCATTTAATGGCTGTTTGTTTTTATCGTACGTGACTTGTATATTTTTCCTATTTACGCTTTTTGGTGTTTTGAATAAACGAGTTAGTTATGTTGAAATTCTGAATCATCACTGTATCATGCGAAAGCACTCACGATTTCTGGAGATATGTCTTCACAATATACTATTTTAATACCATTTACATCCATACTATTGCGAACGTGTAAAATGCCATAACTGGAATCTCTTTTGAAGACCAGACGGAGAAAACAGCCGTACTGGCGTCCTTTCCCATAAGGTAAATTTAAGGTTGCTATATGCTGAAGTTTGAAGAAATTTTTCCAGATTTTGCGATTTATCGCCAATATGGCGATTTTTTGAAAGTTCGAGACACACATCGAAATAACGAATATTCTGCGAGATATGAAAGAATTCTAGAAGTTTCTATAGGAATCATTACTCAGTTAGAGGGCAGCTGGCGAGATACGAACTATATTGAACTGTTGTTTTCGTCAATGTTTTGAGAATAGTAGTCGCTGTTTTATGAAATGAGTGAAGTATTTAAGCGCTGTTCCAGTTCCAGTTTACACTGTGCTTGTGAATAAACGTGTTAGTTATCCAGAAACTTGCATCCTGTTCGTACACCCTCGATTCTAGAGGATATGATTTTTAGCATGTATATCAATTAGTTTTTCCCGTGACCCTTTTACACATTTGACATTTGCAGTTAGGAGTGAGATGTCTTTCTCTTTCAACCTCTTCATTTCGAAACCAATACCAGATCGACTGAATTCACAAGGCTCTGAAAAAATCCTTGGGCTTGCCATAAAATAGTTTTCATTAATTATTGTGACGAATTTGTTCGAAATTGCTTAATTTGAAATAAATTAATTCGAAATCTTAAGGCTAAATAAAGGTATAAGTCAGTCTGCTGTGTTATTATTTTTATTTTTCTATTGCTTTTGTTGTCCAAGATATGCTATTACAAAATGTATTCGTTTTGTTAGTTCTGTAGCACTCTGGATATTATTTCGGAGGCGTGGCATTAATAGAAATATTCATTATTCCTCCTCATTCTGAAATGAAAAATGAAGATAAATACTTGAAAGTACAAATTAATACATTTTATATACACTTAATATTGACTATTTCATAATGCATATGCCGCCGGCTACTTAATGTTATATATTTTTTACCTATAGGTTTGGTATGATATTTGTGTTACTTTAAAAAGGAAAGTAGTAAAATGCCCAGATTAAGTCATAAGTCGCTTTCAATTTATAATGCATGTAATGCATTTGGGACATAATTTGATTATAATATTAACTTTAATTTGTCTTCAGTATTTCAACATCAAATTGTAAATTTACGGTATTTGGTATATAAGTTATGAATATGAAAAGGAGTTTATTCCATTAAAACAATTTTTTTGAATTTTTTCTTATCAGTGTACCAAAATATCCTTCGGTCAAATTAAAGAATATGCTTTTCAACGATTAAAAAATATATTTTGTAAATAGAATGTTTGAATTTACAATTTTAAAAATTTGATATCTTTTGAGTTTTAAATCTTTTTAAAAATAATTTAAGTATTTATATTTATGTAACATAACACATTTACAACCCAATAACAAAAAAGCATTTGTGTAAGATATTTTGTAAAAAAAAAAAAAAAAAAAAAAAAAAAAAAAAATACTATTCATAAATAAGATAAATAAAACGTTCTGATAAAATAAGATATTTGTAATGTAATCAATAAGTAAAATATACTTTGTGCAAAGGATATGGAAACCAATAGCAACGCAAATGATCCCAAAACAGCTGTTTGCTGCATTATTGTGTTATTTGTGGTTATTTACGTTACTCTAGCTTTTCTTATATTTGTAATGCGTTTACACCAAGCAAATAAACCATTAAGGTAAGTTAAAGCATACAATCATATTACTTTCCTTATATACATAATGTATAAGGAAAGTATTGTGACGGGGTCGAAAATTCGAATTCGAGTTTTCGACGGGAGAGCAAGTTTCAAGCGTCCCTGATCATGAATCAAACATTTTGAGGTGATGTGTGTGTGTGTGTGTGTGTGTGTGTGCGTGTGTGTGTGTTTGTCACTGAGTCTGTGGAGACGATATCTCACGAACGAATAGAGAGATTCGCATGAAATTTGATACAAAAATCACAATCCATGAGTACTTGGAGCCTATTGCTTTTAAACACAATTGAATGTTCAGAACCCCCCTAAATTTTCGAGTATAATTTTGAAAACATCATCAAAAAATCAAAACTTTTATTACAGTTACACAAATAGACATTTCTTATGTAATTTTTCCTTAGAAAACGATTGCCATATACTTTGGAATGCTAGCATAAACCGTTCTCGAGATATTGAACATTTTTCAAATAAATTTATCAAACAATCCCATAAATTACAAAAAAAATATTAACTGTGAAGAAAAATGTTCACTTTTCATATGTAATATCATGCGATAAATTGGGTGACATCATTCTCGTGGATCTAACTCGTTCCATTCACGAGAAAAGATACTTTGAGTAATACTTTTGTACTTGAACGCCAATAGTCATTTATCTGCTGTAAGATTAACTTATTTCACCGACCATGACGCTTGGCGAGATTCTGGCGATGAATTTAGAGGAATATCGCCAACTTACGACATTTTTAAATATCGCCAAATTAACGAATATCTTGCCAAATATAGAAAAAAATGTCGCTAAATCAATTAAAATGACGACTGATTAATTCAATATCTTGGAAAAAATATATCTACTATAAGAATTACATTTTTTTAACTGTAAAAGCAGTAAATTCATTGAATTATATAAGGAAAGTCATGTGCTGCCCACATCAGATTTTTTAAAATTACATTCATAAAACTAAATCGAACTCCAATTATACAATTGCACTTTCTGGAGGCAAGAAAATAATTCTGGAAACTTTTTCAGTCGTTCAAAATGTTTCTTCTTTTGATGCTGGAAATAAAAATAATTATAGAATTTTAAAATTGAAATAAACATAACAAGCCACTTATGAAATTTATATATTTTTTTTTGATTGAAAATTGATTGAAAAAATGAGAATTTATAATGTTAGGAATATGAACTCGGCAACAAAACGAGATAGACAAAAAATGGCAATTACAAAGTTGTAGAGCACTGTATAACGAGAAATAATCGACATTAAAACTGTTACTGAAGGTCTTATTCAGAAATGATACAATAAACAACACATACATGAACAGAAATCTAGATTCTATTTAAAATGCCTTCTCTCAGAGACAATGTACATTAGAATTTCAGAATGAATGTGACCGCGTACTTTGATAATTATTGCAGGTGTCACCGTGTTAGAGATACTAACGATACAACTTTTTAGCAGTTATTTATTTCCTTCCATATACGCGTTTCGTTCGTTCCTGGTGTCGATTCCTACTCATTAGAGACAATGTTCTAACAAATTTGTAATTGGCTATTTTCGTCTATCTCGCTTTGCTGCCCAGTCCGTATTTATAACTTTCTAAATCCTCAGCTAGAGGCGCTGCAGTCACTTTTATTCGATAATACATGGTCATTTCACTGTAGACAGACTTAACGTGTACACCCATGAACCTTTCTTTACAAAGTTATGGAGGTAAAATATAATTTCAATAAAGACTACATTTTCAGTAAAAAATCCTTAATAACACATCATATAAGGCGTGCAAAATAAGTTTACAATAAGGCCAAAGCGTTTTGCATAACATCCTTCATTAATGGCCACCTATGATGGACGTTATGACGTCGAAGATCGTAGCTCGACTTTTCGAATTTATACGTTTCGAGCACTCTAGAATGCGAAAATTCTATTTTTAGTGTGACGTCTGTGTGTGTGTCTGTCTGTGAAATGTATGCATTCACTCTAGCCAAAAGACTATCCAACCCGATTTCACAAAATTTGGTAGATAAATCACCCGTGGCAGGCTCTGGTGCTGAACAGATTTTGGTACGATTTGGAAAGAACGAACCTGCCTGTTTTGCAAACTGGCCCTCAAAAATAGTCAAAATCTAAAATAAAAGACTACATATGCTCAAATGTATCACTTAAATGCTTGTTCTATACGTCATTTTTATTAATAAGAAAAATAAGACCACCAGCCCCATAAATCTAAGACTAACCTTTCTCGAGATATTTTAATTTCTCGTATCCATAAAAATACGTTCAGCCTCCCAATGAAAATGAAAAATGAAATAAAATTGCAAATTCAGTGTCATTTCAAGTAATTATCCTCATTATTCTGTACAATTAAACTCCATTTAATGAATTATAAAAGGAAGAAGAAAAGAAATTAAGAAGGAGAAAATTAATTTGAATGTGTAGAGAAAGCTATGTGCTGTCCACAACATATGTTTCATTTTTAGACAATCAATTTCGTTGTGTTTTACCGCTCGTTGGCAAGGAGTCATGCTGTAGTAGAACTTTATAAAAAATATTGTTAGCAAATGATTCTAAAACTTTCCAGTTCATATTTCAAATACTTCCAAATAGCAGTGATGATGGGTATTTGTTCGGCTTAGAATTGAGCCAGACTGAATTTAGTTTTGTCAATCTCGCAATTAAAGCAGACTGTAGGCTAGAAACAAGATCCGTAGTTCCTGAACGAAAGGACTTAAGTATACAGTAAAATAAAACCCTGCGAGCAAAGCGTGATAGCCATACATTAGTTTAGTGTTACTATTCAAGAGACAGGGTAAAAGTATATCTTGTGCAGTGTGTTATTAAATTTCTTATCCAGCGGTCAATATTCCTCTTAAAATGTTTGGTGGTGAGTTTGCGAATGTCTGCGGTATCTGACTGAAGTATCCAAGATTATATTTTAATTGGATGCAATATGAATCACATTTTACTTTCCCTGCAATACCTGCTAATGTATAGGGAAAATATTAGAATCGTGCCGAAAATCACAACTCGACTCAATTTCGACGGATCTATACGTTTTGGGACCTTTAGAATACGAAAAAACTATTGTTAGCGTGACGTCTGTGCGTGTGTCTGTGCAATGCATGTATCCACTCTAACTTAAAAACTAATGGACCAAATTTCATAAAATTTGGCAGGTAAGTCATTTGTGTGTGACCCTGGTGCTGATTAGTTTCTGTTATTATTCCGGATGAAGGAACCTGCCTCTTTAGCGAAATGACCCGCAAAAATTATCTGTATCCACTCTAGCTGAAAAATCAGCAAATCACATTTTACAAAATTTGATAGATAAGTCACTTGTGGGATACCCTAGTGCTGATTAGATTTTGTACGATTCGTTCATTTTATTTTATTTACGGCCGAAGGGCCATTGGTCAATTTCTTTTAACGGCAGTCATGTTTTAAGCCTTAAACAGAAGCCTTAAACAGAAGCCTTAAACAGTTATTGCCCCATAGAGCATGAGATTGCTAAAAATATAAAATGATATATTTATGCTGACCTTTAATATATACCAATAATATTTTATTGATATGTTTTATATAAAATATGTTTCCGTTTAATCAGTAGTATACAATACGGTTTTAGTAATTCTTTTCAAGAACATTGCACCAGCTAGAGTATGCAGTGATAATTAAAATAAGCAGAAAGATCATACTCGGATAGGGTGTGCCAGGTTTAGGAACTTTTGAGCTCCAATTATTGCTATTATATAGGGACAAAAGGCCTTTTTAACAAAAATCTCATAAATGTTGGGATATTTAGATTTAAACATTTTAAAATGATGAAATTTGAACATTTTAATGCAAATTTGAAAAAATCATTTAAAAATCTTAACCTGTAATAGTATTACGCAAACAATTATTCCTTATGTAATTTTCCATTAGAGAAGGAATGGCGCAAACTTTAGAAGGCTAGCATGAACCGTACTCAGGATATTGCACTTTTTCTAATAAGTTTATCAAAAATTACATAAAACGTAAAGGTGTTTACTATTATGAAACATGTTCACTTTTCATGCAATATTATACGACAAATTTGTTATCACCAGTCTTGTGGATATAGTGCGTACCATTCACGGATGAAGATACTTATGTAATAGTTTTATATTTTGTCGACCAACAATTTGCCAATAGTCACTGATATATAAGAACAGCTCTTCTCTCCATCTGGATGTAATTCTTGGTGAAAGTTTAGTCGAACTTGGCGACTTTAGTGAAATTTCGTCAACTTGGCGATATGCTGCCCCAGATTGACAAAAACCAAGTCAAAATTGCAAAAATGACGCTAAATGCTAAATTAACTGAAATAGCGCTAAATCGATATATTAATAATGGAAATATTTTAATATATAGTATATAATTAAATATAAGTTAAATATAATTAAATATTATAAATATAAATTAAATATTATTAAATATAAAATAAAATTAATAATTAATAAAATATAATTAATAGTTAAATATTATTAAATATAAATTAATAATGGAAATATTTTAATATATAGTATATAATTAAATATAAGTTATTTTGGTATTTCGTAATAGTTTTGCATGCTGTCATCCGAAAGATCGCCAAATGTACAATTCAATGTTCAAAACATTGTATCGTGGATATTATGCATCATGTTTTCACTGTGAAAGAAGTAAATTAATTGCATTATATAGGATAAGATTATAAGAAATAAAGAAATAAATCAATTAGAAGAAAATTAATTGAATGTCCTGCCCACATCATATTTTTATCAAGTTTGCAAAAATCTATATCAAATATATATTCTTCTAATAAATAATATTATAGACTCTGTCTTTATCATTCAAACATACACTACCTGACAGTGAAAATGAGATACCAAGAAGGAGTGGTCAGAAAGTGATGAAAATCGGCAAACAGAGAGAGACAGCAACGAACAATAAGTGATGTTTATTGCAACATGATACACTTATACACTGAGCGATAATATCGTCTGATCAGTAGGTTGTAGGACCACCGCGAGCGGGGATACAGACAGTAATACGTCCAGGTACAGAGTCAATGAGCGTGCGGATGGTGCCCTGAGGGATGGCTGCCAATTCCCTGTCAACCATTTGACAGAGTTCGTCTTCTAAACGCGGCGGTGGCAGCGCACGCAAGCTACGTCCAATCACGTCCCAGACGTGCTCGATTGGTGAGAAATCAGGGGAGACTGGTAGCCAGGTAAGCACCTGGGTACCTTGCACGGTATGTTGAAATAGCATTGAGAACACGCTAAAGGAAGGATAGTGTCATCGGCTGCAGCACGTCCTCCACGTATCGTTGGGCCGTTATAGTGTCCTCAATACGTATCAGAGGTGACCTGCTATCGTAGGCGATGGCGCCCCAAACCATGATGCGGTGTTGTCGCACAGTGTGGCGTTCCACAGATGCGGCCGGATTGGACCTGTCACCGCTTCGGCGCTAAACTCGTTCAATGCGACTGTCATTGCTAAAACAGAAGCGTGACTCGTTTGAGAACACGACCGTATGCCATTCCACCGTCCACGTGGCTCTATTCTGACACCATTGCAAACGGAGGCGTCTGTGCTGTTGGGTCAATGACAGTCTTCTTAACGGGTGCCATGCGTGCAGGCGACCAATCGGCGGATAATGGTCCTGGTCGATATGGGAGCATCAAGGGTGTTCTGCACATGCTACAAAATGGCGACGGAAGTGACCTGCGGGGCCGTCAAGACTTGTCAGCGGACGCGCCGGTCCACACGTGCTGACGTCGCTTTGGCCGTACCGGCACCCCTCAAACGTGCCACATTCCCTTGTTCCAACCATCTTCGCCACAGCCGGTGCACCGTGGACGCGTGTAGGTGGCTGTCCGCTGAGATTTGACGTATGGACCACCCTGCCCTTCTGAGTCCGATCTCTATACCCCTCGTGAAATCGTCTGTCTTCCGGAACTGCCTCGGTTGGCGGTGGCCTGGCATTCTCTGCTACTACACGTTGCCTCTCAGACAAAAAAAAATGCAAAATGATTTCCCTGGCAGACAGAGAGGCGCGACTATTGCCGATTCTGCAGGTTACTCCCCTTATATCTCACTCAACGTGCGCGGAACAGCTGAGCATTTCGCATAATTTGCATAACTCTGTGAGCCCTGCAATTTGCATATCTTTCTGCCCACTCCTTCTTGGTGTCTCATTTTCACTGTCACGTTGTGTATAATTATCCAAGCATTATGGTGTTTTGAACCATAGGAGTTTAATCATCTTTATAACTGCATGATTTCAATAATCACCACCAGAGGAGATTTAGGAATAAAACTCACTGAAAATGTGTGATCAAAATCACATATTTCAAATACGCAATCTCGAGGAAACTTGAATCTTGAGATCAATATTTTTTTCTATTTTTCTGAGTTAATTTCACATCACTGCAACATAGTATTACGTTTTTCATACAATGCAGATTCGGTTCCTTTTTCTGCAACTCTGGAGCTACTGATAGGCTGGTGGATTCGGGGTCTGAGTGCGGGTGGGATGAAAGAGGCGCTCCGGGAATTGGTGAGCTTCAGCGAACTAGGAGTTAAGGCCCCTAGTTACTGAAATAATGTAATTCTAAAAGTAAATCGAAAACTTTCTGTAACCGGTGTGTGTGTGTCTGATTTTGATATTTGCTCGATATATTTCATTATAAGTAGATTGACGCTGAAAAATTATGGTAACCCTAGTTATAATCCACCTTGTTTGATTAGTCATTACTAAAAACTTTATATATAACTTTGTTTCCTTATCTTTTATAGTTAATTATTTAAAGAAAGTTGGAAACTTAAGCACTGGGGTATAATTCTTGTCGAAAAAAAAACCCCTCTGAAGTAAGTGCCATTAAGGCAAGGTCCGTATAACCTTTCCATTAAGAGACATTTTTGATTGAAAATTTTTTCATTAACCCACTTCAGTATGAAGCAAATTACTTTGCGTGCCTTAGGGCAATATTAGCAAAAGTCTTTACAATGCAAAAGTTTTACTTATTTGTAAAACCTATATTTCGTACCGCTAAATAAGGATCTTCATTGGCCATTTTAAAATATAGTTAATGGCATATTTAAATATCAATAGCTATTCAATTAATTCTGTCATTACTGAGATAATTAAGTAACTTTGCACAGATTTGACAAACTTGTTCTGATTTATGTGTATTTTTTTTCACTTTCCTTGCAATACATGGTAATGTATAGGGAAAGTATTGGAATCATGTCGAAAATTGCAACTCGAGTCTTCGACGGATCTACGCGTTCGAGATATCTAGAATACGAAAAAATCATTTTTAGCGTGCCGTCTGTGTGTGTGTCTGTGAAATGTATGTATCCACTCTAACTCAAAAAATAATGGACCGAATTTCATAAAATTTGGTATGTAAGTCACTTGGATATGACGCTGGTGTTGATTAATTTTTGGTACGATTCGTAAAAACAGAATCCGCCTTTTTTTGCGAAATGGCCCGTAAAAATTCAATTTATCCGCTCTAGCTAAAACACTAATTTACCAAATTTCACAAAATTTGATAGATAAGTTACTTGTTGGATACTCTAGTGCTGATTACAATTTGGTACGATTCGGAAAAGAAGAATCCGCCTTTTTTTACAAAATGACCCGCAAAAATTCTATGTATTCATATTAGGTAAAATACTAATTGACCAAATTTCACAACATTTGGTAGATAAGTTACTTGGAGACAGCAGTGCGGACCTGGCCTACCTCTAGGTTTACAGGTTTAGTTCCGCACCCCTGAGAACTTACGGACACACATGTTTAGCGTGTTCGCAATCCGCGTGAACACGGCGGCAGTTTCTTCTTTTTCCAGCGAAGGGAATCGAACCCGGGTCTACCGAGTGCAATTCCCGCGCGCTGATCAGTGAGCTACCCAGCCCACGTAGATAAGTTACTTGTGGGACACTCTGGTGCTGATTCGATTTGGATGCGATTCGGAAAATAACAACCTGCCTTTTTTTACGAAATGGCCCTCAAAAATCGCCGAAATCTAAAAAAAAAAATGACTACGTATGCTGGAATGTATCAATTAAATTCTTGTGTTATATGCAATTTTTGAGGACGAAAAGAATATAACACACTCCGTTTTACTTAAGGACTAGCCATTCTCAAGATATTTGAAATGTCTTGCATTTTTGTTACGCCGCTATCGGAAAAATGTCCAATTACCAAATAAAAAAAAAATTGAATTAAAAATTCAAATTCAGTGTTATATGGTGCAATAAAACTCAATCTAATGAATTATTAAAGATATAAAGAAAATATGAATTTAAGTCTGCAGGGAAAGTCATGTGCTGCCCTCATCAGATTTTCACCTTCCCTGCAATACATGGTAATGTATAGGGAAAGTATTGGAATCATGCCGAAAATCGCAACTCTAGTTTTCGACGGATCTACGCGTTTCAAGACCTCTAGAATACGAAAAAATCATTTTTAGCGTGACGTCTGTGTGTGTGTCTGTCTGTCTGTGTGTCGGTCTGTGTGTCTGGGCAATGTATGTATCCACTCTAACTAAAAAAATTATGGACCGAATTTCATAAAATTTGGTAGGTAAATCACTTGGATGTGACCCTGGTGCTGATTTGTTTTTGGTACGATTCGTAAAAACAGGATCCGCCTTTTTTTGCAAAATGGCCCGTAAAAATTGTATTTATCCACTCTAGCTAAAATACTAATTTACCAAATTGCACAAAATTTGGTAGATAAGTTACTTGTTAGATACTCTGTTAGATAATGTATAGGGAAAGTTAATGTATAGGATAAGTTACTTGTTAGATAATGTATGGGGAAAGTATTGGAATCATGCCGAAAATCGCAACTCGAGTTTTCGACGGATCTACACGTTTCGAGACCTCTAGAATACGAAAAAGCCATTTTTAGCGTGACGTCTGTGTGTGTGTCTGTGTGTCTGTCTGTCTGTCTGTGTGTCTGTGTGCTGTGCAATGTATGTATCCACTCTAACTCAAAAACTAATGGACCGAATTTCATAAAATTTGATAAGTAAGACCCTTGGGTGTGACCCTGGTGCTGATTAGCTTTTGGTACAATTTGGAAAAAAAAATCCGCCTTTTTTTGCGAAATGGCCCGCAAAAATTTCATGTATTCATTCTAGCTAAAATACAAATTGATCAAATTTCACAAAATTTGGTAGATAAATCACATGTGGGATATTCTGTAGCTGATTAGATTTTAGTACGATTCGGAAAAGAACAACCTGCCTTTTTTTACGAAATGGCCCGCAAAAATCACCAATATCTAAGAAAAGACTATGTATATTCAAATGTTTAAATGCTTGTTTTATACGTAATTTTTGACGAGGAAAAGAATAAGAACGACTCTATTACTCTAGGCTTAACCGTTCTCGAGATATTTGAGATTTCTTGCATTTTTTATGCCGTCTTTGAAAAAATGTCCAATTACCAAATAAAAGCAGAAATTGAATTAAAAATGAAAATTTAATATCATTTTGTGCACTTAAACTCAATTTAATGAGTTCTTAAAGAAATAGAGAAAAAATGAATTTGAGTCTGCAAGGAAAGTCATGTGCTGCCACATCAGATTTTTTCTTTCCCTGTAATACATGGTAATGTCTAGGGAAGGTATTGGAATCATGTCGAAAATCGCAACTCGAGTTTTCGACGGATCTACACGTTTTGGAATCTATAGAACACGTAAACACTATTTTTAGTGTTACGTCTGTGTTTGTGTCTGTATGTCTGTGTGCTTGTTTGTCTGTCTGTTTGTGTGTCTGTCTGTGTGTGTGTCTGTCTGTGTGTGTGTCTGTCTGTGTGTGTGTCTGTCTGTGCAATGTATGTATCCATTCTAACTCAAAAACTAACGGACCGAAGTTCATAAATTTGGAAGAGAGTGAGACCCTGGTGCTGTGTGAGACCCTGGGTATGTGACCCTGGTGCTGATTAGTTTTTGGTGCGATTCGGGAAAGACAACCTGCTTTTTTTTGCTAAATGATCCGCAAAAATTGCCTTTATCCATTCTAGCTGATAAACTAATAGATCCAATTTTACAAAATTTGCTAGATAAGTCACTTGTGGGTTATCCTGATGCTGATTAGATTTTGGTACGATTCGGAAAAAAATAACCCGCTTTTTTTGCGAAATGACCCTCAAAAATCGTCAAAATCTAAAATAAAAAAACACCTATGCTCGAATATATCAATTAAATGCTTGCTTTATACATAATTTTTAACGATGAAAAGAATAAGACCAATCCCATTACACCAGGTGTAGCCGTTCTCGAGATATTTTAGTTTTTTCTTTACTCCATCATTGAAATAAAGTCCAGTTACCAACTGAGAACGAAAATTGAATTAAAAGTCAAATTCAGTGTCATTTTAAATAATTACGGACATAATTTTGTACAATTAAACTCAATATAATGAATTATTGAAGAAATAAAGAGAACTTGAATATGAGTCTGCTGGGAAAGTCATGTGCTGGACACATAAGATTTTTTAAACTGTCGTGATCTAATTAACATTAATAGCGATTTAAATAAAACTATCTTTTAAAATGCGTTCAATTGTTTAATGAAGAATTAAAACTGCAAACTGGATATAATATCAAGAAAGCATCCGTGTCAATTTGAGCAGTTAAACTGAATTTAATGGATTGTGAATTTTGGGATCGTAGGTTAAGTCATATGCTGTCCACATCATATGTTTTTTACTTTCCCTGCAATACATGGTAATGTATAGAGAAAGTATTGGAACATGTCGAAAATCGCAACTCGAGTTTTCGACGAATCTACACGTTTCGAGACCTCTAGAATACGAAAAAACTATTTTTAGCGTGGCCGTGTCGTCTGTGTGTGTGTGTGTGTGTGTCTGTCTGTCTGTCTGTGTGTCTGCCAGTGCAATGTATGTATCCACTCTAACTCAAAAACGTATGGACAGAATTTCATAAAATTTGGTAAGTAAATCACTTGGGTATGATCCTGGTGCTGATTACTTTTTGGTACGATTCGTAAATACAGAACCCGCCTTTTTTTTGCGAAATGGCCCGCAAAATTACCATGTATCCACTCTAGCTAAAATACTAATTGACCAAATTTCACAAAATTTGATAGATAAGTTACTTGTGGGATACTCTGGTGCTGATTAGATTTTGATATTATTGGGAAAAGAACAACCTGCCGTTTTTACGAAATGGCCCTCAAAAATCGCTAAAATCTAAAAAAAATGCTACGTATGTTCAAATATATCAATTAAATGCTTGTTTTATGCGTAATTTTTGATGAAGAAAAGAATAAGAACAATTCTTACTCTAGGACTAACTGTTCTCGAGATATTTGAGATTTTTCACATTTAGTTATGCCACCTTTGGGAAAATGTCCAATTACCAAATAAAAACAAAAATTGAATTAAAAATGCAAATTTAGTGTTATTTGGTGCAATTTAACTCAATCTAATGAATTATTAAAGAAATAAAGAAAATATGAATTTGAATCTGCAGAGAAAGTCATGTGCTGCCCACATCAGATTTTTTCTTTTCTCACAGGATTCCAAGAAGGTCAGTAAGCATCCCAATAACTTTGTAAGGAAGGTTCATGAGTATAAACTTTAGTTCTATATACTATAATAAAATGACCTTGCCGAATAAAAGTAATTGCGGCTTTCCTAACTAATAATGTAAACAGCTAGGTAGTTAAGTTGGCAACAAAGTGAGACAGACAATAAAAGTCAAAGTTTTAGAACATTGTCAAATTAGTAGGAACTGATAACGGGAATGCCGTAATTGGAAGTGGTATATAGAAATATCCCCTAAAATAAAACTGCTGTTTGTAAGAATATAAATTTTTTATACTTTTGTGAAGAAAGCAGGCATATGTCACCTAAGTGATTACAATTGTTTTGAGCCCTCTTCTTCTGGTCAAAGAAACAGAGCGCTCTCATAGCAACTGTTAGGAATGAACTGGCAGTTTGTTCTTAGCAGTTAAGAATGCGCACTGTTTCTTGGACCCGAAGAAGAAAACTCAAAAGGATTTTGTCGGGAATAATTTCAATATTTTGAACTATTATTCTTTTAAAAAAATATAAATAAATAATAAATCTTTACTTCGCCTAATTTCATTCGAAATATCTTTTAAACTATAAATGGACGTAAATAGTGTGTTTTAAAAACATTCCATGAAAAATCCAAATTCTTCATTAATAATTTGTTACTATAAATCTTTTATAGTTTTTGTGCTATCGTCTTGTCAAGTTAAAGAAGATTATTATAATTCCGTTTTTAAAGATTGCAATGTTAAAATCTCAAAAATTAACTGTGCTAGCTATAAATAATAAGGGAATAATTTTTGTAATCCTTTAAAAGTCCTAGAAAGATATGTGATTGGACTTTAACTCGAGTTTTTAACACTTTACAACAAAGTTGAAAAGTGTTTATGACTTTGTTCATTCTGTCTGTCTGTCTGTGTGTCTGTCTGTTATAACTGCCGTAAAAATGACTTAATCAAAATGAAATTTTAGTATGTTGTTCAGACGGTCTGTAGGACCTATGGGAATATAAATGAATAATATCACCCAATTAGTTTTGGATTGAACCCGGGTTGAAAACATGAAATACATTGAGCCCTACGGGACCTAATTTTTCAAACATTTTTTAAGCGGATTTAAAATTCACAAATTGCTTCGAAAATTTTAGATAATATTCAAATTGTTCCATAAAATATATAAAAAAAATTCAGCGAAATATATTCAATAGTTTTTTATATAAAATTAAAATAATAATTACACCTCTTATATGAAAGGATCACCTGACCATGAAATGAAAAGATCACATGACCCACTTCAAAATGATATATGGCATCCATCTTGTTTCAAAATCCTGATTTTTTAAGTTCTTTTTAATTCATATTGAGTGTTGTATCCGTCTTAAAACTACTTTATTTTTGCTTAAATTCTGTGCATCTACATACTGAAACAACGCAAATACAATATATTTGAGTTTAAATGATTATCCAAATTTGATTATTTCTACAACGAAGCCTATTTTTCACTTATGTAAAATGTAAACAGCAAAATATGTAGTATGAGTTGTATTAAAATTGCTGTATTTCTTTAACACAAAATAATTTAACCCATGGAGTCTGCATGGCGGATATGAATGAAATATTAATTGATTTTATAAAGAGAAGGACGATTTTTTTCGATGAAGTGTTAAGCATAGAGTTTAATTACTTGTAGCTCCATGGTCTTAATTTTTAAATAAAATAAATTATTATAGTATTGTGATGAATGAAATGAATGGGAGAAAGTTATGAATGAAATGCTGTTTTTATAGAGAGATCCAAGCGTGTTATTTTTTCTATGACGTCATTTGAATTAATTTCAGTTGTTTTCGATGAAGTTTTCAAATATAATAAATTATCGTAGTATTATGATAGTTTTAAAAATATTACCGTGGAATGTATCGCATTTTAGAGGTATTTAAACCAGGCAATTTATATTTCAATGCCGTCATTTGAATGAAGTTCATTTTTTTCGATAAAGGTTTAGGTTTTCAAATATAATAAATTAATGTAGTATTGTGATAAGTTTTAAAATATTATCGAGGAATGTATTGCATTTTAGACATGTTTAAATAAAATTGCATTGAAGTTAGAAAGTGTTTCATAATCAATGCTTTAAGCATGATTGATCTTTCTTGTTATTTCTTCACATGTATACTCACAACTAAATTCTCCCTCTACTAAATCCCCTTCTGTGATCTCCTTGCAGGCAGGGAAAAAAATTCAATTGCTCCACAGAGTGCGTTGGCTAGCGTGAGAGCGTTATATAACACTGCATCTGGAACCTCTTTAGTCTCTGCACATAATACTAATTGCGAGATTATTATGATGTTGAAACGTCGCCGGGGAAAGCGTGTAACTAAATTGTGTCGCCAAACGTCGATATAAACCTCGCATTATTTTGAGCCACACATTCTCGTAAAGAGAAGGAAGTGAAATATGTGTTGGGCATTAGAAGTATAATTATAAACTACTATTGTCGGTATTTTTTTGGTTGTACTCGTTAAAATATGAAATTAAAATATCTGATGTAGGCAGCACATGACTTTACCTCCAGACTCAATTTAGTTTTACTTTCCCTGCAATGCATAGTAATGTATACGGAAAGTATTGGAATCATGTCGAAAATCGTAAATCGAGTTTTCGACACGTTTCGAGACCTCTAGAATACGAAAAAACTATTTTTAGCGTAACGCCTGTGTGTGTGTATATCTGTCTCTCTCTATATGTGTGTCTGTGCAATGTATGTATCCACTCTTAACTCAAAAACTTATGGACCGAATTTCATAAAATTTGGTAGGTAAGTCACTTGGGTATAACCCAGGTGCTGATTAGTTTTTGGTACGATTCGTGAAAACAGAACGTGCCTTTTTTTGCGAAATGGCCCGTAAAAATTTCATGTATCCACTCTAGTTAAATACTAATTGACCAAATTTCACAAAATTTGGTAGATAAGTTACTTGTTCAATACTCTGGTGTTGATTAGATTTCGGTATTAATCTGAAAAGAACAAACAGCCTGCATTTTTTTATGAAATGGCCCACAAAAATGTCATGTATCCACTTTAGCTAAAATACTAATTGACCAAATTTCACAAAATTTGATAGATAAGTTACTTGTGGGATACTCTGGTGCTGATTAGATTTTGGTATTATTCGGAAAAGAACAACCTGCCCCTTTTTACGAAATGGCCCTCAAAAATCGCCAAAATCTAAATAAAAGCTACGTATGTTCAAATATATCAATTAAATGCTTGTTTCATACTTAATTTTTGATGAGGAAAAGAATAAGAACAATTCTATTACTCTAGGACTAACCGTTCTCGAGATATTTGAGATTTTTCGCATTTAGTTATGCCACTTTTGGAAAAACGTCCAATTGTCAAACAAAAACGAAAATTGAATTAAAAATGCAAATTTAGTGTTATTTGTTTCAATTAAACTCAATTTAATGAATTATTAAAGAAATAAAGAACATATGAATTTGAGTCTGCAGGAAAAGTCATGTGCTACCCACATCAGATTTTTTACTTTCCCTACCACACATGGTAATGTATAGGGAAAAAGAATTGAAATTGTGTCGAAAATCGAGTTTTTGACGAATCTACGCCTGTGGAGCACTCCAGAAAAAAATATTTTGAACATAGCGTCTGTTTGTATGTCTGTGTGTCTGTGCGATTTATGTATTCTCTCTAACTGAAGAACCAATTGACCAAATTTCACAAAATTTGCTGAATCACATATGGGTTACCCTGGTGCTGATTAGTTTTTGGTACGATTCGGATAATAAAAACCTGTATTTTTCTACGAAAAAAAAACTGTATTTTCCAGCAAAATTTATTATCCACTCTATCTGAAAAGCTAACTAATTGATAGAATTTCGCAAAATTTGGTAGACAAATCAGCTGTAGTGTATTTCGGTGCTGAGTAGGTTTTAGCACGATTCGAAAAATAACGAAATGAACCTGCCTTTTTTGCGAAATAGCCCGCAAAAATTGTCATCGTCGGATTTATGCAAAATATTTAAGATTTTAACTTTTTATAAAGTTATAACACAATGGAGTATTTCCGGTCGGCCATTAAGCTGCTCTATGTCTTCGGATGAGTCGGTCAGCCTGGGTTTTCGACAATGGACTATTTTTTTTATCGGGGCTTACAGTTTTAACTATACTACTCAATTATTAATTTAGATTTGCCCCAAGTATAGAATCGGTATTTTCGCATAATAAAAGATAATATGTATGTATGTGTGTGTGTATTTATATATATGTGTATGTATTTATGTATGCGTGTGTATTTATGTATGTGTGTGTTTATGTACGTGTGTGTGTGTGTGTGTATGTGTGCGTCGTCTGTAGCGAAGAATCAAAGATTTAGACAGCCGCGAAATTCAGTACAGAGTTATCTGAACTCCAGATACGACAGACCTCGTAGAGTTTAATTTCAAAATTTGAATTGGCCTAAAAATTATGAACTTTTAAGGCTGAAAATCACCATTTTGTCAAATCAACTTATCCATCGTAGCTGCAGACGGTATACCGTGCTCATATTCCAGACGTAAGTGGTCTGCGAACGATATCTCATTTTTTTGTCGAAACATATGGAACTGCAATCAAATCGCAATTTTTTAAATTTGTGAATTTAAAAGATAAATTTTCAATTTTTTAGAACAAAGAATTACTTCAATATTGTAAGTGTACTCTGAAAATTTGACTTAAATCGAATGAAAACTCACCGAGATATAAATTAATTTTACTAATTTTACTTCTGCGGTAAAGAAACTTTTTTTCTTTCGATTTCAAATATTTTCAGATGTATTTTAAAGCAATACAGCAAGTATTTAAAAGCAATCCAAAAGTTGAACTTCTTAAGTTTTCTAATTTCGGGCATTTAAAAGCATATAAAGAATAGCATAGCATGTAAAAAATATACTTATAATAAACAAGAAAGATTAATCATGCTTAAAGCATTGATTATGAAACACTTTCCAACTTCAATGCAATTTTATTTAAACATGACTAAAATGCAATACATTCCTCGGTAATATTTTAAAACTTATCACAATACTATATTAATTTATTATATTTGAAAACTTAAACCTTCATCGAAAAAAATGAACTTCATTCAAATGACGGCATTGAAATATAAATTGCCTGGTTTAAACATCTCTAAAATGTGATACATTTCTCGTTAATAATTTTAGAATTAGCATAATACTACGATAATTTATTATATTTGAAAACATCATCGAAAACAACTGAAAGTCATTCAAATGACGTCATAGACAAAATTACACGCCTGGCTCTCTCTATAAAATCAGAATTTCATTCATAAATAATTTCCCATTCATTTCATTCATCACAATACTATAATAATTTATTTTATTTAAAAATTAAGACCATGGAGCTACAAGTAATTAAACTCTATGCGTAAAACTTCATCGAAAAAAATCGTCCTGCTCTTTGTAAAATCAATGAATATTTCATTCATATCAGCTATGCAGATCCCATGAATTAAATGATTTTGTGTTAAAGAAATACAGCAATTCTAATACAACTAATTCTACATATTTTGCAGTTTACATTTTACATAGGTCAAAAATAGACTTCGTTGTAGAAATAATCAAATTTAGATGAGCATTTAAACTCAAATATATTGTCATTGCGTTGTTTCAGTATGTAGATGCACAGAATTTAGGCAAAAATAAAGTGGTTTTAGAACGGATACAACACTCAATATGAATTAAGAAGAACTTGTGAACAACACTCAATATGAATTAAGACATCTTGTGTCAAAATCACGATTTTGACACAAGATGGATGCCATATATCATTTTGAAGTGGGTCACGTGACCTTTTCATATTGTGGTCACGTGATCGCTTTATATAAGAGGTGTCATCATTATTTTAATTTTTATTTAAAAAACTACTGAATACATTTCGCTGAATTTTTTTTTTATATATTTTATGGAACAATTTGAATATTACCTAAAATTTTCGAAGCAATTTGTGGATTTTAAATCCGCTTAAAAAATGTTTGAAAAATTAGGTCCCATAGAGCTGGCTCAGTGCATTTCATTTTCTCAACCTGGGTTCAATCAAAAACTAATTGTGTGATATTATTCATTTATATTCCCATAGGTCCTACAGACCGTCTGAACAACATACTAAAATTTCATTTTGATTAAGTCATTTTTACGGCAGTTATCGTGCTAACGGAAGACAGACAGACAGACAGAATGGACAAAGTCATAAACACTTTTCAATTTTGTTGTGAAGTGCTAAAAATAATTATTATGTAGAAATATACATATCACTTATATTCCAGTTATTTTTGTGTCGTTCTGCCAACGATCAGCTAACCAATGTTTGAGCACATACATGGTGAAGTGCAGCGGTCTTATTTAGGGCATATCAGAAGAGCTTATTTAGCGCGTATCTGTGTTATTTAAATAGCGGGAGCTTATAAAGGGCAACATCGGATAATTCATTCTATAGTAGTAAATAAAGAATGTTATCGCAATTTTTAATACCCTGTATATGCACACAAAAAGCACCTAAAAGTTAGTAAAACATATTCATAAGTGGCAACAAAACATGTATTACTACCAAAATGTAGAATTTAATAACAAGAAAGAGCAATCCTGCGTAAAACATTGATTAGAAAACACTTTCCAACTGAAATGTAATTTTATTTATACATCTCTAAAACGTGATATATTCAGCGCTGATATTTTTTTAATTATCACAGTACTACAGTAATTTATTATACTTGAAAGCTTAAAACTTCATCGAAAAAGGCAATGCTAGTTGCACGAAATGAGTTTTATTCAAATGACTTCATCGAAATATAAATCATCTGCTTCTTTGTGTAAAATCAATGGATATTTCATTCATATCACTTATATTCCAGACTCCAGAGTAAATAATTTTTCATGAAAAATTATTCAGAAATTTTTATACAATTCATATTAGAATCTCTTGATTTGTTTACATTCAGCATGTTATATTATATCCTTAAATTTAGGCTTCGTTGTAGGAATAATCAAAATTTAGTGATCATTTAAAATAAAAATATATTGTAATTGCGTTGGCACAGAATTTAGATACACAGATAATACGCAAGAATAAAGCGGTTTTAGGACGGATGCAATACTAAATATAAATTTAAACTGTCTTTAAACATCCCGTTCTATACACAGCGGAAACAAAATGGATGCCATATTTTATTTTACAATGAGTCACGTAATCTCTTCATATATCATGGGTGTAATTATTATTTCAATTTTCATTTAAAAAACTACCCAACAGACTTTGCTGAAAATTTTATTGCATTTTTTATGTGGTAACTAGAATATTTTCTAACATTTTCTAAGCAATTTGTGAATTTTAACTTTACTTAAGTCCTATAGGGTTCAACGTATTTCATTTTTTCGACCCGGGTTCAATCCGAAACTAATTGGACGATATTATTAATTTTCATTCCCACATGTCCCACAGACCGTCTCAACAACATACAAAAATTTCATTTTGATAAAGTCACTTTTACTCAGTTATCGTGTGAACGGCAAACAAAATGACCAACGTCATAAACACTTTTCAACTATGTAGGAAAGCGTTAAAAAATCTGGAAAACATTTTGTATAAGGTATCAGGAAGGAAAAATAACGCGCGTGTTTTTGTACCATAAATTATCTCTTCAGAGTGTGAGACGCGTGTCATTCGAAATAAATAATTAAGCTTTTTAATGCATAATTTTAAGTAGTTGATGAATGCATAATTCAGTATAATGCTATACCAGCGGTTCGTACGTTTCTAATTAACTCATGAATCATGTGCATTTTTCTTCTTTTTTTCTTGCTCTTCACGAATTTGTTGAAAACGAGATTGCTACTAGAATAACAGTTGTAGTGTATGCTGTAAATATTTCAGTAAAATTTCTTTATTGCAAGAGAATGTTAGTTGTTTTCTGTCACGGAACATAAAGGTATTTGATTCAAGAAGGCCTATAGCAAGTAATTTTACAGTAATTTTACGCATAAAGCGTAATTTTACGCATTAAGGGGCGGTGGACGTTGAATTTTTTTTATATTTATTTATTGGCTTAGAAACGTGAGAATTTGTATAAATATTCCTCTTAATATTACTATATATAATACCATTAATTTTTTTATCAATTTTGTTATAATTTTGTACTTTTTTTTAATTTAATTTTTTTAACGAAAATTTGAAATGCTCCTTGCGTGCCATTTCTTCACATTTTTGATTAATTTTACATTATGATCACTCAAAAACACATTTTAAACAAATTTGGGTATTCATTTTTAAATCCTTTAGAAAGTTAATTTTTTAAAAATATTTTTCTGCATTAAAACTTAATTTTCATCATTTAATTAGGTTCTTATTCACTTTTAATTACCTTAATAAAGTCCAATTATAAAATGCATACTCAGTTTCATTAAAAAGTATGAGAGGTGTCTTCTTGCCAAATTTCATGCATCTTAGACAAAAATTAAGACGCATGGAGCATTTTAAAAATGTAAAACCTTTGAAAATTCCGTTTCGAAAAAAAAATGCATTCAACCTTTTTCTTACGGGTGGGACAGCGTCCATCCCAAACGAAGAACCTTCCAAAACACCTGCTGCAGCAGGTGCAATGTTTCTGTCGGCGATTTCCATGGACGCTAATGCATGCAAAGGGGGAATCGAACTGTTTGGGATAGGGTATGTCAAATACCTATCTTTTGGGAGGTTCTTCGTTTGGGGTGGACGCTGTCCCACCCGTAAGCAAATGTAAAATGTGTAAAATAATATTATATATTAAAACTCTTTTTAGTCGATTTTTGCTCATTTCAACGTTTCTGGATATCGAACACGTTTATTTCCAAGCACAGCGTAAACAAGAACAATAATTTACAGCAAGTACCTCGATAACTATCTTGCAAGATCACTAAATAACTGTTAGGTACAGTAAAAACAGCAATTAAATATTCCACTAACTGTACAAAACAGACGATACTGTTCTCAGAACATTGACGTATCTCACCATTCAATGTAGCTCGTATCACATCAACTGCTCTCCAACTGTGCGGTGTCTCCTTTTATATATTCTCCGTATAAACTTCCAAAAGGGACTAGTATTTGTCAGAATATTCGTTATTTCGAGAAGATTCGACTACATTCGAAAAGTTGCCAAAATAGGCCAAGTTGGCGATGAATCATTAAATCTGGCAACCATTCCCAAGTGTTCAATTATGGCAACTCCACATTGACGTGATAGGAATGGCTGTATGTAAAGATGATTTTCTCTTCTGATTCTCAAGAGCCTCTAGTGAAGGCATTTTACATCCCCCTTTGCAGGCATTGGCGTCTATGGACGCCAATGCCTGCAAAGGGGGATCGAACTTTTTGGGGTAGGGTATGTCAAATACCTGTCTCTCTGAGAGGTTCTTCTTTTGGGATGGACGCTGTCCCACCGGTAAGCAAAAAGTTAAACCCTTAAATGTGATCAAAAAGTTTTTTGTTGGATTTAATTTCCTAAACGTAACAAAATAATTGCCATTGTTTATATAGAATGTGTTCTAAAATAAAGCACTTGCTGCACCAAAGTCGCAGTTATCGTTTTTTCACTATAAACAAGAATAACATAACGCCTCAAGTAAATCCATAAATTGATAAATTGTCCATAGGAAGTATTGTATTCAAATTTTGCCCATTCGCATATGTAAATGGTACCACACAGTGGCTAAATTAAACCCTGGCTGACGTAATTAAAACCAATGTTTTTAAAGTAATAGCTACCGCATGTTCAAAAGAGTAAATTCCTACTACATTTGGCTAAGTTTTGGCTGTTTGATAAGTCTCAATAATTCACTGAACAAAAGAACTTTAATTTTGATTATCTTTTATATTACTCAAATATTAATAACAAATATTAAAAATGCATAATTTCGGAGCAAAGTCTGTAGATAAAAATATTATTTCTCGGAATTGTACCGCGAAGGAGTACTTTCCACATTTACAATGGGAAGTACGAAAACTAATTTGGTAGAATTTTTCTTAGCACGCACAAGGTTGAATGCCTCAATCGAGTTTCAATCGAATCTTGTTCTATTATCAATGTTTCAAGTTCAATATACGGAAATTCCATCATGTGACAAATTTCGAGTTCAAGATTGCGCTGAATTCTAGCTTCCGTATTTATTCCAAGAATAGTACGGCTGGCGCTTATTCGGTTCACTGGAGACTCGAATCAACTACTAATTGGATTATATATATATATATATATATATATATTGTAAGAATTTTAATTGCTTGTAATATATTCAAATGCTGGTTACTCATCCTCTATTAATTGATGGTGTGAAGAGCAAATGATAATATGTGTTACTCAAAGATGTGCATAATAAAAAGTCAGTTATACATAAAACAGATACTGAAAATGCACTCCCCTTGTTCCCTGTTCAACATATATGGTAAATTGTAAAGAGAAATATATCTGTAAGACATCAAGTAGGAAATCCATGATAATTGTTAATCCTGTAACATTACATAAATAAAATATTTTTAATGTTACTATACATATATATATATATATATATATATATATATATATATATATATATATATATATATATATATATATATATATATATATATATATATAATATTATATAATATATATATATATATATATATATATATATATATAATATTATATAATATATATATATATATATATATATATATATATATATAATATTATATAATATATATATATATATATATATATATAATATTATATAATATATATATATATAATATTATATAATATATATATATATATATATATATATATATATATATAATATTATATAATATATATATATATATATATAATATTATATAATATATATATATATATATATATATATATATATATATATAATATTATATAATATATATATATATATATATATATAATATTATATAATATATATATATATATATATATATATATATATATAATATTATATAATATATATATATATATATATATATATTATATACAGGGTGTCCCAAAAACATTGACCTCGGCTTTTATTCCTTAAATATTGATCTTAGACATATATTATAAATTACAAAGTTGCGTAAAAAAAGGTACATAATTTTATGAAACCGATTAAAATTTTCAAGGGAGTTAAATTTTAAGAAATACAAAATTTAAATTTTTATACGACCCCATACAAAAATATTTCCAATGAGTAAAATGTGCCCCATACACTAATAAGGTGATGTACAAAATTTCAGCATTTTGTCATAAAAAGTCCCAGAGATATGAAAAGACAAAAATGCTGACTTAAACCACTTTTCGATGCATCGACATGGGTTCTCAGAGGGGAAAAATCATGCCGGTAGGTCGCGTTTCAGGGGTCATACACAAATTACGAAAGAAAACAACGATTACATGAATAAATAATAATTTTGCTATTTATTGGTACAAAAGTATTTACACTGTGTAGAAATAATAACTTTATTCAAAGATTACAAAGCCCGTTCAAAATGTTTTCCATCCATGCCAAAGATCCATTAAAGATAAGATGCAGATAGTATTTGTCTATGATACATTTCTGCGTTGCGTCATTTGCACTCTTGCTGTAAACATTTACATTTTAATTTGTGATTAAACCCTCACCAAATTTTTTTAAACATATCTCTGGGACTTTTTATGTTAAAATGCTGAAATTTTGTACATCACATTATTAGTGTACGGGGCACATTTTACTCATTGGAAATGCTTTTGTACTGGGGCCGTATAAAAATTTAAATTTTGTATTTCTTAAAATTTTATTCCCTTGAAAATGTTAATCGGTTTCATAAAATTCTGTACCTTTTTTTACGCAACTTTGTAATTTATTATATATGTCTAAGATCAATATCTAAGGAATAAAAGCCGAAGTCAACGTTTTTGGGACACCCTGTTTATTCCACGGTGTTCAGTTCTACTAGTATCACATTTATAATCAGGATGAAAATAAATGTTATATTTTTCAGATTACCTAAATTCACCAAATTATGTTTTTGAAATATTTCGTATAAATTTTGAAAAAGTTGGCAACAGCATAGAGACACGCCGCTGAATGTATTTCGCTTCTCTGTGTCAATAAAAGAAATCTTTGATTACACGTAGAATGGTAACAATTTTGTATCATCACTATTGGCGTTACAGTTCATTGTGAATCAAAGCCTTATCCAAGAGAATATTCCATATTCTTCTACCTCTTCTAAAGCGGCATACTCAGTATCCTGGCATCTCGATATTTAACAATATTTAATAATCTTAGTTTTATTTATTTACTTATTTAATGGCCAGGCACTTGATTAACTAATCATTCGCCCATAGTGACCGGAACGTGGACCATTTTGCCGCTACAAGACGTTGCTCCGGTGCATCACGGAGGGAGGAGGGTACACATTACACCTTTTACGGACATCATAACATACATGCCTTGAGGTGGGATTCGAACCCACGACCTCGGCAGTTGAGAGAGCGCGAGGAAACACTTGCATTAGGCATTTCGGCTACAGGTTGAATTTTTATAAATGTATTGAAAAACGTGCAATATCTAGAGTAAAGTTTATGTCAGCATTCTAAAATGAGTGCCAATCATTTTCTAATAAAAATTTAATTACTTAGTCAAAAATCTTAAAATATTTTAGTATCACTAATTATGATCTTTTATTTAAAACGTTAAAAGGGTGGTCTGAATGTTTAATCGGGTTTGAAATCATTAGGGTGTTATTATGAACAGATTGTGATGATAATCTTAATAAATTTCATTCGAATAGGTCCCATTTGTTCGTGCGACATCGTGTACAAAGATCACTTGTCGAACACATATATAAGCATGCCTCATCCCAAAATTCGAGTTTAGTGACTTCCAAAAGTTCGAGTTCGGGGTTCGATTCGAGTTCATAGATTCTCAAAATGTGTCAATCTCTCGAATATTCAAAATCAATTTTTGACCCCACGACAGACAGGCAGATGGATAGAGGCGTTGAGTTTTATGCATACAGTGTTCTAAAGAAATTCCTGAAGCACCCCACTAACTTTGTAAGGAAAGGCCCATGAGTGTACGCATTCTGTATATCTGTAATAAATAGACTTTTCTAGGAGCTCTGTATAACGATATCCAAACTTTAATCGAAATTACTTTTTTTATTACCCATTTGCAGGCCCATTTCTGTCACAACTGCGGAGTAATATTTGCGATCACTCTACAAAGTAATAATGAGACTGAACTTGGCTAGTTGTTATTCAAAGCTAGACGGTATTCAATGACATTGTTGCAATTATGCCGAATATTTTTGTCATTACTCAGATTAATGCTTGACCTTTCGAAAGAGTGCTTCCACTTATATTAAATGTTCTGTGAATGAGCTGGAAACAAGCAAGGTTAGAACACACACACACAAAAAAGATAATTATACTGTTTTACCCGCGGGGGTGATTAGTTTGCTTTATAATATAGATAAAGGCTCTTAATGTCTAATTCTCTGCATACATTTTCTTTCCAGAAATATCCTAGAAATTTCAACGATTAGGCTCATTTCATGTTTTTCTCGTATTTTTGTATGCACTAACGCTAAAGTTTCTATATACAGAACTGGCGCATTTTTCATTTTGGATCTTACTTGCACCCGAAGGTGTAAGGTATCTGTTTGCACACGTGGGATGGTGTCACCCAATTTAGACCGCAACCCAGTGAGGACGACATCCGCAGGGACCGTACACTCCTTCTGCCACCAACTTTTTGGAAGGACTTCCTAGAACTGTTTTATAATACAGCTTGAAGGGTTTATGTAAATAGAAGAAAATTTACAGATTAGGTTTTGCATTGAGTTCAGCAGATACTTATAAATTACAGAGGAAATTAGGTAAGATTTATTTCAGGTGGTCTATCAATTTTTAAGCAAATTGATCCAGACGAATGTCTTCAATTTCTCAAAAACAAATTTTAAAAATAGAAGAAACGCGAACACCTTTTATGTTGGAAACGTAAAACGAATAACACATTTCACCAAAATTGAATGGGCATGATTGTTTAAGACATAACACAATCCGTTCTCGAGATTTTATTTTTCACTAGAAACATGATATCCTGGGGTAAAACACCATACGGTAAAACCCAGTGCAATGTGAGGGTGCAGAGTTATAAGGGATCCAGAAGGAAAAAATCTGATGTGGGCAGCACATGACTTTCCTTATATAATGTAATGAATTTACTACTTTTACAGTAAAAAAATAGGTTTTTCTTGTAGTAGATACGAATATTCTTTCCAAGACATTGAATTTTCGACAATCAGTCGTCATTTTCATTGATTTAGCGTCATTTTTATCCATTTGGCGAGATTATCGTTAATTTGGCAACATTTTAAAAAGTCGCCAAGTTGGCGGCATTCCGCCAAATTCGCCGCCAAAACTTCGCCAAGCGTTATGCACTAAGAAATAAGTTATTCTTACAGTCGATAAATGACTATTGGCGTCCAAATAAAAAAGTGTTACTCAGAGTATCTTTTTCATAAATGGAACGAGCTAGATCCACGAGAATGATGTCACCCAATTTATCGCATGGTATTACATATGAAAAGTGAACATGTTTATCGATAGGAAATTTTTTTTTATTTTATATGACTTTTTGATATTTTTTTTGAAAAATGTACAATATCTCAAAAACGGCTCGTGTTAGCGTTCTAAAATTTATTTCAATCGTTTTCTAATGAAAAATTACATAAGAAATGTCTATTTGCGTAACTTTATTAGTGGTTTTGATTTTTTGACGATTTTTTCAAAATTTCATTCGAAAATTTAGGGGGGTTCTGAACATTCGATTGCGTATAAAAACAATAAGCGTCCGGTGTTTACGGATTGTGATTTTTGTACCAAATTTGGTTCAAATCGGTCCATTCGTTCGTCAGTTATCGTCTCCACAGACCCACTGACACACACACACACACACACAGACATCACTTCAAAAATGTTTGATTCGTGATCAGGAATGCTTGAAACGTGCTCTCCCGTCGAAAACTCGAATTCGAATTTTCGACTCCGTCACAATACTTTCCTTATACATTATGTATATAAGGAAAGTAAAAAGGAAAAGGTATCGTATACAAAACTGAAAATAACGTCTCCAGTAAACATAATTTCTTCACAACAGATTTTTCTATACATTTGTTAATTATATACATATACATATATATATATATATATATATATATATATATATATATATATATATATATATATATATATATATATATAAACAAACATATATTAAAATATATGTTTAACGTAAGAATATATGGGTATTTAGATGCAATGTTGGTCCCTTGTCTTTAAAATTATTTTTTTATAGAACATGTACACATTTAATGGTTCCAAATAAACTCAAATAAATGGAGAAACCAACCTAAATAAAACCATGTACGAAAAACATTGGTTAATAAAAGTCATTTGTATTTTATGCATCCAATTTATATCAAATTTTGAACCATAGTATATTACTTAAAAATACAAATAGCTAAATCCACATTCTCATTAATTTCAGCCCTATCGGTATAAATTTTATAGATAAAATCATTATAATCTGAACATTTAGAAAAATAAATAAAATGAGTAAATGGAGGTATTTCCGAAATTAAACTAATATAATCAAAGAGAGACGGAAAAGGAAAATCGGAGCTGGAAAATGTATCTATTTTTTTCCAGAACATATATTTTTTATGTAGAAAAACTATAACAAGATGTATAGGAGGAAAAATATATCCATTCTGTTTTTCCAGAACATATATTTTTTATGTTGAATATCAATGACAAGATGCATAGGGGAAACGATATGGATTCCTTTTTTCCAGACCATATATTTTTTATGTAGAATAACAGTAACAAGATGTATAGGAGGAAAATATAATTATTTTTCTCCAGAGCATATATTTTTTTATTTCGAATATCAATGAAAAGATGTATAGGAGGAAAACGTATAGATTCCTTTTTTCCGGAACATATATTTTTATGTAGAATATCAATTGCAAGATATATAGGAGGAAAATATATCTATTCTATTTTTTCAGAACATATCTTTTTATATAGAATATCAATAACAAGATTTATAGGAGGAATATATATATATATATATATATATATATGTATATATATATATATGTATATATATATATATGAATATATATATATATGTATATATATATATGCATATATATATATATATATATATATATATATATATATATATATATATATATATATATATATATATATATATATATATATACTCATTGCTATAAAAATTTGCGCACCAAGAAAGAGTTGTCAGAATCGCAAGAACTTTGATATATGTGAATTTAACGTTGATATAAGTAAGTGATACAAAATAAAAGCAAAAGGAAAATTTATTACAAGAAAAACTACAAATTAATGGAGGTTCTAGTACCCTGTTGGGCCACCTCTAGCGTGAATACACGATGCGATACGGGCGAGCATTGAGGCCTACAGGTCCCGTATAGCGCCCTGCGTCATCTCATTCTACAGTTGTCGTAAGCGCGCCTATAGTTCGACCATACTCGTAGGCTGTCCAACCTACCGTCCCAAGTGATCCCAGACATGCTCGATCGGTGACAAATTTTGGGAACGGGTAGGCCAGGGAAGGGTGGTAATGTGGCGGAGACATTCCTGTGACACCCTTGCTGTGTGTGACCGGGCATTGTCCTGTTGAAAATGCCTCCTCGGAACCCTGCCATGAGTGGCAACATATGTGGGTGAAGGATATCACGAACGTACCGCTGGGTTGTCATGGTTCCATGAATCAATATTAGAGGTAACCGGGTGTCGTATGGGACGGTACCCCATACCATCATCCGCTGTGGGAGTAGTGTGCCGCTGAAAAGCGAAGGAAGGATTGAGGCGTTCATCACGGGACTTCCACACACTTACACGATTGTCATCACTGCTCAAATTGAATCTCGATTCGTCGCTGAAGACGATATGGTTCCATTACCTTGCTTTCCAATCCTGTCGAGGGTAACACCACCCCAAACGGAGGCGACGGGTCTCATTGGCAGCATTTTATGGGCCATTTCGCAAAAAAAGGCGGGTTCCGTTTTTACGAATCATACCAAAAACTAATCAGCACCAGGGTCATACCCAAATGACTTACCTACCAAATTTTATGAAATTTGGTCAATTATTTTTCGAGTTAGAGTGGATACATACATTGCACAGACAGACTGACAGACAGACAGACACACAGACACATACACAGACGTCACGCTAAAAATAGTTTTTTCGTATTCTAGAGGTCTCGAAACGTGTAGATCCGTCGAAAACTCGAGTTGCGATTTTCGACATGAATCCAATACTTTCCCTATACATTACCATGTATTGCAGGGAAAGTAAAAGGAATAAAAATATGAATTTTGACATAACAAAAGTAGGAAAAAGTAGGAATTCTATTTCCCACCCGCTCATAATTAACGTCCCCCTCCCCATAATTATAGTGCTGAAATATGCATAACACAATCATACAGTGCTTATAAAGCAGCAAAAATCTTATTTTGTAGGAGTTAGCAATAAAACTTAGGAATTTGGAGCAGAAAAATGTTTAATTTGTAGTAAGGAAATTTGAATAATGTAGGTTACTTTGGAAATCACAAGAATCGGTCCTGAGGGGAATAAGTATGAAATGGGAGCATTAGTCATATTGTCAAATGCGCAGAAGTTGGAAGCAGCAATGCTGCATTTTATTAAGTAAAGCATTGCAATAAAATGAAAGTTAAGATGGTGCTACTAAAACTAAATGGACTAAATATATGCTGTGTTGATGTATAATAATTCATGCGTAATTACATTGCTTATTATTTTGTGTGTTTTATGTGCTTATTGAAAATCAAGGTTATCTAAAAAATGGCGAAATTTAGTATTTTCGCAATTTTCATAAGTGCTAAAATTTGTTAATGAAAAAGTACCAAAATTCGTGGATTTTATGAAAAAATGCTAAAATTCGAAAATTTTATGAAAGCATAGTAATTTGCGTTTCTTGAGATAACGCGCTAAAACTCTAAAATCGAAAGCACTAAAGCGTTGTAATTTGAAATTGCCAAAATTCGCTATTTAAAAGAGCTAAAATTTATGGTAATTTATTTAAAAGTTCTAAAAACAAGAAAAACTGTCTTATTGATGTCAAATTTCAGCATCTTTTCTCAAAAATCGTGAATTTTTAAGTTCTTTGAAAAATTAACTGAAGTGTGGCTCAACTCGACTTTCTCATACCAGAATCTATTTGGTGATTTTTTTTTTATTTTTTTTTTTCTTCAAATTTTACAACCGTACCAGGTAACATGCTATAATTGTAATCATTTGAAACAAAGTTTTTTTCAGATACTGTTAGATCGACAGATAAACGCTAACGATACATTATTATAATACCATCTCTTTATAAAACATTATTAATTTCATTGATTTAACGCCATGGTTATCCATTTTGCGGTATTTTTTTTTATCGCTTTTGCGATATTCTTGTCTATTTTGCAGCATTTAAAAAACTCGCCAAATTGGCGATATCCCTCCAAAATATTCGTCAAGCGTTGTGGATGGAGAGATGGAGAAATGGATTATTAAGATATTAAATTAATAATTTCCACAAAGCAAGTTTGATTATCAAGGAAATTGAACTCAATTTTACAAAACATTGAATTTTCATCAATTATGCGCCATTTTTATCAAGTAGGGTCATTTTCATCAATTTGGATACATTTTCGTTTATTTGACGATATTTTGTACCATTTTGCGATATTAAAAAAGTCGCCAAATATGTAACCAAGTGGGACGGTTGGATTGAAAGGCAAACGCTATACCTAAACATCATTACAGTACTATCTCCTAACAAAACACATTTAATTTAATTGATATAGCCTCGTTGTTATCAATTTTGGCGATATTTTTGTCGATTTGGTGATATTTTCATAAATTTTGTAATATTTATAAAAAGTGGCCAAGTTGGCGATATCTCGCCATATCTGTCGCCAAACGTTACAGAGACGAACGGATGGAAAAATGGGTTCATAAAGTAAATTTTAAGCATCTTTTGATTTTTTTTTTTCAAAAAAAAAAAAAAAGTGAAAAATCTAAAAGGGAGCTTCCAACTGTGGATAAGTAGAGAAAAGAAAGAAATAAAAAGAAAGTTGGAATCATTTTTAAAAAGTAGGTAAAGTAGGAAAAAGAAGGAATCATGCGATTCCTGCAAAGAACATGCCGTTTTCCCAGAGTGAAATAATTTTTATTTTAGAATAATATTTGCCCATTCTTATGAGAATCTTGCTGAAGAGTTTTAGAATAAATGACCATGCTCTAAATCACCTAAATATTCAACAATTAAGAGGTTAGTGAAATGTTTAACTAGAAATTGGATATGTTGCAAACGAAACGAGAACAAGCAAGCCTTTCATTTTTAACACGGGAAAAACTCTGAAATAAACTGCGTTGCTAAAATAATTCTATTGAATTTTTCTGAAACTTTTCAAAAATAATCTCAAAAATGACTAGAGAAATAGTGTTCTAAAATAAGACTTGAACTCAGTGTTCTTCAATTGATAAAAAAAAGAGATCCGTAATTATCATCTGACGTATAATAAAAAACAGCAGACGATATTTCTGATATATATTTGGAAATACACGAGCGCCACCTAACTGAAATAAATTTCAACTTCTCGGAACATTAAATGATTTTAAAATTGTATGTCCACGACATTTCAATCACTCTGGTATAAGTGAACTAAACAATACGAAATATGTCGGAAGAAAATCGAACGAAGTTTCAGACCCAGTTTTTTGTTTCTTAAATTTCACTTGCTTAATCCATTACACAACACTTAAATCGGCAGTAACATTTCTCTACATCAATTATATTTTTCTATGGCTTGTCTCATTTCCATGTATTGATTCCGTTCGAAACGAGGTCATTCGAAAGAAAATTTAGGAACCGCCCAAATCGCGCTTTCTTACTTCATGTGACAGTTCCATGTATTTTGTCATAATTGTAGAGAGGTTTTCTCGTAATTCTTGTGTATATAATTTTTCTGTTTATATATGTATATGCGTACTAGGCATTTCCACCCGCGTTTTGAGCATTCAAAATGGCTATTAGTCATTAGATGTGACACCTAAAGATTTAATAAAAGTGGTTGATAGCGTTTCTGTATATTAAACACCCCTTTTAGATTTAAGAATAAAAATGACTCACATATCTGCTAACTTGTTAAATGAGATATATTGAATTTCCTTTCCAATCATGATAAAATGATTTTATAGTTTATTTTTTCTAATTAGCAGCGAAAAGATATCAAATTGTGTTTTTATGATTTTTTACAGACAAAGTGATGTCAGTTTTTTTTAAAATCCTTGTATATCGTCACTCCTAATTCGACTTTTTGAAATTTTCAATTTTTTCGTTGATCTGATAACTGAAATGAATCGAATGAGATCAAAACCAAAATTGAAGCTAGAGCGGAAGTTCTAAATAATTTTGATATATTTTTAATTTATCTCTCTTCTTTGTCCCGCACCCTGATTTGAACTTTCGAAATATTAGATACTTTTTCCGTTGACCTGAAAACAGAGACGGTTCCAATGAGGCTAAAATTTAGATTCTGGCTCCAAGGGAAGTGTTCTATCATTTTGAAAAGTAGTTTTGAGACTTTTTATTATCTCTTTGTACCGATACATGTATTTCCTTCTCTTTTTTTTTACCCAAACCGCCCAACTCATCTAAAGAGTCAAGAGCAGTTACAAGGGACGGCCGGGAAAAACATAGAAAACAATACACAATTAGTACAAAAATAGTATACAGAGACGATATACATATACATACAAAGACAAAATATAAAAAATAATTTCAATTTTTGTAAAAAAAAATAAAAAATAATAAAAATTAAAAAAAAAATTATAGTACATTCAATTTATGGTTACATATAGAAATTATTTAACTGACCAAAATAAAATCTAAAAATAAAAATGTGAAGTTTAATAGAACAGCGATGTAAGTTTAAACATCGGACAATAGAAACGAAAGAAAAGAAAGCTAAAGAGAAAAGGCAAAAATAAGAAAAATTGACAATGGAATAGGATAATAAAGGAAACAAAATGAAGGGAAAATTTTACCTTAAGATAGTAAAAAGGGCATTATTCTGTGTAGTCCTGTAACATGAAGAGATTTTTAATAAGAATAAGCGTTATAATTGAATAAGCTTGATAGAATTACCAGCATTTAAATTATCTGCCCAAATCCCTGCACAATAAGTAACAATTTTTTCAATGGAGTGATACCAAAATCTTAAGTAAGTTTTGTTAGAGTCCCAATCATTTGCTCTTATTTTGTAGTCATTTACTAAGACATTTTTCGTACAAATAATTTATATGTGCCCTCCAAGCAAAAGTTTTATCAATGGTGAAACCTAAATATTTTAATAGAAGTTCCTTTTATATCTATTAATAGAAGTTCCATTTAATAGTGATTTTAGAAGTTCCATTTAATAGTGATCTTAATGGAAGTTCCATTTAATTTAAAAATCGATGCCTTTTTAATTTTTTCTTTTTTCCCATAAACAATAGAATTACATTTTTCTATGGCTATATTCAGTTTTAGGGATTTCAGGATATCGAAAATTAAATTAACTTATTTGTATTTGTTTCTAATATCTTACGATTAACCCAGTAAGTAACAATAGCAAGATCGTCTCCGAACGCTTGAAGAAAATAATTAATATTGTTTAGAGTTGGTACGAAATTGAAATATAAGTTCCAGATTACTGGAGAAAGAGCAGGTCCTTGTGGGGCACCTTTGGAAATAAATTTAGTAATATCACAATCGTAATCAATATAACTAACGGGCCGTTTATCTAAGTATGGAAAAATAAAATTGAAAAAAAAAAGGAATTTTTAAATTTTTAAAAACTGACGTATAATTTTGTTAAGCAATGTACGGTGCTTTGCTTTTAAAATAGATGTCTTAATTGAGAATTGGTTCGATTAGATTCTATTCCGTGGCAGTCCCGCCCATAGAGGGGAACACTGGGCCCCAATATATTGTTTGATACTAGAGAAGATATGAAAAAGCCACGAAGAGGGGAATATCAAATATGGATGGTGGGCCGTATTTTTGTATAGGCGGTCTTGTCCATGGTCGATTTTTAACCTTTTATATCCTAGTGGGAGCTTTGGAAGAGTTCTACAGACCCCTCCCCCCATTTCATTGAAAATTCGAATTCATTAGGTTTGATCCAATGGTTGATACTTGCAAAGATTCAGCCTCCTACACCACCGGAAGGCTACTTGAAAGTCTGAAAAAAAAATCTCCGGACCAGGAGGGAAGGGTTGAATATCTGACTAAATTAGGATTTGATCGATGGTTGATACTATAAGTATTGTAGAGTTTCAGCCTTTTAGGTCACCAGGGGGCTTCTAGAAAGTCTAAAAAAACTTTTCAAAATAAAAACCAAAATTTTCTCCGCCCCTGGGAATAAACTGAATATCCGGCTCCGTTAGGTTCTGTACTGCAGTTAATACTGTGCGTGTCAAAGTTTCTACTTTCTAGGTCAATGGAGGGGCTCCTGGAGGATATGTAAAGACAAAAGCACGTTAGACAATTATATATAATGATTTAAAGTTATACCCATTATATGATAAGACGTATGCAAACTGCTCCCTCCCATCATTCCAAAATGTTACCCCCCCCCTTCATCCCTTGCGTTAATACATCCTCAAACATACTAAGATTGCATGTATCCCAATCCATATCAACCCTATTTAAAATGACCTCCGTCAAAGACAATGCAGATTTGAATTTCAGAAATAATATGACAGTATCCTTTGACAAGCATTTCAAGTGTGTCCGTGTTAGAGGTTCAAATGATACAACTTTATGATAGGTATTTATTAACTTCTAAAATTGCGTTTTATTCATTCTTAGTGTCGATATCTACTCATTAAACAAAGTACTACAACTTTGTAATTGTCTTATTTTCGCCTATCTCGCTTTGTTGAGAAGTTCGTTATCCCAACTTTTTAAAGTATCCGTTACGGGGCGCTGAAACCCTTTTTATTCAATCGGGCATGGTCACTTTACTGTAGATATACCTAACGTATATACTCATGGACTTTTCCTTACAAAGTTATTGGGATGTTTAAGGACTTTTCCTGGAACCCCGTATATTGCAGTCTTCTCTATCAATCAGAAAATGTTTAGAAACGAGATGACGGACTGACATATCTTTCGTTTTATACCAGGTTGTTTATACAATTCTCCCTAAAATTAATATAACACAGTGAAACTTCCATAACTCTACACCCCAGGAAGAAAATAAAATATCTCAAGTTACAGGGTTATCGATTTAATTAGGATTTCCCCAAAACACAATGTAATTTTCAATTATAATCGCCCCTCTGGATACTGTAAGGCGCAATTACTCATTTAAATTTACTTTAACTAAAAAGTTAAAATATGCACTTTTGGATGCTTAAAAATTTACTGTTAAGATGGATTACTTTAACTCAGCACTTAAAATGACTGCCACGGCTATTTTCACTCTTTTAATGGTGATGCGTGCGTAAACGTGTCGTTTTTAGTAATATTTAATTGCAGGTTGTTTTTACTCACACTGTTTGTACTTTCAACCTCAATAGGTACGTAAAGAGACCAGATAGTGATAGGGGTCAAAAACCTGACTCTCCTGTTTTTATTGATTTACACGTTTTAAGCATTCCTGAAAACGAATCGAGCATTTTTCAATTATGCCCGCGTCTACTAGTTTGGGTGCTCGATATGTCTTGAACAAATTATTCAAATGGAATGAAATTGAGTTCGATTATTTCAATCGATGACAGTCAGATATCTCTATTGACTTAAAAAAATATATATAAAAAGAAAATTTATAGGAAGCATTCTCACATAAAAAGCCATTGTATATGTTTTCTTCAAAAGCAGATTCCAAATTATACACTATGTTAATTAGTACCATTCTCGAGATATATCGTCTTCTATCTAAAATAGAAAAAATTTAAATATATTCTCTATTATCAAATGGATGTGTTTCTTTATAAATACTTTTAACTATAATAAATAGGCACCCTTGGAGTTACTATGATCTGTTGTTCTCAAGATATTAAAATTTTTGCTGTTCAACATGATAGGTCGGGAAACAATCAAGCGATTTCCATTAAATTGAATGCTAATTTTTAAATTGATAAAAGTTGATTGATTGATGAAAATCAATCAGCGTCCATTTCACGACTTCTAATTAGCAAAATTTTTCTGTATAACAAAACGTAATTTAATCAGCCAAAAGTCTGGAAGTCGACCTAATATTATAAAAACTTTGCAAATACAGCATAAAACAAACGCATACTAGTCAACCGGTTTCGGAGGCAAAAAACAGCCTTCTTCTTCGGAATGAACAAGAAACGCGGTCGCACTTATTCAAGTAAGTTCGGCAACATATCGAAACATAATTACTGTATCATCCTTCCAATAATACAATTAAATAATTTAAAGTCTGCCTTTCAAGTATTCAAACAATCTAGAGACCCAGTCTCGAGAAAAGCAAACTCGTTCTCAAGATACAAAACTTATATTCATAATCTCTTCCAACATGCACTAAATCAAATAGATAGAAGGCCACGCAGGAATCGCCTGTAACAAGACAGCCGACAAAAGACAGGGGCGCCCATATGGGTGGACAAGGGGACACTTGCTCTCCTGGAGGTTCAAGTTTTCAAAGGTAGACATTAAACTTGTAGATATTGTATGCCATACTTTTGAGTTTGGCCCCGATTCCTCAAAAATGTTCTATGGGCGAGCATGGCAATAGAAAAAACAAACGTATCAATATACAATTTGGAAACCCCTGAATTCTCCGCAAAACTTCATATAAAAGACTGAATCCCCAAGAAATGGCAAGAAGAGCAGAGCGATATCTTACTGGAATATTCACACTCACCCTCCTTCCAAAAGTTACAACAGACTTCTGTACACTCTCCAAATAATTTTTCTGGATACTCTCCAACCACATGTCCACTTCTCAGAATTCCTCTATAGAATAAAAGCAACAAGCTCCAACGTTTGCACATATATAGAACTGGACAATGCAACCCACTGCCTTTTCGACTGTCTTCTAACGGACCACCTCTATTTCAAAAAGTAAATGCAGCAAAACATTTCAAAATGGATTCAAACCATCTCTGAAACTGACTGTAACATATCAAAAATCGATGAACTACAACTTCATTGAAGAAAACGAAGGTAACTTCTGCCTAATAACTTAATCAAGCATCAAAGAGTAAAACCAAAACACTAGAAAACCCAATGAAGCAGTGTCAAAGCATTGACCGTTTCCAGCCACTTTCACTTCCACCGTAAGCCTCGGAATAAAGGACTGTAGACCCCTCCGACCGCCTCTCTTCAAGACCTATATATGCTACTATATAAGTCTATATTCGAGACCGGACTCTCAAGTATAAATTTGTCCGCATGCTTGCCTCTCCTCCAAATCGCACCTCCAAAATATAAAATTTAGAAGCAACTATCCACTCGCCTCCTCCTTATCCACTTCCAGCAAGAACTTCGACAACACAATTACCAATCTTGGAATTCTGAACAAAATACCTCAATGTAATATAAACAAGGTTTCCTCAATTAGCAGCAAGAACGTCAACTACACAGAAACCACCTAACAATTCGCAAGCAAGGAAACCTCACTCCACCTCATCTTTTCACTTTACTTTCAGATTTACAAAACGAGATCAATCTGTAACCTCGAAATTCTATGACGATAATTGGCAAATCTCGAAAACGGTCTAATGGTCATAGTGAGTAGAATTATTCCGTTCTTTTATTACATGTATATTTTATCATCCAATTCACCTGCGCTCTGCGCGTTCTCAGTTACTAGTAGTCACTAAATGTGACATCTACACACTTAATAAAATTTCTGAATATTAAAAATCGCTTCAAATTTAAGCATAAAAGTAGAATGGCGCACATGCTTTCAACGAAAAAATGGTGTGAGATTTTTTAAATCTCTTTGTACTCGTATATCGTTACCCCTTACACAAATTTTTGAAATTTTTTATGTATTTATTTTTTGTTGTTAATCTGTCGTTGAGACAAATCGAATGAGATAAAAACCAAGATGAGTGAAAGTGATCATATTGAAATCGTGATCATTTCAAAAGATGGTTTTGATTTTTTTAACACTTTACAACAAAGTTGAAAAGTGTTTATGACTTTGTTCATTCTGTCTGTCTGTCTGTCTGTCTGTCTGTCTGTCTGTCTGTCTGTCTGTCCGTTAGCACGATAACTGCCGTAAAAATGACTTAATCAAAATGAAGTTTTAGTATGTTGTTCAGACAGTCTATAGGACCTATGGGAATATAAATGAATAATATCACCCAATTAGTTTTGGATTGAACCCGGGTTGAAAAAATGGAATACATTGAGCCCTATGGGACCTAATTTTTCAAGCATTTTTTAAGCGGATTTAAAATTCACAAATTGCTTCGAAAATTTTAGGCAAAATTCAAATTGTTCCATAAAATATATAAAAAAAAAATTCAGCGAAATATATTCAGTAGTTTTTTAAATAAAAATTAAAATAATAATAACACCTCTTATATGAAGCGATCACGTGTCCATGATATGAAACGATCACATGACCCACTTCAAAATGATATATGGCATCCATCTTGTCTCAAAATCGTGATTTTTAAAGTTCTTTCTAATTCATATTGAGTGTTGTATCCATCCTAAAACTACTTTATTTTGGCCTAAATTCTGTGCATCTACATACTTTAACAACGCAATGACAATATATTTCAGTTTAAATGCTCATACAAATTTGATTATTTCTACTATTAAGCCTATTTTTCACCTATGTAAAATGTAAACAGCAAAATATGTAGAATGAGTTGTATTAGAATCGCTGTAATTCTTTAACACAAAATCATTTAGTCCATGGAGTCTGCATGGCTGATATGAATGAAATATTCATTGATTTTAGAAGAGAAGGACGATAATTTTCGATGAAGTTTTACGCATAGAGGTTTACTTACTTGTAGCTCCATGGTCTTAATTTTTAAATAATATAAATTATTATAGTATTGTGATGAATGACATGAATGGGGGAATTATTTATGAATGAAATGTTGCTTTTATAGAGAGAGCCAGGCGTGTTATTTTTTCTATGACGTCATTTGAATGGATTTCAGTTGTTTTCGATGAAGTTTTCAAATATAATAAATTATCGTAGTATTATGATAATTCTAAAATTATTACCGAGGAATGTATCACATTTTAGAGATGTTTAAACCAGGCAATTTATATTTTAATGCCGTCATTTGAATGAAGTTAATTTTTTTTTATGAAGGTTTAAGGTTTCAAATATAATAAATTAATTTAGTATTGTGATAAGTTTTAAAATATTACCGAGGAATGTATTGCATTTTAGACATGTTTAAATAAAATTGCATTGAAGTTGGAAAGTGTTTCATAATCAATGCTTTAAGCATGATTAATCTTTCTTGTTTAATTATTCCTTTGTTACGTCACCTCTCATTTGAATTTTCAAATTGTTTTACCTTTCATTAATATAAAAACTGAGACAAATCAAATGAGAGTAAAGCAAAGATTTGGGCTCGAGAGGAAGTGCTCGATCATTTTGAAAAGTAGTTTTGAATTTTTGAATTATTCCTTTGGATCGTCATCCTTTATTCAAATTTTTAACACTTTACAACAAAGTTGAAAAGTGTTTATGACTTTGTTCATTCTGTCTGTCTGTCTGTCCGTTAGCACGATAACTGCCGTAAAAATGACTTAATCAAAATGAAATTTTAGTATGTTGTTCAGACGGTCTGTAGGACCTATGGGAATATAAATGAATAATATCACCCAATTAGTTTTGGATTGAACCCGGGTTGAAAAAATGAAATACATTGAGCCCTATGGGACCTAATTTTTCAAACATTTTTAGGCGGATTTAAAATTCACAAATTGCTTCGAAAATTTTAGGTAATATTCAAATTATTCCATAAAATATATAAAAAAAAATTCAGCGAAATATATTCAGTAGTTTTTTAAATAAGAATTAAAATAATAATAACACCTCTTATATGAACCGATCACGTGACCATGATATGAAACGATCACATGACCTACTTCAAAATGATATATGGCATCCATCTTGTCTCAAAATCGTGATTTTTAAAGTTCTTTTTAATTCATATTGAGTGTTGTATCCGTCCTAAAACTACTTTATTTTTGCTTAAATTCTATGCATCTACATACTGAAACAACGCAATTACAATATATTTGAGTTTAAATGCTCATTCAAATTGATTATTTCTACAACGAAGCCTAGTTTTCACCCATGTAGAATGGAAGCAGCAAAATATGTAGAATGAGTTGTATCACAATTGCTGTATTTCTTTAACACAAATTTAGTTCATGGAGTCTGTATAGATGATATGAATGAAATATTCACTGATTTTAAAAAGAGAAGGACGATTTTTTTCGATGAAGTTTTACGCATAGAATTTAATTACTTGTAGCTCCATGGTCTTAATTTTTAAATAAAATAAATTATTATAGTATTGTGATGAATGACATGAATGGGAAATTATTTATGAATGAAATGCTGCTTTTATAGAGAGAGCCAGGCGTGTTATTTTTTCTATGACGTCATTTGAATGAATTTCAGTTGTTTTCGATGAAGTTTTCAAATATAATAAATTATCGTAGTATTATGATAATTCTAAAATTATTACCGAGGAATGTATCACATTTTAGAGATGCTTAAACCAGGCAATTTATATTTCAATGCCGTCATTTGAATGAAGTTCATTTTTTCCGATGAAGGTTTAAGTTTTCAAGTATAATAAATTAATGTAGTATTGTGATAAGTTTTAAAATATTACCGAGGAATGTATTGCATTTTAGACATGTTTAAATAAAATTGCATTGAAGTTGGAAAGTGTTTCATTTGTTTTTATTATTCCTTTTCATTGTAACCCTTAATTCTGATTTTTGATAATTTAGATTTTTCCGTTTGTTTCAAAGCAGAGATTGATTAAAAGACACCAGAATGAAGATTCCAGATATAGTGGAAGTGCTCGATAATTTTTAATACATCACCTCCTCACTCAGTCAGCTCTGTGCATATTACGTATCTCTTCTCAAATAGTTTCTAAGTTGAATGATATTTAAGGCAGTTCTGTCCATCTATCTGTCCATCAATAATAAATATCTAGGCGCTCATAGAAACCATTAAGGGTCCCCAGGAATGAGAATAAATAAATAAATTCTCATTTGGTCATCCCTTCCCCATCTTTGAACCAGTTTACGAAGTTCTGTCAATTGAAGGTAGGATTAAAATAATTCAATGCGCTGTAGTTAAAAATAATTCACAAAAATATCGCAATGCGGATTCGTAAATCATTTTCTTAAAGCAGTTTTATGGTGCTCAATGATTACTGTTACATCCTTAGTGTGGAGCCATTAAAACGACAAAGTTGGTCGAAGAATGGTAATAGGAATACCTAGTAAGAATGTTCTTCTTGATTCATATAGAATTATTCATTGGATAGACGTAGTTTTACTTTATTCTCAGTGACAAACTCTCTTCGTGGTGTTTGTTCTTAACAAATCATATAATTACAGAACAGTTTCCTTTACATTTACTCTATGAAGAGGTATACATGCTTTGACAAAATGGCTGCAACTGTATCGTTGTAATAAATTGCTTACGAGTACTACCAGGCGGTTTCTAATCAGAACTTTAATCATCATTATGCAGAAAAATAATTTATACAAATTAAGAAATAAATTAGAATATGTTTTCAAATTCCAATATTGTAAACCAATAAAGAGCTTGCTTTATTACGGCACAAATATTGATCATTTTACTGGTAAAAATACGATCTGTAAAGCGCCGAAAACTGGTTTTGACAAATGCTAAAGGATCGAAATTTCTCTTTTCACCGATAAAGTTGTACTATTCCACGAGGAGGATTTATCATCTATAAACCTTAAGGCAAATTTCCACCAATCGTACAAAACAGAGATTATGTTGATTTCGATAAAACTGCAACTCAAGTTTCCGAATTCAGAAATAATTCAGAGATTTTGAGTCGCTAGCGATTGTTTTTGCAACAACCGCGAGTAATATCTCTTAATTCAAATATCAAAAGGCTTCCATGTTTTTGTGTGTGTGTTCCTGGATACAGTTTGCTTGGTTGAAATTCAGAGGAGACAGTTGTATTTTTATTTTCATTAACACTAGAACGACGGGAGTGGTCATTTTGACCTCATGACTACTTTGAAAAACGATTTCTCCAAAGCGGCTAATACCAGCCCATTGATATTTTATGAATTTTCTTATTTTCTTAAAGTTATTGAAAACACAGAAAAAAATTATTCTAGGTTTTATAATAAGAGGACAAACAAATCAACGATCTTCCTTGAACGACGATAATTCTTCGCAAATTGCTCGACAGTGCTATATTTTGAATCTTGTGAATGAACTGCGATCCGCGTACTATGCAACCAAGCAGCGTCCAACAGTCCTCCCTTGCAGAAAGATAGCGAAAAGTAACAAACGTCGTCAGTGCTCGTTCTGCTGTAATAAAGCACAAGATTTGTGTTCATCATGCGATAAGCCCACCTATGGAAAATGCCAAGAACGGTGCATCAAGAACTCTTATTGCAAAAAATGTGTCGAAGAAACATCCTAAATGCTGTAACTATGATGTTTTGGTTTTGAATTAAAGGTGTGTTGTATTTTTTCTATGGCGGTCAAATTGACTGCTGCCCGTCGTTCTAAGTAGTTCAAAATATCCATCGTTCTAGTGTTAAAGTATAGGGATTTTTATTATGGTGTGCCTTTTCTATTCCACTGCATCTAGTCCTATTATTACAAATTTTTATAGCGAGAAAAATGGTTCTTTTTTTTTAATATACGGATCTAAAGTTATTTCCAGACGATCTTTCAACGTGAACCCGTCTCCGTAATTTGTGCTTTGCCTACAAACTTTTAAACCAAGTATACGTACCAAAGCCTTAAAATCACTGCTATATTACAAATTTGTGAAATTATTTCTTCCGTTCCATATTTTCTTCATTTTATAAACAAACTCTTCAAATTCCTTGTCTTCTTTCGTGCTTTTCTTTAGTTTTCCAGAGAATTAATAACGAAAATCCATGGCCGAGAATAAGCAAATCGCCGTCGTCGGACATGATGATGTGATGACTGTCCGCTTAATCTAAAAGCTGAAAGACAAAAACAAAACTACAACTTATTTTCAGTCGGTCGGGTGTAACAGAATTTCTGTTCTGTTTTCAAAACAAGAACTTGTTTCTGTTTCCATTTTTGAAAACAAAACTCTCGCTAGTGAGTCCACTTGGTGGAAATCAGCTCTTAATGGATCAGTTCTCATCAACAGTGGGTTTCATACAATTTATTATCTACCAATAAAATACACAGTAATATGAATCTATAAAAATGTCAAGCCTTTCGAAAAAGATAATTGGTTATACCTCCTGAAGGTACTCAGAGTGAAGCCATCCCAATATCATCAAGATCCATTATTAATGCTATCTACTAATCACTGCCCTTCAATGCCAAGGTCAAACCCTCCCTTCCTCACCGATCAGACATAAAACATACCCCCTCATTTCCATGTATCGATTGGGTCGTTGTAGTGAGGGCGTGCAAGTGTGTATTTCGGGATCCGGCCGGATATCGAACCGAGGACATTAGGGTGGAGACGGTTTAAAATCGTCGAACAACTGCTTTTCGTGTCCTGGATCTTTTCCTTCTTGACCTTGTGAAGAAAGGGTTCTTGCCTTGTCACCAGAGCAGCAGGCAGATCTGTGATTCTGGGCCATAGAACGTAAAAAGAGCAACAGTTTCGAACAGCATCGTGGCACAACTTATTCAGTTGAAGGACCTTTGCATTAAGACTGAAAGGAAATTAAGAACAGTCGATTATAACTAGTGCATGCTTAATGAGGTGCTGCAATGTTAATTTAGAATAATTTAGATAGAGGTTAGTAATAACAAAATTTCCCTTTTTTCGTTTTACTTTCCACGCGAGGGACACTAAAGGAAGGTATGGCAATAGTGATTGTGACTTGTACCACTTTTCTTGATCGATATGCTTTTAGCAGTAGAATAAGCAAACTTACTTTAATTGATGCGGCACAAGAAAAAGTATGGTGATCGTGTTTTAATCCCAAGTCACGTTTTCGACGTAAACGCAACAGTGGGGTCCCCCCTAGATACTGAAAAGGAATTTTGTCGGTCTGTTGATGTGTGGGTAAGTGGGTGGGTGTTAAATCGTTGGCATTTCGAATCTCAAAAACTACTCAAACGATTTGGACACAATTTGGGTAGCAAGTTACATATATTATGTAAATGTGAACGCAGAAAAGAGATAAAAAATGTATATAGTTTAGCTATGAAACAGGTTTTGTCAAAATCGTTGGTCTTTGTAATCTCAAAAATCTCTGAAGCGATTTCGGATAATTTTGGATTGTATACTGCGTTTATTGCCTAGATGTGAACACACACACAAAAAAAGATCCCAAATGTACACAGTTTAGCTATAAAATGGCATTTTTTTAAAAATCAATGACCTTTCGTAATCTCAAAAACCATTGAAGCGATTTGGACCCAATTTGGATTATATACTGCATATATTGTTGTTGTTGAAACCCAGACCGTCCGACCTACCAGAAAGGCGTAAGGTAACTGTTTGGACGGTCGGGAAGTGCCACCCTATTTAGACCGGAACCCAGTGGGGGAGGCATCCACAGGGACCGTACCCTCCTTCCCCTACCACCAACCTCTCGGAAGGACTTTCGGACCCACATGTTTAACGTGATCGTACTCCGCATGAACACGACGGCAGTTCTGGCAGTGGCTGGAATCGAACCCGGGCCTACCGAGTGCAACTCCAGCGCGCTAACCAATGGGCTACCACGCCCACTACATATATTGTTGAAGACCCAGACCGTCCGACTCGTCCAGAGGACTAAGAGCAGCTATTTGGACGGCCGGACTACATATATTGTGTAGATGTGAATCCAGAGAGAATTTTTTGATGTAAATAGTTTAGCTTAGAGGTCGATCTATCACATCTTTTGAGCGGAAAGTCTGGAGTTTTTGAATTGATTGCGAAAGGAATGTAGTTCAGCAGAATTGCGCTTCCATTGTAGATGACAATATCCATGGACCGGTTTCGTATTTATTTTACAATCATCTGCATAAAATAATCGATACCTGCAATTTCCGCAAGAAACTAGCTTTGTACAACCAATTTGGAGATTTCTAACCAACATTGAAGGTATATACTCCATGCCGACGAGGGCATAATAAGCGCGAAACTGATCCGTGAATACTACCAATTGCATTCCTAAATTTGAGAACATCCCTCATTGGCAGATTTGATTAGCTTCAATTTGAGCTTCAATTTATACGTTTTGAGTACAGGGAATATTAAGAAGTGTCCCTATTGAAAGTTTTCTGCAGAAATTTCTAGTGGTGAAAACGAAGCTAAATCTTTATAAGTGTATAAACCTTCTAAATGTGCGTAAATAATTTCATGAAACTAGTTTAAGAAATCATCGGTGCTGAAGTGAAAACATATGTGTGGTGGTCTTTGAGAACGTAAGCTTGAGGGAAATGCACCAGAAAATTATCTACTCTGTTTGATTAATAAACTGTACTGTTCTCCTGAGATAATTTGTCAATCACAGTCATATAATTACTGTTGTATTTACAACTCAGCTTCACACGTAAAATTCGCCGCTTAGAAATTTGTCAGTTGTCATGCTTTTCCATAAATAAGAAAACATAAAATTTATATTAAAATGTTTAAACTTGTTGAGTAACTGAGAAGAAAATGCTTCTTCAGCAATACAGCATGAAGCAATTAACTATCAACAGGTTTCAAAAACCAAAACAGCTTTTTTTCATTTTTTTTTTCAAATGGCCAGGCACATTGACCTTCGTCATTCGCCTTTATTACAGCGGCCAGAGTGTGAACCATTTAGCCGTCCATTGACGTTGCCTCAGGCGCACCAGAGGGGGCGGATCACATTGCGCCCACAACACAAACATCCATGCCTTACATGGGGCTCGAACCCACAACGTGGCGGTCGAGCGATTGCTACGGAAACGCTTGCCTTGACCATTCGACAACCACGTCGGCTTTTTTTCATTAAGATAACAAGAAAGATCAATCATGCATAAAACATTGATTATGAAGCACTTTACAACTGAAAATGCAATTTTATTTAAACATCTCTCATTTGGTATACATTTAGCGCTGATATATTTTAAATTATCATAGTATTACAGTAACTTATTATATTTGAAAACTTAAAACTTTATAAATAAAAATGAAAAAAAGAATGTCATCGAAATATAAATCGCCTGGTTCTCTATGCAAGAGCAATGAATATTTCATTCATATCACTTATATTCCAAACTCCAGAGCTAAATAAATTTGAGTAAAAGAAATTCAGCATTTCTTATACAACTCATCTTACAATCACATGTTTACATTCTGCATCCATTAAAATTAGGCTTCCTTGTAGAAATAATCAAAGTTTGATGATCATTTAAACTAAAAAATATTGTAATTGCGTTGGCGCAAAATATAGATGCACAGAAAATACTCAAAAGTAAAGCGGTTTTAGGACGGATGCAACGCTAAATATAAATTTAAAAGAACTTTAAAAATCACGATTTTTACACTGATGAAAAAAAGACGGAGGCCATATTTTATTTTGAAGTAGGTCAAGTGATCTCTTTATGTAATATGGGTGTAATTATTATTTTAATTTTTATTTAAAAAACTACCGAATATATTTTGCTGAAATTTTTATATTGTATTTCATGGGATAATTTGAATATTTCCTAATTCAGGATAAACTGAAATAGAGATTGCTTCGCTGAAACTCTCCAATGAACTTTTCGGAAACTCTACAATGACACTCTATTACTCTCATTAGAATAGATAGAGAACGTGTAAAATGTCTAGCGTCTTTTTTCTCCCTCTCACTAAAGTAGCTTTTAAAAACCAGACGGAGAAACCACTCGTACGGGCATCCTTTCCCATGACGTGAATCTAGGATTGCAATACGCCGTAGTTTGAAGAAGGGTTCCCAAATTTGGCGATTTATTGCCAATTTGGCGACTTTCAGAAGGTTCGAGAAGCACTTCGATATAACGATTATTACAAGATATGAGACATTTCTATAAGTTTCTATAGAGAATCTATAAAATGAGTCACCATTCAGTTGGAGAGGAGTTGACAAGATGCGAGCAGCATTGAACTGTGATTTTTTGTTAATGTTTCAAAAATAGTATCGGTTGTTTTGTGAAATTAGTGAACCACTTATTTAAGTGCTTTTTTACTGTATATTGTTCTTGTTTACGCTGTGCTTGTGAATAAACGTGTTAGTTATCCAGAAATTTGGACTCATTCTTGTATCCTGATAGCACACCCATAATTCCTAAGGATGCGTCGCAACAATATGTTTCCAGAATTAACAGAAATTTGGAAACTGGGCTACTTGAAATCAGAATTGTCACAACAGTTTACATCATTCTGTGAAAAAAAGGAATACTTTAATTTATTATTGTAAATACTTTTTTAATTACCTAAACTCTAATTTATTTGAATAATTTATATAATTTTGTTCGCAAACTTGGCTACTTGAAATCAGAATTGCCATAAAATATCGCATCATTCAATGAAAATCTCTGATATGTGCAGCACATGACTTTTCATATATAATTCAATGAATTTACTTCTTTCACAGTGGAAAAATGATGTGTAAGATCCACTGCATAATATTTTTGATTTTGTAATTGTATATTTGACGCTTTTCCGGATGACAAGATGTATAACTACTTCAAAGTACCCAATTAACTTATATTTCACGTAACTCTAAATTGGCAATTATCAATATTGATAGCATAAAAAGCAATATATTCCATATATTAAGATATTTTAATAATATATTCAGCAATTTGGCGTCATTTTCATTGACTTTGCGAACTTTTTGCAATTTTAATGATATTTTTGTCAATCTGGAACGAAATATCGCCAACTTGACGATATATCATTAAATTATTCACCAAGTTTGCCAAATGTATTGCTAAGCATTACAGACAAAGAGAAAGAAGTGCATTTGTTATATATAAATGATTGTCGGCGAATTGTCAGGAGACAATATACTATTACACGAAGTATCTTTTCTCGTGAATGGAACGAAATAAATCCACAAGAACGATATCAAATTTGTTGTGTAATATTACATATGAAAAGTTAATATATTTCACAATAGTTAATGCTTTTTAATTTTGTGACTTTTTTCATAAATTTATTTGGAAAAGTACAATATCTCGAGAACAGTTCATGCTAGCGTTCTAAAGTTGGTGCCAATTGTTTTCTAAAGAAAAGTTATATAAGAAATAGTTACAATATTATTGAAGGTTATGATTTTTTTAAGTTTCATTTTAAAATTATGGGAGGGGGGTTTTCCGAACATTCGATTGAGTTTAAAATCAATAGGCTTCCAGTATTTACTGATTGTAATTTTGTACCAAATTTCGTTCGAAACTATCCTTCTTTTCGTTTGTGAGATATTGTCTCCACAAATTCACACACACACACACACACACACACACACACACACACACACACACACACAGATATTACGTCAAAAACGTTTAATTCGAGTTCAGGAATGTTTGAAACGTGCTCACCTGTTGAAAACTCTAATTCGAATTTTCGACCCCGTCAGAATACTTTCCCCATACATCATACTGGGGAAAGTAAAAAGGAAAGGGGTTTTGTTTTATATAAATATTTTTTTATTATCAATATTTTATTTATTTATGTAAGTTATATAATTTTATTCATAAATTCAGTTGTTAGATACCAGAATTGTTACACAAGTTCGCATTATTATATAAAAAAGGGAATAATATTCAGTGTTTTATAAATAATTTTATAAGTATTCAAGTTTTAATTATTTAAATACTTTGTATAACTTTATTCACAAATTGGGCTAATTAAAATTAAAATCAGGATTATTGTAAAAGTTCGCTTCATTTTATAAAAAACATTAGTGTTTAATAAGTATTTTTTTTTATTATTTCAATTTTATTTTATTAAAATAACATATAATTATTTTATTAGCAGATTGGGTTACTTGAAAACAAGAATTATTACAAAAGTTCAAATTATTTAATAAAAATGGAATAATATTTGGTTTTTTATATCAATGATTTTTAATTATTTGAATAATTTATATAATTTTATTTGCAAACTGAGCTATTGGAAACCAGAATTGTTACAAAACTCAATAAAAAAGGGAAGCATATTCGGTTTTATAAAAATAATTATTTCTATTTCATATTATTTAAATACATAATTTTATTCGCAAAGTGAACAACTCGAAACTGAATTGTTACAAAATCTCATACATTAAAAATTAACTGCAGTGGGGCTCCACTGGACTTTCTCATATTAGAATCCATTTTTAGTAGCTTTTTTTTTTATAAATTTTATAAGAAAATTTTTGAAAAATCGGTATCATGAGTTCAAATGATTACAATGTTATTGTGTTACCCTTCACTTTAAAGGACTCTAAAAAAAATCTCTCATTTGATACCATACTTGGCATTGTATGACGGGGGGGGGGGTAACTTTTCCCCCGAGGGGAGTTAATGACGACACGAAAAAAAATTGTATCGTCGCTATTTTTCATAATAATGATTGAAATTAAAGTCTTGTGGTCATTGAGCCGTAAATAAACCCTTTTATACGTAATTACGTCAAATTTTGTTGTATTCTGACATGTTAAAAACATAAAATTATATATATAAAGTTAAAAGGATATAAAGTTTCGTGAAAATCCATTAATATTTGTGACTTTTATAGTGTACACAAGAAATCGACTACAGACAGACATCACTCCAAAAATAGTCAAAACGTGTTCAGGAGGTCCTAAAACATATAGGCGTCAAAATCTCGAATTCGAAAATTTTCTTGAAAACAATACTTTCTCTGTACTATATTACATAGTACCAGAAAGTAAAAATAATTGTAATATTTCTTAATGAAAGAAATCATTTTAATTAAGAACATATTTCCGCTAATGTTGAGAAATTATTCGAGTACACCCAACAACTCTTTCGATCCCATGAGGTGTCAGAAGTAGTTTGGCGCGATTTCTATTTTGACTGTAAAAGTTGTTTCACCTTCATATAAGGCTTAACGCAGAGGAGCCACTTATGGCTAAAGCTGAGGTTAAATGTTTGTAATCTATGCCATAAGACTGTGACAAAATAACACAATTCAAGACCTCGGCCATAAAGTTGGTAATAAAAGCTTTGAATAGTATTGTGTTAGTTCAAATGTCAGTACTGTAGAATACCGATAATACCCTCTTCGTATCCTTTTCCAAAGGAAAATAGGGATTATGAAAATCAATAGGACATGGAATGGTATTGTCAAACATAAAAGAAAAATCGGAGGGGGGTATGGAACCGAAATGGTTCGGAACCAATCCGATGGAGCCGAAATGGTTTTGCGTAAATGACAACTTGTAAAATGAAACTCAAAGAAAATTCTGCTTGTTTTCAGTCTCATTTATTTCGGTTTCAACAGATTACTATATCTATGGTAGCTACAGTAAAGCTACAGTAAAGCTACATAATGGAACATCATAACATATATTTGCTTTCCGTACCATACATGGTAATGTGTAGGGAAAGTATTGGAATCGTGTCGAAAATCGCAACTCGATTTTTTGACGGATCTACGAAATTTTGCGACCTCTAGAAAAAGAAGACGCTATTTTTAGTGGACGTCATAATAAAACTTCATTTAAGGAGTTATTAATGAAATAAAGAGAAAATTAACATGTGTCTGTAGGGAACGCCGTGTGCTGACCACATCAGATATTTTATATTGTGTCATGCTAAGTATCAGTTTCATAATCAAACATATTTACCTTTCTAGAGGTAAAGAATATTTTATGAAAGCAGGGAAATTGTAATACCTTAAAACAAATCCAATTCATCTTATTTCCTGCATTCTAATTATTTAAGGGGGAAATGAAACTTTAACCCATATATACCTAAATAGATATATATTTAATAAAATGTTAAAAATGGTATAAACAAGAAAGATCAAACATGCATAAAGCATTAATTATGAAACACTTTTCAACTGATATGCAATTTTATTTAAACATCTTTAAAATGCAATACATTCAGCGGTGACATTTTTAACACTTTACAACAAAGTTGAAAAGTGTTTATGACTTTGTTCATTCTGTCTGTCTGTCTGTCTGTCTGTCTGTCTGTCCGTTAGCACGATAACTGCCGTAAAAATGACTTAATCAAAATGAAATTTTAGTATGTTGTTCAGACGGTCTGTAGGACCTATGGGAATATAAATGAATAATATCACACAATTAGTTTTGGATTGAACCCGGGTTGAAAAAATGAAATACATTGAGCCCTATGGGACCTAATTTTTCTAACATTTTTTAAGCGGATTTAAAATTCACAAATTGCTTCGAAAATTTTAGGTAATAGTCAAATTGTTCCATAAAATATATTAAAAAAAATTCAGCTAAATATATTCAGTAGTTTTTTAAATAAAAATTAAAATAATAATTACACATCTTATATGAAACGATCACGTGACCATGATATGAAACGATCACATGACCCACTTCAAAATGAGATATGGCATCCATCTTGTTTCAAATTCGTGATTTTTTAAAGTTCTTTTTAATTCATATTGAGTGTTGTATCCATCCTAAAACTACTTTATTTCTGCTTAAATTCTGTGCATCTACATACTAAAACAACACAATGACAATATATTTGAGTTTAAATTCTCATTCAAATTTGATTATTTCTACAATTAAGCCTATTTTTCACCTATGTAAAATGTAAACAGCAAAATATGTAGAATGAGTTGTATTAGAATTACTGTATTTCTTTAACACAAAATAATTCAGTCCATGGAGTCTGCATGGCTGATATGAATGAAATATTAATTTATTTTATAAACAGAAGGACGATATTTTTCGATGAAGTTTTAAGCATAAAGTTTATGAATTGTAGCTCCATGGTCTTGATTTTTAAATAAAATAAATTATTATAGTATTGTGATGAATGAAATGGAGAAAGTTATGAATGAAATCCTGCTTTTATAGAGAGATCCAGGCGTGTTATTAACACTTTACAACAAAGTTGAAAAGTGTTTATGACTTTGTTCATTCTGTCTGTCTGTCTGTCTGTCTGTCTGTCCGTTAGCACGATAACTGCCGTAAAAATGAGTTTATCAAAATGAAATTTTAGTATGTTGTTCAGACGGTCTGTAGGACCTATGGGAATATAAATAAATAATATCACCCAATTAGTTTTTTATTGAACCCGGGTTGAAAAAATGAAATACATTGAACCCTATGGGACCTAATTTTTCAAACATTTTTTAAGTAAATTTAAAATTCACGAATTGCTTCGAAATTTTTAGGAAATATTCACATTATCCCATAGAATATATAAAAAAAAATTCAGTAAAATATGTTAAGTAGTTTTTTAATTAAAAAAATTATTTAATATAGGGAAAAAAACAAATTCAATTAAATTCTGACTTTGGGATATCTTCCAGAAAGAAAAGAGAGAGATATTATATAATAAATATCTCTCCATTTGTTTAAACGTTTTGCATATGGGAGTGGTTTCATATCTTAAAATAAATTTGGTAGATAACAATTTTTCATTTTTTTAAATTTTATATAACTCTTCATGATAAATTTAATTGATGGCATTTTAAATGCATTTTCCTACGTCCTAGAGAGTTAAAATTTGGTACACAGCTTAAATTTGTTGAACATTTTATTCGACAAAAATTTGATGGATCTTTAAATATAGATCATACATTTTTTTCGAAATGGCCTGAAAATAATCCCCGTTCACTTCTATAAATCATTGGTGTAATATTGTTAAAAATTCTGATGTGGACAGCACATGTCTTTCCCTGCAGACTCATATTCGTTCTCTTTATTTATTCAATGATAATTTGAGTTTATCTGCACAACATAAGTATTTTAAATGACATTGAATTTACACGTTAAACTTAAATTTGGTTCTCATTTGATAGCTGGACTTATTGTCAAAGGTGGCGTAGCGAAAACGCGAAAAAACTAGAATATCTCAAGAACGGCTAGTCCTAGAGTAATGGGGTTAGTCTTATTCTTTTTGTTGTCAAAAATCACATATAAAATAGGAATTTAATTGATATAATTGAGCACACGTAGTCTTTTATTTTTATATATAACGATTTTTGCTGGCCATTTCGCAAAAATAGCCCGTTCCTTTTTCCCGAATCGTAGTAGAATAACCTACAAATGATTTATATACAAAATTTTGTTAAATTTGGTATATAAATCACTTGTAGGTTATTGAAATATTATACTCCAAATTTTGCTAAATTTGGTTCATTAGTTTTTAGCTAGAGTGGATAAAGGCAATTTCTGCGGCCATTTCGCAAAGAAGGCAGATTCTTTTATTGCGAATCGTACTATAATCTAATGAACATCAGGATTTCCCACAAAAAACATACCTACCAAATTGTATGAAATTCGGTCCATTAGTTTTTCAATTAGAGTGGATGTAATATCCACACAGACACACAGAAACATACACAGATACACCCTTACACACACAGACGTCTTCCTAAAAGTAGTTTTTTCGTGTTCTAGAAGTCCCAAAACGTGTAGATACTTTGAAAATTCGAGTTCCGATCTTCGGCACGATTCCAATACTTTGAGTACATACACATACACATATATATTATCTGTGTATTATCTGTGTATCTAAATTCCGTGCCTATGCAATTACAATAGTTGTGATTTTAAATGATCCCTAAACTTTTATTATTTCTTCAAGGAAGCCTAATTTTAACATATGCAGAATGCAAATATCTCAAGCGATTGTAAGATGAATTACATAAGAATTGCTGAATTTTTTTCACACAAAATTATTTAGCTCTGGAGTCTGGAATACAAGTTATATGAATGAAATATTCATTGATTTTGCATAAAGAATCAGATGATTTATATTTCGATACAGTTTTAAATATTTAAGTATAATAAATTACTGTAGTACTGTGATAATGTAAAAGATATTACCACTGAATGAATCACATTTTAGAAATTTTTAAATGAAATTACATTTCAGTTGGAAAGTGTTTCATAATCAATGCTTATGCATGATTGATCTTTCTTGTTTTTTCTATGACGTCATTTGAATGAATTTCAGTTGTTTTCGATGAAGTTTTCAAATATAATAAATTATCGTAGTATTATGATAGATTTAAAAATATTACCGTGGAATGTATTACATTTTAGAGATATTTAAACCACGCAATTTATATTTCAATGCCGTCTTTTGAATGAAGTTCATTTTTTTCAATGAAGGTTTAAGTTTTCAAATATAATAAATAAATGTAGTATCGTGATAAGTTTTAAAATATTACCGAGGAATGTATTGCATTTTCTACTTTTTTAAATAAAATTGCATTGAAGTTGGAAAGTGTTTCATAATCAATGCTTTAAGCATGATTGATCTTTCTTGTTTTAATTATCACACAACTACAATAATTTATTTTATTTGAAAATTTAAAACTTCATAGGAAAAAATGAACTTTATTCAAATGACGTCATCGAAATATAAATCCTTTGGATCTCCATGTAAAAGCAGTGAATATTTCATTCATACACTTTCATTCCAGACTCCAGAGTTAAATAATTTTAGATGAATAAAATTCACCAATTCTTTCACAACTCATCTTACAACCACTTGTTTACATTCTGCATCCATTAAAATCAGGTTTCGTTGTAGAAATAATCAAAGTTTGATGATCATTTAAACTAAAAAATATTTTAAATGCGTTGGCGCAGAATATAGGTGCACAGAAAATACGCAAAATTAAAGCGGTTTTAGGACGGATGCAACACTAAATATAAATTTAAAGGAACTTTAAAAATCATGATTTTTACTCTGGGTAAAAAAGATGGATGCCGTATTTTATTTTGAAGTGGATCACGTGATCCCTTTCTATTATATGGGTGTAATTATTATTTTAATATTTATTTAAAAACTACGGAACATATTTTACTGAAATTTTTTTATATATTTTATGGAATAATTTGAATATTTTCTAAAATTTTCGAAGCAATTTGTGTAGACCGCAATATATATATATATATATATATGTATATATATATATATATATATATATATTTGAAATATGTAATAATAAGAATTATGTAAAAATAAAATAAAAAAAAATATAAAAAAAACAATTCAAGTAATATTGATATATATATATATATATATATATATATATATATATATATATATATATATTAACTAGAAGAGATATAAGGTGTTATTCGTAAGTTCTTCGTTTTACATCAATAACGGTTAAAATTATTAATGATTATAATAAAAAAGTGATATGTATTTCATGAACAATTATTAATGATATAAATGAACATACGAAATTTCATGAAAATTACTTAATTCATGAAATGTCGTATTAAATTAAAGATTCATTCTTGAGTTGAATTCAGGAGGTGTTGAAAAGGGCTTTTACATCAAATTTTTAAATTAAAATTTTAGAAAAACAGCTCATTCTCTATACAATAATATAATAAGAAATTTAAACATTTATATTTATTGATATTTGAAATATTGTATTGTACTAAATTTATATCAATTATACTTTTCGATGTGTGTGTGTACTTTCTCCACAATACATTGAATAGTAAAATCGAAAGCATAAAATGGAAACTCTAAAATTTCGGTATATTTACACGTTTTCGGCATTCCTAAACAAGTAAGAGTTAAGAAATTTTAAAAAATGGTAAAATTATTGAATATATATCAATAAATATACTTATTTTTAGCAACACATTGAAGAAAAAAATTCCCTCAATATTTCGACCTTTCTTGGAAAATAGAAAAATAACATTTAATAACGAAAGACATGTATAAATTTCTAATCTGAAACGTTCTCAAGACCTTGAACTTTCTTCTTTCTTTAAAACTACAAAATCCATAAAACATACTATAATTCGCGTACTAATCTCAAATTATTCTGTTCTGTAATTTTAATCATAAGCTAATTGACTCTGAGGAGTTATCAAAAGTCGTTTTCGAGATAATAGAAATTTTGCTTTCCCCAACAGTGAGCGTGATATCTCTAAATAATTGAGGGTTAGTATCTTACGCGACTTTTACTAATATCAAATACATATATTGATTTTAAACGTGATAGAGCTATAAAAAAAACTACTATATTTTTCATACAAAATTAAAATTTATGAATTTACAGGGAAAAGTAGGTGCTGGACTCATTCAATTCTGTGTTGACTCTACACCCGAATTTTTGGCTTAAATGTCATAAACAAAATATACATAACATATTCAGAAATATGTTTAAAGTTTATATTTTTATACATTACTAGGGGACTCCGCCCCCTGCTTGCTACGTTTCGCCATTCCCCGCGACTTGCTTCGCCTTCTACTCACTCGAGCTTGTAGAGCTAACTTAAGGGTGAGCGTCAGTAAATCTTCTGCCCTATCCGTGCTTTGTTAACTTTCGCGGCACACATTTTTTGCCAAAATTCTGCTCAAACAGTTGCGAAATATTTTCTGAAAGATAAAATGCAATGCTTAGATTATATTAAAACTAAATTTAACACCCAATAAAACATAGAATATATTTTTTATTTTAATTCAAAATATTTTTGGTTCTGCCATCTGCTGTCGTAATGTAATTCATACCGGCTATTTTTACTTTTTATTTTTAAATGTCTATTCCTTCTAATACGCTATTAAATACAATAACAGATCATATATAATAATGCCACAATCACGGAAACGTAATTGAACTTGGACTTGAAGACTTGAAGACAAAGGAACTTGAAGACAAAGCTGCAGTCCTCAGTGATGTACATTCAGATCCCGTTATCAAATTTATGGAATGAGAAATTACCTTTCCGTGATTGTGGCATTATTATATATGATCTGTTGTTGTATTTAATACTGTATTAGAAGGAATAGATATTTTAAAATGTTCATTAAAAAATAAAAATAATCGGAATGAATTAAATTACGACAACAGATGGCAGCACCAAAAATATTTGGATTTAGATAAAGAAATATATTTTATGTTTTATTGAGTTTTAAATTTAGTTTTAATATAATCTAAGCATTGCATTTTATCTTTCAGAAAATGTTTCGCAACTGTTTGAGCAGAATTTCGGCAAAAAATATGTGCCTCAAAAGCTAACAAAGCGCGGATAGGGCAGAAGATTTACTGACGCTCACCCTTAACGAGCTAATTCAAACCAAACTAATGCTTAAATCGGAAAACGGTTTATTTCACAGTGGTTTTTTATTATGTCTCTACAAATGTACTAAATTTCACATTTTTGTATGCTAATTTTTGCGCTACGAGACGAGGAAACTCGACATCCGCGCAGATACGGAAGAACATGTTTTAACTCAGAAGTGCATAAAAGGTTGAATAACTCGTAAACTAAATCGAAATTTAAAAAAAATATGACGTGGGCGCAGCACATGACTTTCCCTGCAGACTTATATCCGCGTTCTCTTTATTTTAATTAAATTTAATTCACTTTTATTTCAATTTTCGTTCTCATTTAGCAACTGGACTTATTTTCAAAGGTGGCGTAGAGAAAATATGAAAACACTAAAATTTCTCGAGAACGGCTAGTTCTAGTGTAATGGGGTTGATCTTATTCTTTTCTTAGTTAAAAATTACATATAAAGCAAGCATTTAATGGATATATTTGAGCATACGTAGTTTTTTTTATTTTAGATTGTGACGATTTTTGTGGGCCATTTTGCAAAAAAAGGTAGATTTTTTTTCCGAATCGTACCAAAATCTAATCAGCACCGGGTTGCCTAACAAGCTACTTATCTTCCGAACTTTGTGAAATTCGGTCCATTAGTTTTTCAGCTAGAGCGGATACAGGCTTTTGCAGGCCATTTCGCGAAAAAAGGCGGGTTCTTTTATCCCAAATCGTACCCAAAACTAATCAGCACCAGATTCGTCCACAAGTAACTTACATACCAAACTTTATGAAATTCGGTCAATTAGTTTTTTAGTTAGAGTGAATACAAAATCTACACAGACACACAGACGTCACGCTAAAAATAGTTTTTTCGTATTCTAGAGGTCTCGAAACGTGTAGATTCGTCGAAAACTCGATTTGCGATTTTCGGCATGATCGAATACTTTCCTTATACATTACCATGTATTGCAGGGAAAGTAAAAGGGCTCCGTCTTTCAAAAATTAAACTATGTAGATATATTCCTGTAAATTTTCGTGATTGATAGTTAGTCTGTCTAGGACTCGAACTCACAGCTCTAATATTTTGTCTTTGTCGTGAAACATTTCTTAAACTAAAGTTTAAATCAAAACCTGTTTATTTCAACGTATTCCCCAAACCGTCCTCTACAAGTGTACCAAATTTTATACTTTTAAATGCTATAATTTTTGCTGTACGAAGCATAGAACCTCGAAGAACGAGATATTTGTCAAACAATGGCAGCGACAGCTACTTTTTTAAATATAGATAGTTTTCTTTATATTTTTATGCATGCTTGATCGTATAATAATTACTCCAACCCCCTTCATTTCTCTAAGTGTGTACTCGATTCAGAAATTTCACGCTAATGTTTCACTTAATAAACACTACCCTTAAAATTCAAATTAACGCAGGCATCTAATGGTAGAAGAACAAAACAGATTTAATTTCCACAACACATACTTCCAAATGCTACACTAAGAACAATCCCGCAATTTATGACTGCAGATATAAAGGACCTTTTCCTGCTTACCCGATGCCACTATAAACTTCTAAATGGAACAAAAAAAAAATAGTATGTATTAGAGTGAGCTGAAAAATCATGCCGCAGGTATATAATCAGGCTAAATTTCGAACCCACTGAACTCTATTCCCAAGGGTATAAATACAGTGGGTCAGCCTGTGGTCCATTAGTTAAATGAAGAAGGGCGAGGTCCAAAACGTGTAGTCGGGTAGTACAAAAAGATTTTCTTTTTTTTTTTTTTCATTCAATTTCGGCTTCTATCCAATCCAATTCCATAACTGTTCCGACAAACAGATAAAGCAGATGTTGCCACTGAAATCCATATTATTTTAAATACCGGGCACGCGTTTTTGTTGATATGTACAAGGATTTTGGGGTGTTAATGAAATATTCCTGATGTGTTTCCCGAATGGGGAGGGTTTCTATAGGGAATCCGACGACATGCCAAGACTAAAGGAAACTGTTTGAGAAGTAATTAAGCTGATGTTTTTGCCGGTCATTAGGAAATGGAGGTCACTGTGGCGAAATCAGCTTTGTAAAGTTGAATATGAAATGGTTTTAAATGGCGTGGTTGACAAAGGAGTCAATAAATGTAATTTGCAACGTTTGCCAGTGCAACTGTTGCTATAATACGTAGATAGTTCAATATAAGAAAGTAAAGTTAACTTTTATTTTACGTACTAAAGCAAAGTGTTTTATTTTGTTTTGTGTTGTTTTACATACAGAACGAGCTCCTACTGCATATAGCATCTACGTACCAGTTTTGTTCTTGTCATGCATACATACATACACACATATATACATGCATATATGTCTGTATGTGTTTGTAAACTAGTACTTAAGGCTGTACAGAGAAACTCATTACAAAAAAAACTTTTTACTTTCTCTACATACGTAGTATGAATGTGTACAAATAAAGTGTTGTGACAAGGTCGTAAATTGAAATTTGGATTTTCAACGGAAGAACGCGTTTCAAGATCCCTAAACTCGAATGGATCCTTTTTGAGGTGGTGTGTGTGTGTGTGTGGAAGCAATATCTCGCGAACGAATAAAGCGTTTCGAATGAAATTTGTTATAAAAATTAGAATCAGTGAATACAGGAAATCTATTGATTTTAAAGGCAATCAAGCAATCGAATCTTCAAAAGAACCCTTATATTTTCAAATGAATTTTTTAGAGAAATAATAAAAAATCAGAACCTTTAATATTGTTACATAAATGATCATCTTTTATGTAATGTTTCACTAGAAAACGAATGACTCACACTTTAGAACGCTATAGTGAATCGTTCTTGGAATATTTTCTATTTTTCAAATAAATTTATAAAAAAAATCACATTAAATTAAAAAAATGTTAACTATTTTTAAATATGTTTACTTTTATGTGTATTACTATGCAATAAATTGGATAACATCATTCTCATAGATCTAATTCTTTCATTCAATAAGAGAAAATACTTAGTTTTGTATTAGTTTTGTATTTTGGCGCTTAAAAATTCGCCAACCGTCAATTATATAAGAAATGATATTGTCTGTAACGTTTGATGATGAATTTGGCGATCTTGGCGACTCATTTAGTATTATAATCATCTTGGCAATATTTCGACCCAGATTGACAAAAATATAGTAAAACATATTGCAAAAATGACGCCAAATTGATGTAAACAATAACTTTTAAATAACTCATCAAAGCGTGCGTACTTGCATGCATTGTGACTTAAACGTACTCTTCTATATTAAATACGTTTTTGGCATTTAATTGTGTTACTTTGATTTCATTATTTTCCTGCATTCTAATTTATTTAATTTAATATTCAAATTCTAAAAACTTGCAGGTTCTTTTGCATTAAGATTCTCAAATATTAAAATTAATTTTTTATACTTCTTATTTCATATTTATTTGTTAAATTAAGGTTTAATTTGAGATCTTTCACAGCCCACATACTTCATACGCGCTAGTCATTTCAAAGTCCGGGTTTTTTGCTGGTAAGAATCCATTTTAGTAAAAGCTGAATCATCAGCTTCAGTCCTTCGAGTATTTTAACGACGTTTGTTTCCAAATCATTATTTACTAAAAGAACTAACTCTCTTTCGTTTTCCCCTCACGTTGGCATCCGTTCATTTGGGAACAGATTCAATTTCAGTAACTGTATCATTTAATAACTTCACGTCATTCGCTGATAATGGTTTGTTCTTTTCTTCAAGAGACCTAATAATATCAGGCAACTTTGAAAAGTGTGCTTGAATAAAAGTTAAATCGTAATGAATGCTTTAGATAGTATTTGTTTATAGCAATTGATATTGAGCTGATATCTTTCTCATCAAAACTGTTACACTGTTAAAAATGGGTATTAAAAAAAAGTAGAATATACTCATATTCGAACACTTTGCATGCGTATAATAGCTCAGAGTAACCATGTTTCAATTTTGAAAAACGCATGTACTCATTTTTGAGTATATCAAAGAATTAAATTTTAAGCATATTTAGGTTCAAATTATAAATACTATGTACTTATTTATGAGTATGGGAGAATTAATTTTAAGCATAATTGTAAATACTATGTACTCATTTATGAGTATGTGGGAGAATCACTTTTAAGCATAATTGTAAATACTATGTACTCATTTTTTAGTATATGAGAGATTCAATTATATTTTCATTTTTCAATTATATTTTTAAACTGTAAATAAATGACGGATGACAAACAGTGCATATGCATAAGACAAGCAATGCGTATTGCGTGTCCGTCTTCTACTACCGCCACATTAGAGAAAAAACACACGACCGCATAGCACTGCACCCGAAATATAAACATCCGCCATCGTAATTCTTATGAAATAGTTTTTTAATTTCGAGGCTGTAACTTTTATTCTTCGAAATATTTGCACAAAAAATTTCAGAATTATAATTGCACATTTATTACACGATTTTTAATGAAATCAAAATGAAACAAGAAAGATCAATCATGCTTAAAGCATTGATTATGAAACACTTTCCAACTTCAATGCAATTTTATTTAAACAAGTCTAAAATGCAATACATTCCTCGGTAATATTTTGAAACTTATCACAATACTGCATTAATTTATTATATTTGAAAACTTAAACCTTCATCGAAAAAAATGAACTTCATTCAAATGACGGCATTGAAATATAAATTGCCTGGTTTAAACATCTGTAAAATGTTATACATTCCTCGGTAATAGTTTTAGAATTATCATAATACTACGATAATTTATTATATTTGAAAACTTCATCGAAAACAACTGAAATTAATTCAAATGACGTCATAGAAAAAATAACACGCCTGGATTTCTCTATAAAAACAGGATTTCATTCATAACTTTCTCCCATTCATTTCATTCATCACAATACTATAACAATTTATTTTATTTAAACATTTTGTTTAAGACCATGGAGCTACAAAAAATTAAACTCTATGCTTGAAACTTCATCGAAAAAAATCGTCCTTCTCTTTATGAAACCAATTAATATTTCATTCATATCAGCCATGCAGACTCCATGGACTAAATTATTTTGTGTTAAAAAAATGCAGGAATTCTAATACAACTCATTCTATATATTTTGCTGTTTACATTTTACATAGGTGAAAAATAGGCTTAGTTGTAGAAATATTCAAATTTAGATGAGCATTTAAACTCAAATATATTGTCATTGCGTTGTTTCAGTGTGTAGATGCTCAGAATTTGAGCAAAAATAAAGTAGTTTTAGGACGGATACAACACTCAATATGAATTAAAAAGAACTTAAGGAAATCACGATTTTGAAACAAGATGGATGCCATATATCATTTTGAAGTGGGTCATGTGATCGTTTCATATCATGGTCACTTGATCGTTTCATATAAGAGGTGTAATTATTATTTTAATTTTTATTTAAAAAACTACAGAATATATTTCGCTGATTTTTTTTTATATATTTTATGGAACAATTTGAATATTACCTAAAATTTTCGAAGCAATTTGTGAATTTTAAATCCGCTTAAAAAATGTTTGAAAAATTAGGTCCCATAGGGCTCAATGTATTTCATTTTTTCGACCCGGGTTCAATCCAAAACTAATTGGGTAATATTATTCATTTATATTCCCATAGGTTCTACAAACCGTCTGAACAACATACTAAAATTTCATTTTGATTAAGTCATTTTTACGGCAGTTATCGTGCTAACGGACAGACAGACAGACAGACAGACAGACAGACAGAATGAACAAAGTCATAAACACTTTTCAACTTTGTTGTAAAGTGTTAATAATACGTTTATTTATTGAAGTACTCATTTTCAAGCAAGTGCGGTTACATATATATTTCAATATGTCACCTACTCGTTTATGGTGCCATTATACTCAAATGAAAACGAGTACGTTGAAGTTTTCGTTTTTAAGTACTTTATTTTTTACAGTGTAAAAATACGAACAAAAACGTATACGAATAAAAAAATGTCATCTTCCTTGCAAATGTTTATGTCACACAATTCAGTTCCCCCTTTTTTTTAACACTTTACAATAAATGTAAAATGTGTTTATGACTTTGTTTATTCTGTCTGTCTGTCTGTTTGTCTGTTCGTTAGCACGATAACTGCCGTAAAAATGACTTAATCAAAATGAAATTTTAGTAGGTTGTTCAGACGGTCTGTAGGACCTATGGGAATATAAATGAATAATATCACTCAATTAGTTTTGGATTGATCCCGGGTTGAAAAAATGAAATACATTGAACCCTATGGGACTTAATTTTTCAAACAATTTTTAAGCGGATTTAAAATTCACAAATTGCTTCAAAATTTTTAAGAAATATTCAAATTATTCCATAAAATATATAAAAAAAATCTTAGCAAAATATATTCAGTAGTTTTTAAAATAAAAATTAAAATAATAATTACACCTTTTATATGGAACGATCACGTATCCATTACATGAAGAGATCACGTGACCCACTTCTAAATAAAATACGACATCCATCTTGTGTCAAAATCGTGATTTTTAAAGTTCTTTTTACATCATATTGAGTGTTGTATCCGTCCTAAAACCGCTTTATTTTTGCTTAAATTCTGTGCATCTACGTACTGAAACAAAGCAATTACAATATATTTATATATTTGAGTTTAAATGATCATCCAAATTTGATTATTTCTACAACGAAGCCTAGTTTTCACTTATGGAAAATGTAAACAGCAAAATACGTAGAATGAGTTGTTGAAGACCCAGACCGTCCGACTCGTCCAGAGGACTAAGAACAACTATTTGGACGGCCGGGTAGAATGAGTTGTATAAGAATTGCTGCATTTCTTTAACGCAAAATTATTTAGCTCATTGAGTCTGCAATATAGCTGATATGAATGAAATATTCATTGATTTTACAGAGAGAAGGACGATTTTTTGGATGAAGTTTTAAGCACAGAGTTTAATTACTTGTAACTCCATGGTCTTAAGTTTTTATATAAAATAAATTATTATAGTATTGTGATGAATGAAATGAATGGAATAATGTTCATGAATGAAATGCTGCTTTTATAGAGAGAGCCAGGCGTGTTATATTTTGATGACGTCATTTGAATTAATTTCAGTTGTTTTCGATGAAGTTTTCAAATATAATAAATTATTGTAGTATTATGATAATTTTAAAAATATTTCTGAGGAATGCATTGCATTTTAGGGATGTTGACCAGGGAATTTATATTTCAATGCCGTTATTTGAATGAAGTTCATTTTTTATGAAATTTTAAGTTTTCAAATATAATAAATTAATGTAGTATTGTGATAATTTTAAAAATATTACCGAGGAATGTATCGCATTTTAGAGATGTTTAAATAAAATTGCATTGAAGTTGGAAAGTGTTTTATAACCAATGCCTCATGCATGATTGATCTTTTTTGTTTTAAAGATATGTCAATATAAAAAGAAAAATTGAGGCCAATATAAACCAACAAAATTTTTATGTGGGCTTCACGTGACTCTTACCACAGCCTCAAATTCATTTACTTTTTCTTTCTTTAATAATTAAGTTTAATTCCGCAAAATAACACACAAAATTATTTGAAATGCCACTGAATTCGCACTTTTAATCCACTTTTCGTTTTTATTGGGTAACTGGGCGTATTTTCAAATGCAATGTAGTAAAAAGGTGGAAACCTAAAATATCTTGAGAACGGTTAGTCTTAAAGTGATGGTGCTGACCTTATTCTTTTCATCCTCGAAAGTTTATGTATAAAAAGAGCATTTAATTGATACAATTCCGTAGAGCATATGTAGTATTTTATTTTAGATTTTAAAGATTTTTGCAGGCCATTTCGCAATAAATTCAGATTATTTTTTACCGAGTCGTTTCAAAATCTAATCAGCATCAGGGTAATCCAAATTTTATATGTAAGCATCATGGGGACATGCATAGAAAATGTTATGAAATTTGCTCATTTAGTTTTTGAGATAATTGGATACATATATTTCACAGACAGACAGACACACACATAGACGTCACGCTAAAAATAGGTTTTTTCGTGTGTTCTAGAGGTCCTGAAACATGTAGTTCCGTAGAAAACTTGAGTTGCGATTTTCGATACGATTCCAATACTCTTCTTGTACATAATGTATTTCAGTAAAACAGCATTAAAAACATAAAAAGACATTTTCTTCAAATATGAGGCAAAAAGTGGAAAAAAGAACCTTTTAAGACATATTACCTCAACTTCCGGACATTATTTATAACCTACTGAAGGTTGGCCGCTTATTTAAGGTATCCCAAAAAGATTGAAACGCGTTTTAATTTTTTACCTGATGGAGATAAGGGGCAATGTAAATTAAAAAATGTTGAAAGTAAGGTAGGAAATGCTCATGAAATAGCCCCCCCATTAATTTTTAAAAAGTTATACTTTTTAAATTTTTATACCACCCCCTTAGACAAATTGGGTCAATCAGAAAATTTTTATTTTTAATGCAACAAGATCATTAAAAAAACCCGCATATCTGTATCTTTAAAATCAACTGAATTATGATAAAGGAAAAAATCTGACTTATGCCACTTTTCCTTACCATGTGAAAGGCTGTTTCTTCAGTGAAAATAGGGATCATAAACAAATTGGCGGTGGAAATTGTTTAGATCAAAAATACGTTAATATGTGTCAAAATTTTTTATCACAAATGCATTTAAATAAAGCATTACAGAGATCATATAATGCAGTGGTACTCACTACGCGGTTGGGTATCCTATAAATTATCATTCAGTTTTATCTTTTTTGTGATACGTCACAAATTTACATTTCTAATTTGATATAGGGTCCCCATTCACAATGTTCAATTTTCAATTAAATATAACGCGCTCAATTTTAAAGATACAGATATGCACGTTTTTTTAATGATCTTGAATTAAAAATAAAAATTTTCTGACTGACCCAATTTGTCTAAGGGGTCGTATAAAAATTTAAAAAGTGTAACTTTTTGAAAAAAATGAATGGGAGGATTATTTCATTAACGTACTCTTATTTCTGACCGTACTTTCAGCATTTTTGCAATTTACATTGCCCACTTATCTCCAACAGGTAAAGAATTAAAGCGCGTTTCAATCTTTTTGGGACACCCTGTATACAGAGATGGCTCAAAAGGCAAGCAGTAAATTTCATGTTGATATCTATTGATGAAAATGTTCCATTATAAACTTAAAGAATTACTGGCCTCTCCATTATAAGAACACCTCCCTCTCCATCGTTCTCACTCTCCCCTCTCTATCGTTCTCACTCCCCCTCTCTATCGTTCTCACTCCCACTCTCTATCGTTCTCACTCCCACTCTCTCTCATTCTCACTCCTCCTCTATCTCTCTCGTTCTCCCATCCCTCTCTTTCTCGTTCTCCCACCCTCTCTTTCTCGTTCTCCCACTCTCTCTCTCTCGTTCTCTCTCCCTCTCTCGTTCTCTCTCCCCCTCTCTCTGTCTGTGTGTGGAAGGAGGGGGGAGAGCGCATGCAAGATAGTCTTGAACGAATAAAACGTTACAAACTTCATGTGATACGATTATTACAACGAGTGACTCCTTGAATCCTGTTGATTTTAAAGGCACTTGAATGTTGGTAAGTCTTCTAATTTTCAAATGAATTTTTGGAAACAAATAATTTATGAAAAATATCAAGACATTTAATAATGTTCAATAACGTTGAATGAATAATATTTTCAGACGTAATTTTGCGTTGAAAAACGAATGACAGAAATTTTAGCACGGTAGTCTGAATTCTCGAGACATTGTACGTTTTAAATAAATTTTTTCACAAAAATTACATAAAATCAGAAAACGTAATAAGTATCATCCAATATGTTCACTCACCATATGCAATGTTATGTGCATCCAATCTGTTAACATCATTCTCGTGAACCTAGTTCGCTTCATTCATGAGAAAAATTACTTTTCGTAATCATAGTTTCGCATTTTGACGCCCAAGAATTCCTCAATAGTTATTCATTTCAATGGCCCATCTAAATGTCCCGTGCATTTTAATGAAGGTTTTGCACGTGAGTTTGGACTCATGTTGGGATCCTATTTGGTCTCATAAGTTGCCAAAAAGTGCCCAATTTCAATTTACGCGTTGTCAATTCAATGCCTGGAACATTGTGATGTGGATATTATGCGCCATCATTTCGCTGTGAATGGCGGGCCATTACATTCTGCACGGAAAGTTATGTGCTGTCCACATCAGCTTTTACTTTCCCTGCAATACATGGTAATGTATAGGGAAAGTAATTCAAATCGTGTCGAAATTCGCAACTCAAGTTTTCTAAGGATCTGCACGTTTTTCAACTACTTTAGAGCCCGAAAATACCTATTTTTAGCCTAACGTATGTGTGTGTGTGTGTGTTTGTCTGTTTGTACAATGTACGCATTCACTCTGGCTGAAAAACTAGTGGATCAAACTTCACAAAATTTCATAGATAGGGCACTTGTGGGTGGCCCTGGTGTTGATTAGATTTTGGTAGCATTCGATAAAAAAAGAACCTGCCATTTTTTGCGAAATAGCTGTTAATTGTTAAAACCCAGAATAAATAACTACATATGCTGAACTGTATCAATTAAATGTCTGTTTGTTTTATACTTAATTGTTAACGGTGAAAAGAATGAGATCAATCCCATAGCTCTAGGTCAAACCGTTCTCGAGATATTTTAGTTTTTTGCCACGTTGCTTTGAAAATACGTCCAGTCGCTAAATGAAAACGAAATGGAATTAAAACCGCGAATTCAAAGTAATTTCAATCCACGTTATTTTGTACAATTAAACTCGATTTAATAAACTGCAAAAAATGAATTTATGTCTGTGGATGTAAATTTATATCTGTAATGAAGAGAAAATGAATTTGTGTGTAGAGAAAATCATGTGCTGCTCACATCATCTTTCTCTTTTTTAGTTCATAATTAAATAATGTACCGCTAACATTAGCGACACAGATTTTACCTGTATTGGGAGCATTCCATTAGACCGTTGATTTCCTCCCCTAAATTCCAGAGCTTCCATAAATTTAACGCCATTTCAAGACTCTTGGGAAAACATCGAATACCGTTGGATATTTTCCAGATATTTTTTACTGAAACATTTTAAGATTATACGAATCCATAGCTCTAGAGGGGTAGGTAGCACGCAGGTAGTTTTTTTTTTTTAAATGAGTTATACCTAAATTTCTGCTACAGACATACCTTTCAATTATTCTGTACCGGTAGTTACGTGACCTTTAAATTTCTTTCTGTAGTTATAAAAATCTATTTCGGACCTCTTGTCTGTTCAGATTTCAGAATGATATATTTACTTTAGTTGATAATGTGCTTAAGACGATTTGTACTATATATGGTGCATTAGGACGAATAAAATCGAACAACCCAGGATCCACTGGTTTACTCGTTAAATCCTGACGATTGCTAAGTATGTTACCACTCTTCTGTACATAGTAGGATTTTTAAAGGAGGTTTTCTTTTTAAGTGTGCCATACCTTGCTACAGACATGCCTTTTTTAATGTGCTTTGTAACTCTACTACGTATAGTAGTTCCATTTCCAGTTCAAAAATTATATTTCCTTTGTAATTCAGTTATTACAGTAAACATATCTGGCATTCGATGTTTCGGAAGGCAGGATAGGCCGACACGCCTCTTGAACAGCCTTCGCGTGCATTTGGTTGTACTGAGGTACATTTACTGTAATAGACTAAATGCTTTTATATGCAGATTTATGTTAGTGAAGTTAATGTTTTTCTATATACTGTACAGAGTAATTCAGTATGTGTATAACGCTCCAAGCAAAAAATATCACATGTATTGTCCTATGCTTTGTTTTAAATTAATTTTTTCCGTTTCGTACTCTATTTTACGGCACTATTCGTACTATTTTAGTTCGACATCCGGTAATCCGGAAAATTTGATAATCCAGTACTGCTGAAGTCCCGAACGTGCCGGATTATCGGAACGTTTACTGTACATTTTATTACTCTCCTTATATACAATAATGTATAAGGAAAGTATTGTGACGGGGTCGAAAATTCGAATTCGAGTTTTCGAAGGGACAGCACGTTTCAAGCATTCCTGATCACGAATCGAACATTTTTGAAATGATGTCTGTGTGTGTGTGTGTGTGTGTCAGTGAGACTGTGGAGACGATAACTGACGAACGAATGTATCGATTCGAATGAAATTTAGTACAAAAATTACAATCCGTAAACACTGGAAGCCTATTGTTTTTATACCCAATCGAATGTTCAGAACCCCCCTAAATTTTGGAGTAAAATTTTGAAAAAATCGTCAAAAAATCAAAACCTCTAATAAAGTTACGCAAATAGAAATTTCTTATGTAATTTTTTATTAGAAAAGGATTGACATAAATTTTAGAACGTTAGCATGAACCGTTCTCGAGATATTGCACATTTTTCGAAAAATTATCAGAAAATCATATAAAATAAAAAAAAAATATTTCCTATTGAGAAACATGTTCACTTTTCATATGTAATACCATGTGATAAATTGGGTGACATTCTCGTGGATCTAGCTCGTTCCATTCATGAAAAAAGATACTTTGTGTAATACTTTTGTATTTGAACGCCAATAGTCATTTATCTGCTGTAAGAATAACTTATTTCTTCGTCCATAACGCTTGGCGAGATTTTGGCGACGAATTTGGTGAGATGTCGCCAACTTGTTGACTTTCTTCAATGTTGCTAAATTAACGAAAAACTCGCCAAATGGATAAAAATGACGCTAAATCAATGAAAATGACGACTCATTGACGAAAATTCAATATCTTGGAAAGAATATAAATATCTACTATAATAATCTTATTTTTTTTACTGTAAAAGTAGTAAATTCATTGCATATATAAGGAAAGTCATGTGCTGCTCACATCAGATTTTTTTTATTTGTAACTGTGCTAAAATATATAGCATGAAACTTTATTTACATATTTTGGTCTCTAGTTTTCTGTTTCTCCAAATCATTTTATCCCGCTTCTTGACTGTTCCATTGTACGTTCACCAGAACTATGGGTGAATGTACAAAGCGAATTTTCTCGCATATTTTATCTGCAAGAGCGGTTTTGCGAGTCACGGCCATCTATGCATATGATTCTCATAATAATGCTCATAACTTTCCATTTGAACCATTTGTTTCAGAAAAATGTTATTTCATTCTAATTCTCTCATAGTTTCCGAGATAGGAAACCTAATTTCCAATTGAACTAACTGCCGTTAAGGGCGCTGCTAACAGTCTCAACCGATATTATCTTTAGTCATTTTACTATACCGATACCTCATTTTCATACATATATATAGCTATCATCAGTCAAAGCGTATTTGGCCTATTTACAACTTTACTGGACACCTTGTATATAAAATTGAAAGCATGTTTGTTTGTATAATTGTTTGCCTGTTCTGTATACAAATACACAGTTTTTAACAATTTACAACATAGTTGAAAAGTGTTTATGACTTTGTTCATTCTGTTGTCTGTCTGTCTGTCCGTTCACCCGATAACTGCCGTAAAAAGGACTTTATCAAAATGAAATTTTAGTATGTTGTTGAGACTGTCTGAGGGACTTCTGGGAATGAAAATGAAAAATCTGATGTCGACAACACATGACTTTCCTTATATAATGCAATGAATTTACTACTTTTACAGTTAAAAAAATGTTATTCTTATAGTAGATACTTATATTTTTTCCAAGATATTGAATTTTCTTCAATTAGTCGTCATTTTCATTGATTTAACGTCATTTTTATCCATTTGACGAGATTTTCGTTAATTTGGCAACATTTAAAAATGTCGCCAAGTTGGCGACATTCCGCTAAAATCGTCGCCAAAATCTCGCCAAGCGTTATAGACGGAGAAATAAGTTATTCTTACAGCAAATAAATGACTATTGGCGTTCAAATACAAAAGTATTACTCAAAGTATCTTTTCTCGTGATTGAGCCGAGTTAGATCCATGAGAATGATGTCACCAAATTTATCGCATGATATTACATATGAAAAGTAAACATGTTTCTCAACAGTTAATATTTTTTTCTTTAATTTATGGGATTTTTTTGATAAATCTATTTGAAAAATGTGCAATATCTCGAGAACGGTTCATGCTAGCGTTCTAAAATTTGTCAATCGTTTTCTAAGGAAAAATTACGTAAGAAATGTCTATTTGCGTAACTTTATTAATAGTTCTGACTTTTTGATGAATTTTCAAAATTTCAGTCTAATATTTAGGCGGGTTCTGAACATTCGATTGTGTTTAAAAGCAATATACTTCCAGTATTGAAGGATTGTAATTTTTGTACCAAATTTCATTCGAATACCTCGATTTGTTCGTGAGATATCATCTCCACAGACCCACTGACACACACACACGCACACAGAATAGAGACTTCAAATTTGGTTTATCGGTAGATAGTTCGAAAGGGAAAAAATGTGCAATTTGAGCTTTCTAATATTTGTAACTTTAGGAGATGCTGCACACTGAAATGTTCGATTTTCAAAATAAATGAGAAACACCTCCTTTAAAATGTGATAGAAGCTTGAAATTTGGTATACGAGCAAATTATCTGATAAAAAAATTCCCCAAGAAGAATAGAAGTTTTCAAAAATTTTATTTAAAGGGGTAGGGAGCGCCACACAAAAACGTTCGAAAAGTTAAATGATAAAAAATTACACTTTGCGATGGGATGAAGACATAATGGAAGATGGTTTGAAAGGAAGAAAGTGTACAATTTTAGTTCTCCATAATGTGATATTTTAGGGGTGCTGCACACTAACATGCTCGATTTGACAAATAAATGAAGAACGCCTTCTTTATGTGAGATAGAGTCTTGTAATTTGGTACACAAGTCAATCATTCAATAAAACCCTCTGGAAAAATCGAGTTCTTCAAAAATGCTCTCTAGAGGGGGATGCCCTACACCAAAACTTAACGAAAGGTAAATTGAAAGATCAGGACTTGAAATTTGATACAAGGGTCAATCAATCGATATAATCTCAGGAGAAAATCGTATTTTTAAAAATGTTCATTTAATGGGTGCTCCACACAAAATCGTTCGAAATGTGAAATGGTGGTAAAACGGACTTTGATATATATAAGATAGAAACTTTAAAATTGAAGCAAGGATAGATAGATCACTAGATAAGAATGAAGCTTATAATTTCAGCGTTCTAATATTCTGCACATTTTTAAACTACCAGCTGCGCCATCTTCTGGCACTGATTAATTATCGTGCTATTTTAAATCAGAATCGTTTGTGATTAGTTCGACGATTTTTACACTTGAATATTAATAAATACTTTGTGTGTCAATTGCTCATTTCGCCGTTTCTTATTTCGTCGTTAACGAACCCAAGGTCTTCCCCCTTATATTTAGGATATTACAAATCGGTTTTCTCACGCATAAAATCACATTTGGAGGGCACATGCAAAAATGTCTCTACACGCCACATTGACCCCGAATTGAGAATGGGAAGATTAATCACGAATGATTTACAATTAGCTACAAGATTCGAAACAAGTTCTTAATCACCCCCTGCTGTTCTATAAATTCCCAAAGATGAAGGTAATAGTACCCGGTCGTTTTAATTAGAGCAAGTGGATGTCTTTAAAAACAATATTGTGTGACCTATCCATGACTTTCCCTACACATTGACTGCGTATTTCTACTTTATAAGCGTACTTATGTTCAATGGGTGATACCAAATTAAAGCAAATATCTGAAATATGCCTTTTCCATATATTCATATTTGATATATTATTATCGTGTCTACACTTCATAGCTATATGCTTATACACTATATGCAAAGTTCCTATAGGGACGCCACGATAAATTTGTAAGGAAAGGGCCATATGTGTACAAGTGATGTCTAACTATAGTAAAACTGACCATACTCAATCAAATAAAAGTGATTTCGTCATCCTTAGCAAAGAACTTTAAAAAAAATAAGATAGCGAACTCGGCAATAAAGCGAGACAGACGAAAAAATATAATTACAAGGTTGTAGAGCATTACATAATGAGTAGGAATCGACACCAGGTTTGAACGAAACTCGTATACGGGAGGCAATCAATGCCTGTCAAACAGTTGGATCATATGAGTCTCTAATATGGTGATACCTGCAATGCTTGTCAAAGTACGTGGAAGTATTCTTTCTGGATTTTAAATGTACACTGTCTCTGACCGAGGGAATTTTAAAAAAGCTGTACACTAAATTTCTGCTTATGTAAGTTCTGTTTATTATGTCATTCGCCTGAATAGGATAGCAATTTCCCAATAACTCTAATGTGTCAAATAAATGTTTTTGTTTTTGTAACAATTTTATGATCAATTCTTACTCATTAGCTGATGCTGTACAACTTTGTAATTGGCTTTCTCCTTCTATCTCACTTTGTTGTCAAGTTCGATAACCTAACTTTTTAATTTTCCGCTAAGTGCGCTGTAATTACTTTAATTCGATCGGGCATTGTCACTTTACTATAGATAAACCTAACCTTTCCTCACAAAGCTATGGGGTACTTAGTACTTTTCTGGGATCCCTTTACGTAGGAAAAATATTCTAATGAGATCGTAAATTCGCATCTCGAGTTTTCGATATATTTACACGCCTTAAGCATTCTGTAACATGAATTAACTGTTTATAACCCTCTATCTTCCTGTATGCTTCTGCATGCATAGTATGAAACCACTCTAGCTCAAGATATCCATCTGATTTGTAGAAAATTGGGCCGGTTTAGTGACTTTATCCTGCTGTCAATTAGATTTTAGATTAGAAAATTAGTTTAGAAAAGAAAATGACGATACAGCAATACTACAATGTTTAAGCTCACGGAAAACTAGTGCATCTGTGAATAACTTTTGTGCCTTTTAGCGCCCTTCAACAGGAAATACCCGATAATAGCATTAGTAGTGGGAAAGGCGGGTTCTGTGAATATGAAAGAAATATTGCTAGCTTGTAGGTACAACCGTGCCTTAAAGTTGTCATTTTTTGTCTTTACATTTCTATATTTGATGTGTTGTTGTTGTTGAAACCCAGACCGTCCGACCTACCAGAAAGGTGTAAAGTAATTGTTTTGGATGGTCGGGAAGTGACACCCAATTTAGACCGGAACCCAGTGGGGGAGGCATCCACAGGGACCGTACCCTCCTTCCCTTACCACCAACCTCTCGGAAGGACTTACGGACCCACATGTTTAATGGGATCGCACTCCGCATGAACACGGCGGCAGTTATGGCAGCGTGCAAATCCAGCGCGCAAACCACCGGGCTACCGCGCCCGAAATTATATTTGATGTGCAGATAACTTTGTTTATTCAAATTAGCTTTTTTATCAAAATAAGAGAAAATATTTTCTCTTTCTTAAAAAGATAAAATAATTTTACTCTTACTCAGAAGACAAAAATGAAATGTATTTAGCAATAATCACAAAACCCACCTGCAAGGAGAATCCCCCAAAATTTGTAAGACATTCTCATTGCAAATACCAGCATCCATGGACCGTGTTCGCGCATATGCGCTCATTAGTACGTTGACGAGTACATAATAAGTGCAAAACCGATCCATGGATGCTGGTATCAGCAGTGGGGATGTTTCCTATATATTTAAAAAATATATAATGTCTTCAAAATAGTTTCACCCGAACAATATCTGTGTGTATCGAAGATCAAACCAGCGTCCTACAGGCGACAAAATGTTGCTTTTGCTAACCTTGCCATGAACACTTTATCGCCAAAACATGGTATAAGAGTAAATTAATTATGAAAACTTTCGAATAAAAAAAATGTATAATAATATAAATGGTTGTTTTCACTCACAAAGTGCAAGACCGTTATCTTGAAAACCAATATTCCCAAACCTATTTCAGATACCACGTGCTCTTCAAACGATGGAATTATCAATGCCATTTTTTGACCATTCAAATAAGTTTAGGAATCCTCGTAAGCACTTATGAACACGTATGATGCACGTATTAGCCCCTTTCTGAAAAATTAACTGATGTGCAGAATAACAGAGTAATTTCGAATTATGGTAGATTTCTGATGTGTTTGTGGTATTGCCCTCCAGGATCGAGTTCGATTTCCTTTCCAAGAAGGAGTAAATTTTTTTAATCCATATTGGACACCAACGTCCTTGATTCGGCAATATATATAGTACTTCCAAGAAAATTTTATAACTGTTTAAATTGGTAGATGGATAGCTTAATAAAATGTAAGAATTTCCGAAATACAAGAGATGAAAATAAATCAAAACCATTAATCTGGATTGGATCGCAACAACATCGTTTCTGGAATACGCCTGTCTCCAAGAAAAGATAGAATCGTCGAAAATTTTAGCTATATAGCATAATGAAATGTAGAAAATATTTTAAAAATATCAAAGCTGCAAAATTTAAAAGATAAAAATCAGTTTACTTCCAAATTATATATTCCTAACTTTTCGTACCACCATGTGCGGTAAGTTGCGAAGACACTCAAAGCAGTTTAAAGTCGATCGGAGTCGTACTTACTTCGATCGGTATTAAAAATGGTCTCCCCTGAGTATCCATGTCTACCTTGCTACCTTACTGGAGGATAGATAGGATGAGCAATGGCTGTAAGTCCAAAGATAATTTATAAGTCGGGTGTTTTATCATATAGCAGTTTGAAGATCTATCGTGGTAAATTTTAAAAATATGTTACTTTTTATATCTTCGTCGTGTAAATATGTTAAGATCCCCCCCCCCCCCAACACACACACACACACCGCCAATGCAGCACATAGATCTTCTAATATACAATACATGTAAAGTTCTCAATGTTAGATGTAAGTCTCCTAGTACATGCTGGAGCAACACCGGCTAATCATGACTCCTAGTTCAAGCTATGGTTGTACATGGCGAAAAGAGGGTTGCTTTTTCGTTCTTTTCGTGGAATCTCGAGAAAATCGAAACCTTCTTGGATGATTGGTACAAATTTTTTTAAAAGCAGAAACACCTGTTTTACAGCTAAATTGCGTATCAAATATCAGCCACGTAACATGCGCGCTCCATTGAAATAAATAATTGGACCGGTTTAAGTCGAAATGGAGGTTACGTTAGTCTGTATACAGAGTGTCCCAAAAAGATTGAAACGCGCTTTAATTCTTTACCTGTTGGAGGCAAGTGAGCAATGTAAATTCCAAAAACGTTGAAAGTAAGGTAGGAAATAAGACTACGTTAATCAAATAGTCCTCCCATTCATTTTAACACATATTAACGTATTTTTGATCTAAACAATTTCCATCGTCTATTTGTTTATGATCCCTATTTTCACTGATGAAATAGCCTTTCACATGGTACTGAAAAGTGGCATAAGTCAGATTTTTCCTTTATCATAATTCAGTTGATTTTAAAGTCACAGATATGCGGTTTTTTTAATGATCTTGTAGCATTAAAAATAAATATTTTCTGATTGACGAAATTTGTACAAGGGGGTCGTATAAAAATTTAAACAAGTGTAACCTTTTGAAAATGAATAGGAGGACTATTTCATTAACGTAGTTTTATTTCCCACCTTACTTTCAACATTTTTGCAATTTACATTGCCCACTTATCTCCAACAGGTAAAGAATTAAAGTGCGTTTCAATCTTTTTCGGACACCCTGTATATAGGAGCCTTAGTTAGATTCTTGTGATGAGGTAGGCGTAAACGCCTGGTCTTCTTTCTTGCATTAATGCATTTCTTCGTTAGGTTTCTAGGAAGAGAATTCATACCATTTATTCTAGCTCCATAGACTTAGTTATGTGATAACATTCATAAGGCTCCAAAGTTTGAATGCAGATAACATCAATGAACCGGTTTCGCTTTTGTTATTTGAAGCCAGCTACGTGTTATATGACTAAATATATCAGTTCCCACACTGTTATAAATTTTCGTGCATTTTGCACTAAAAAGTGCTGCTAGTTGTATTGCCTACTAATTTTTGTTCATTATTATTATAAACCACCTATTTAAGAAACCCGACTCAGTCCTTTTAACTTAGAGGTGCAATATTACACGAAAGTGAGTAACAAATGCAATTGTAGACACTTTTTAGTGTAATGCTGCACGGCAATGTTTAACAGTGTATAAAGGCTCGCGAAATTGCATCAGAAAGCAAATTTTCTTGTTGCCAGTTCAGATATCGGCAATGCAATGCTGATAAGCGCATAATAAGTGCAAAACTGATTCATGGATACTCTCTGCAATGCGGGCGTAATCCTAACTTTAGAACTCTTAAATGCGAGTAATGTGACTATGGTGGTTGAAAGTCTATGGTGGCGTAGGAATGTGACCATACTCCCTCACTGGCGTAAATTCATTTCTTCTGGATTGAATCCATAATGGAAAACAAAGTCTAGCATTGTAACTCCCCCCCCCCCCCCTCGCCCATCCATTCGGTCTTAATACTTTTCCTAAATTCTTGCTACACCTATTCCCTCGCCCCCAAACAGCGACGTTTTAGCTCAATTTATATACCTAATTTTTCAAATTTATTCGAAGCAGAATGCTCTTAATAGAATAACTCGTCATGTACTTAACCCTCTGAGTTCTGACACTTCAGTTTATAATCGTATCTGAACTTTTATTTATAGGTGTCATTCTGCAGTTCTGGTTTGCGTTATATCAAAGTTCTTACGAAACAGTTTAAATTTATTATACAACGACATTTGTACCATGTAAGCAGAGGAAGATGCTCTAAAGAATAAATGTCTTTGCCAGACGTTTATTGTTTTGGCCATCGGAACCACGGGTGCAGAGTTCGAACCCTGTATAACAGGAGGAAGTCTTGAGCATGCATTCTGTTATTCAGGTACACAACATGACCTTAATACACCAAAACAAGCACAAAGATCTTAATACTTTGTTTGCACTAGGAATTTGGATCTCGATCAAGTCCGGGAAACAAGATCCGCGGATGGGCACATCGAAAGGATGGGGATTGATTTCAATCCCCGTCTGCAAAGAGATCGAAAATTTGAATCTGGATTGAAATATTAGCATCTCAACAAAACATTGAGATGCTGATGTTTCGATCCGGATCGAAAAATTTGATCCCCTTTGCAGAAGGAGATCGAACTCGATTCCGTTCTTTGCAATGTATTCATCCGCCGATCCAGTTTCTCTGGTTTGATCAGTATCAAATTTTCTACTGCGAACGAGTTCCCTCAAGAATAGCGTTTTACATAAATTTAGTGTCAGACTCGGTCTGTAATTTGAGAGTATTCTTAGTTTTATGCTTCCCTCGTTTCGTAAGGTCATTTTTCTCATTAATTTAAAACCCAGTTCCAGTGCAACGCATATAAACTATTTTTTCCCCAAAACTCTGCCATTTCACATTAACATCTTATCTCTGCCCATCGTAATATTTAAATTTACATACCACCAGGGAATGTAACTTTTTAGAATGATAGCTCACCTCGTGACCTTCTGCATAATAAATCGAAATTATATTGCACCGTTATTGCATTGCTTACTTATTTTGGTTTAGAAATTTGCTGAGGGAAAATGTGGTTACATGACTATCACGTGATAGCCCGATAACCAATGAAAACGAGGATGGATGCTGCTGTGATACACTGCATACGTGCAGGTCTTTTTTATAGTTGTAATTTTAATAGAGTTTTGTCATAAGCACACTTTCTTTTATTTCCCGAAAACTTGTATTCCAAACATTTTAACTTTGAGAATCCTCTCAAGTTCTGGCTCTAAACGAACACAATTGTCAAATTTTATATGCAGGTCTGATTAAACTCGTAAAAATGACACAAAAAAGTGAGTATTATATTTAAAATATGTATTTTGTTTGTAGTTTAACTTTTTTTAAGTTTCTTTAGTCAAACCTCGTTAACAGTCATCTATCTATATAAATAAAATAGAAAATCTGTCTGTTTGTCCCGTCATCACGAGAGAACGGCTGAACTGAATTTGATGAAATTTTGTGGGTAGCCTGGAAATAGTCCCACTTAAAATTTAGTCCATGTTTGGAGTTTCTACAATCAGTGGTTCTCGAGATATTAGTAAAAAACGACATTTTCGTTTGTCTCATCATCACGGGAGAACGGCTGAACCGAATTTGATGAAATGTTGTGCATGGCCTTGAAATAGCCCCTCATAAATTTAGCCTAAGTTTCGACTATCTAACACCAGGGGTTGTTGAGATATTAATGAAAAATGAAACTTTTTCCTAGGAGTTCTACTCTCTAACTCCGTGGTTTAGCCAAACGAAAGGCTTGAAAATCGTTTGAAAGTGAATTAAAACGTTATCTCTGCGTTTCATGGGAGGTTTTTTGCTCTAATTAGTTACTTTCTGAAAACATGAATTGTTTGAAACATGATTTAAATGGGAAATCTATCTCCATGGTTTATTTTCACAAGCTTTTACTGAACAATGAAAAGTATAAAGAAATCAAAATGGTTATTTAATTTCGAAGTTTATGAGGAAGATTCTATCTTATATAATGTTGCTCAAAAACGCAATGAAATTAAATCTGTCTGTTAATTTTAATAAATATTTTTTCGATTTGAATAATAAATAAATGGATATAAAAATATATTTTAGAAAAGAACGATTTGATTTTTCTTATAGCATTTTTAACTGAATAATATCAACTACGGTCTTCAGGTTTAAACGTTATTATTATTGATATTTTCGGGGATTATTGATTCAGGGATTATTGATATTTTCATGTTATTATGCAATTGTTTTATTATGACAAAAATTGTTTAAGCACAAAAAATCGAAGCACAAAAAATCGAAAGGTTAATTGATAAGAAAACATACTGCGGGATGAGATAGAGAATTGAAATTTGGTATACGGGTAGATAGTTTGGAAGGAAGAAAGTGTACAATTTCAGTTTTCCAATATTTTATACTTTAGGGGGTGTTGCACACAAAAATGTTGGATTTTCGGAATGAAGTAGAAATATCCCTCTTAGAACGTGATAGAGGCTTGATATTTGGTATATGGGAGAATCATTTGATAAAAAATCCAAGAAGAATGGAGTTTTTCAAATATATATATTTAAGGGGGGTGGTTACTCCACAGAAAAATATTCGAAGGGTGAAATGATAGAAAAAGTATACTCCGCGATGCGCTAGAGACTTCAAATTTGGTATACGGGTAGATAGTTTGAAAGGAACAAAGTGTGCAATTTCAGTTTTCTAACATTTGCTTTTGTAGGGGGTGCCACACACTAAAATTATCGATTTAACGAACAACTGAAAAACGCCTCTTTTAGAGTGTGATAGAAGCTTGAAATTTAGTGTATGGGCTAATCATTTAATAAAAGAACCCTAAGATTATTACGGTTTTTCAAAAATGATCATTTAAGGGGGTGCAACACAGAAAAACGTAAAAACGTTCGAAATATGAAATGATAGAAAAAACATGCTTCTCGATAGGATAGAGACTTCAAATTTGGTGTACTGGTAGATAGTTTAAAAGGAAGAAAGCGTGAAATTTCAGATTTCCAATATTTGCTATATTAAGGGGTGCCGCACACTAATATATTCGATTTTCGGAATAAATGAGACACTCTTGCTTTTAAATGTGATAGAAACATGATATTTGGTATATGGGCCAATCATCTGGTAAAAAAATACAACACGAACAGAGTTTTTCAAAAATGTTCATTTATGGGGGTGCTCCAAAGAAAAACGTTCGAAAGGGGAGATGATAAAATAGTATGATTCGGGATGAGATAGAGACTTTAATTTGGTGTACTGATAGATAATTCGAAAAGACGACGTGCGCAATTTAAATTTTCCAATATTTTCTTCGTTAGGGGGTTCTGTATACTAAAATATTCGATTTGCCGAATAAATGTGAAACACGAATTATTCAAAAATTGACATTATTCAGGGTTTGCTTATTGCGAGACAGTTGATTTTCAACGGGTATTCGGCTAGTTATATCTAAAGTCGCATCTTATGTTTTAAAAAGAAAATCCAACCCCCCAAAGAACTATTGCAAAATCTTTAAACATCTCTATACGAACTGTAAACAAAATAATAAAATCTGATTCAAAGCTAATCAAAACAATAAACATGATGTTCCTCGCCTGACGCCAAAAGATATTTGTCACCGTAAGACTATATGCAGATTGTTGTATGAAAATTATTTGGCAGATGAAAAATGGAAATATGTAGTTGCAATTGATGACACTTGGATATATTTATCTGATTGCAACATAAAAAGATCGATTTACTACCAAAAAAGAGGCGAAAAAGACCTAAAATGTTGGTTCAGTGAAAACAAGGAAAGTTTTGCTAAATGTTTTATGTTTATTGCTGCATTCTCTTATAACGGAAAACTTAAAATAAGGAAAGTAGAAAAAAACGTCAAAACTAACTCGGATTACTATCAGAAATAGGTTTTAACACCTGTTTTCTAAAACGACATTCCATCACTTTACCTAAACAATCTTCACTGTGTGACGTTCTATCAGGAAAAGACTACCAGCCACACCTCTAAATCTATTGCTATATTTTTTTAAAAAAATGAGAAATGAAACCGGAATTGAGGCTATTCCATTTAAGGGGACGGTAAACGTTGAAATTAACAAAAATTGACTAAAAAAGTTTTTAATATATAACATTATTTTACACATGTAACATTTGCTTACGGGTGGGATAGTGTCAATCCCAAACGAAGTACCTCCCAAAAAGACAGGTATTTGACACATCCTATCCCAAACAATTCGACCTCCTTTGCAGGCATTGGCGTCCATGGAAATCGCCGACAGAAACGTTGCACCTGCTGCAGCAGGTGCAATGTCCCCCGACGTGTCTTTTTGGAAGGTTCTTCGTTTGGGATGGACGCTGCCCCCCCCCCCCCATAAGCAAGAGGTTAAATGCATTTTTTTCGAAACGGAATTTTCAAAGGTTTTACATTTTTGAAAAGCTACATGCGTCTTAATTTCTGTCTCAGATGCATGAAATTTGGCAAGAATACACCTTTCATACTTTTTAATGAAACTGGGTATGCATTTTATAATTGGATTTTATTAAGGTAATTAAAAGTGAATAAGGTCTAATTAAATGATGAAAATTAAGTTTCAATGCTGAAAAATACTTTTAAAAAATTAACTTTCAAAGGTATTTAAAAATGAATACCCAAATTTGTTCAAGTGTTTTTGAGTGATCATAATGTAAAATTAATCAAAAATGTGAACAATTGGCACGCAAGTAGCATTTTCAAATTTTCGTTAAAAATATTAAATTTAAAAAAGAAAATATAAAATTATAACAAAATTGAAAAAAATGTAATAGTATTTTATATAGTAATGTTAAGAGGAATATTTATACAAATTTTCATGTTTCTAAGTCAATAAATAAATAAAAAGAATTTCAACGTCCACCGTCCTCTTAATGCATCCCACCCAAGTCCCCCGACGTGTCTCTTATGGATTACTGTGCATTTGAACTTTTAAAGCAAGCTCTTTATAAGCTGCATCCCAAAACATTGGATGTCCTGGAAGATTGTGGTAGAGGAGTGGAACAAAATCAACCTTGATATTTTAAGAAAAGCTCTTTTATCTTGGAAATCAAGATGCAATATGATAGTTCAACAAAAGGGCTATCAGATTGAACATATTAGAAAATAAAATTCTTATCTTTGTTTATATATATATATATGTTTTCAAAGTCTTTACAAAAATGTGTGAACACCCTCTGTATTTCAGCAGTTTTATTCATTTATGTCAGGTTTCTTGATCATTGCGGGTCATTTCGCAAAAAAAAAAAATCGGTTATATTTTTTTGAATTATGCCGAAATCGAATGAGTATCAGAATTACCCTCACGGGGCGTAACTACTCAATTGTAAGAAAACTCATCAAATAGTTTTTCACTATAGTAAAAAACGTCTTCAATTTCTCGAGAATGATCCACCATAGAGTAATAGGGTTGATGATATACTTTTCGTCGTAAAATAACGTATAAAACATGCATTTAATTGATACATTTGTAGTATTTTATTTTAGATATTAACGATTTTTGCGAACCATTTCGCAAAAAAGGCAGATTCTTTTGTTTTCGACATGATTCCAATACTTTTCCTATACATTAGAGCCAGACAAATATGGTATCTGTGTCCGCGAGTTGAAAACTGTTCTATTGGAGTCATTATGCCTCGTCAACGTCAGAGGGCGTTTTATAAGCAAACTACAGAGTTCGAACGGGGACGCATCATCAGCTTGCGGGAAGGAGGATTTTCGAACCGGGATATTGCTGTTCGTAAGGGGCATAATGAATGCCACGTCAGCAATGCAAGTGTGGAAGCAGAGAACCGGACGAGTCGAAAGATCGGCAGTGGACAACCCAATGTGACGATAACACGAGATGATAGACATCTCATCCGATTGGCGGCGACGAACCGTATCCGTACAACTTCTCGAGTATCAGTACAACACTGGAGCTTTGACTGGAGCACTGCTACAGGTGTGGCATTGTCTGCTTTTACGGTCCGAAGGCGTCTGCTACGCAGAGGACTGCGTGCAAGCCTTCTTTTGCGGAGGATACCGTTGACACTGAACCATTGACGCCTCAGGTTACAATGGGCGAAAGAGTACAGACAGTAGCGTGCAGATTGGCACTCGAGTACTGCTACAATCTGGACTACAATGATGGCCGCATACGCGTTAGACGGTACTGTGGTGAGGCCATCTTCTTGCATGCGTTTTAGAGCGTCATACTGCACGAACGTTAGGTGTGATAGTGCGGGGTACTATTGGCTATCATATAGGCAATCCAGGCTGCTACACTTTGGGGCTACGCTCAACAGCAACTGCTACATCAGGAAGGTATCGGAAGCCGATGGTACCCTTCCTTTAGCACATTTCTGGCGCTATATTCCAACAAGACAACGGCCGACCACATGTTGCCCAAAATATCCAAGCTTTTTTAACTACACAGCAGATACCGCTTCTTTCTTGTCCTGCCCGTTCGCCAGGCATGTCACGAATTGAACATGCATGAAATATGGTCACTCGATGAGTGGGCCATTACTATTCTCCAGCAGTCACCACCAATGAATTGTGGACTGTGGCCGAAGAAGCCTGGCAGCCTAAAAAGCCAAGGAATACATCCAAAATCTCTTTGATTCGATGCCGCGACGGTTAGAAACTCTTATTGCTTCAAAGGGCAGCTTCACAAAATACTGATTTTGTGCCAGCAATGTGGTTGTATTAGTCTGAAACGGTAATCATTTATTTGTATCACCACTAGTAATATGTGGTATAAATGTCATTCTAATCTGACCATTCCTACGTGGTGTTGCAATTTTCACAAACATGAGTGTGTGTGTGTATATATATATACACTCATGTTCAAAAGCTAAGCATAATTCGTAAAATGCGAAATATTCAGAGTTAATATGGATACAATGGTTCACAATCAGTTGTGGAGAATCGTGGGACGAAGGTAAATCATTATGCATGTGCAAAACAGTTCAGTCGACGTCGACATGCGCAAAGTACCGGAGCAATTCAGATTTAGTATAAAACGGCCTCGAGTGGCATGGCCAGTTGAGGCAGAATATCGCAATTGCTGTGGAACGGAGCGTTGTTAACAATCAACAAGAAAGATCAATCATGCATAAAGCATTGATTATGAAACAATTTCCAACCTCAATGCAATTTTATATAAACAGCTCTAAAATGCGATACATTCATCGGTAATATTTTTTAACACTTTACAACAAAGTTGAAAAGTGTTTATGACTTTGTTCATTTTGTCTGTCTGTCTGTCTGTCTGTCCGTTAGCACGATAACTGCCGTAAAAATGACTTAATCAAAATGAAATTTTAGTATGTTGTTCAGACGGTCTGTAGGACCTATGGGAATATAAATGAATAATATCACCCAATTAGTTTTGGATTGAACCCGGGTTGAAAAATGAAATACATTCAGCCCTATGGGAACTAATTTTTCAAACATTTTTTAAGCGGATTTGAAATTCACAAATTGCTTCGAAAATTTTAGGTAATATTCAAATTGTTCCATAAAATATATAAAAAAAATTCAGCGAAATATATTCAGTAGTTTTTTAAATAAAAATTAAAATAATAATAACACCTCTTATATGAAACGATCACGTGACCATGATATGAAACGATCACATGACCCACTTCAAAATGATATATGGCATCCATCTTGTTTCAAAATCGTGATTTTTTAAAGTTCTTTATAATTCATACTGAGTGTTGTATCCGTCCTAAAACTACTTTATTTTTGCTTAAATTCTGTGCATCTACATACTGAAACAACGCAATGACAATATATTTGAGTTTAAATTCTAATTCAAATTTGATTATTTCCACAACTAAGCCTATTTTTCACCTATGTAAAATGTAAACAGCAAAATATGTAGAATGAGTTGCATTAGAATTACTGTATTTCTTAAACACAAAATAATTCAGTCCATGGAGTCTGCATGGCTGATATGAATGAAATGTTAATTGATTTTATAAACAGAAGGACGATTTTTTTCGATGAAGTTTTAAGCATAGAGTTTATGAATTGTAGCTTCATGGTCTTAATTTTTAAATAAAGTAAATTATTATAGTATTCTGATGAATGCTATGAATGGGAGAAAGTTATGAATGAAATCCTGCTTTTATAGAGAGATCCAGGCGTGTTATTTTTTCTATGACGTCATTTGAATTTATTTCAGTTGTTTTCGATGAAGTTTTCAAATATAATAAATTATCGTAGTATTATGATCGTTTTAAAAATATTACCGTGGAATGTATTGCATTTTAGAGATATTTAAACCAGGCAATTTATATTTCAATGCGGTCATTTGAATGAAGTTCATTTTTTTCAATGAAGGTTTAAGTTTTCAAATATAATAAATCAATGTAGTATTTTGATAAGTTTTAAAATATTACCGAGGAATGCATTGCATTTTAGACATGTTCAAATAAAATTTCATTGAAGTTGGAAAGTGTTTCATAATCAATGCTTTAAGCATGATTGATCTTTCTTGTTAAATTATTATAATACCACATTAATTTATTATATTTGAATACTTAAACCTTCATCGAAAAAAATGAACTTCATTCAAATGACGGCATTGAAATAAAAATTGCCTGGTTTAATCTCAACGCAATACATTCCTCGGTAATATTTTTAACACTTTACAACATAGTTGAAAAGTGTTTATCACTTTGTTCATTCTGTCTGTCTGTCTGTCCGTTAGCACGATAACTGCCGTAAAAATAACTTTATCAAAAGGAAATTTTAGTATGTTGTTCAGACGGTCTGTGGAACCTATGGGAATATAAATGAATAATATCAACCAATTAGTTTTGGATTGAACCCGTGTTGAAAAAATGAAATACATTGAACCCTTTGAGACCTAATTCTTCAAACATTTTTTAAGCGAGTTTAAAATTCACAAATTGCTTCGAAAGTTTTAGGAAATATTCAAATTATCACATAAAATATATAAAAACATTTCAGAAAAATATATTCAGTAGTTTTTTAAATGAAAATTAAAATAATAACTACACCCATTATATGAAGATATCACGTGACCATTATATGGAAAAATCACGTGACCCACGTCAAAATAAAATATGGCATCCATCTTGTGCCAAAATCCTGATTTATTAGGGTCTTCATAATTTATATTTGGTTTTGTACCCGTCCTAAAACCGTTTTATTTTTGCTTCATTTCTGTGCATCAATGTTTTGAAATAACGCAATTACAATATATTTGAGTTTAAATGATCATCCAATATTGATTATTTCTACAACGAAACCTAATTTTCACTTATAGAGATTGTAAACACATCATGCTGTAAGATGAGTTGTACAAGAATTCCTGAATTTCTTTAACGCAAAATTATTTAGCGCTGGAGTTTACAATATAGTTGATATGAATGAAGCAGTCACTGATTTTATATAGAGAACAAACGATTTTATAGCAGACCTTTTCGGTGAAGTTTTAAACACAGAGTTAAACTACTTTTACCTACATGGTTTTAAGTTTTTAAGTAAAATAAATTATTGTAGTATTGTGATGAATGAAAGGATAGAATAAATGTTTATGAATGAAATTTTTACTGCTTTTCATGGAACCAAGCAATTTATATTTCAATAACGTCATTTGAATAAAGTTTATTTGTTTCGATAAAGTTTTCAAATGTAATAAATTATTGTAGTGTTGTGATAATTTAAAAATTTTTACCGCTGAATGTATCGCATTTTACAGATGTTTAAATAAAATTGCATTGTAGTTGGAAAGTGTTTCATAATCAGTGCTTTATGCATGATTGATCTTTCTTGTTAAAATTATCATAATACTACAATAAATTATTATATTTGAAAACTTCATCGAAAACAAACTTTATTCAAATGACGTCATCGGAATCTAAATCACCTGGCTCTCTCTATAAAAGCAGCATTTCATGCATAAACTTATTTCCATTCCTTTCATTCATCAAAATACTATAATAATTTATTTTATATAAAAACTTGAAACCATGGAGGTACAAGTAATTTAACTCTATACTTGAAGCATCATCGAAAAGTCTTCTTCTCTGTGTAAAATCAATATGAATGTTTCATTCATATCAGCTATATTGCAGACTCCATGAGCTAAATACTTTTGCGTTAAAGAAATGCAGCTATTCTTATACAACTCATTCTACATCTTTTGGTGTTAATATTCTAAATAAGTAAAAATTAGGCTTCGTTGCAGAAATAATCAAATTTGGATGATCATTTAAAGTCAAATATATTGTAATTGCGTTGTTTCACTATGTAGATGCACAGAATTTAAGCAAAAATAAAGCGGTTTTAGGACGGATACAACACTGAAAATGAATTAAAAAGAACTTTAAAAATCAGGATTTTGACACAAGATGGATGCGATATTATATTTATTTTGAAATGGGTCACGTGATCTTTTCATATAAATGTGTAATTATTATTTTAATTTTCATTTAAAAAACTACTGAATATATTTTGCTGAAATTTTTCTTATATATTTTATGGGATGATTTGAATATTTTCTAAAATTTTCGAAGCAATTTGTGAATTTTAAATTAGCTTAAAAATGTTTGAAAAATTAGGTCCCACAGGGTTCAATGTATTTCATTTTTCAACCCGGGTTCAATCCAAAACTAATTGGATGATATTATTCGTTTATATTCCCATAGGTCCCACAAACAGTCTAAACAACACACTAAAATTTCGTTTTTATAAAGTCATTTTTACAGCAGTTATCGTGCTAACGGACAGACAGACAGACAGTATGAACAAGGTCATAAACACTTTTCAACTATGTTGTAAAGTGTTAAAAAGGACAAAAGATGTCACAAAGATGCCAACTGGACATGTTTTGAAGGAACGGATTATTGGAATGCTGGAATTCGGTCGATCTCAAACCGAAGCGTCTCGAATTCTGAATGTCCCTCAGTGTGTGATCTGCTGACTGTGGAGAGGTTACAAACCACTGGAAATGTTACCCGACGACCTGTGCCAGGTCGGTCAAGGATAACAACCGTTCGGTAAGACCGATATTTGGTGATAACTGCGCGACGTCAGAGGAACCGTTCTGCCAGACAACTGGGTTCAGCCCCGACAGCCGCCGCAGGAGTCACTGTTTCGAGACAAACTGTTTACAGGAGACTCAGATACATGGTCTCTATGCCAGACAGCCAACAGTTTGCATCCTCCCTGACATCTGCACAGAAACGCGTGCGTTTACAGTGGAGTTTGAAACATCGGAAGTCAACAGTGGGGCAATATTATGTTCAGTGACTAGTCCAGGTTTAGTCTGCAAACTGATTCTCCTTATACAATGATTTGGAGACAACGTGGAACGCGTTTTCACCCCGGAAATATCACGGAAAGACATCGTTTTCCGTTTCGGGGAGTCATGGTCTGGGCAGGCATTATGATGGACGGTCGCACAGACCTCCACATCTTTGACACGGGGTCGGTTACCAGTCAAAGATACAGACACAAAGTCCTTGAATCTACCGTTCGATTGTTTCGAGGTGCTGTTGGTTCTGATTTCATATTCATGGATGATAACGCGCCTCCTGGCCTTGCGGCCTTGATCGACGACGATCAAACTGAAGATAACCAGCACATGCAGTGACATGCCAATTCTCTTGATCTGAATCCAATAGAGCATGTGTGGGATATGCTCCAGAGACATCTTGCAGCCCTCCACTACCCACCAAGCTCCGTTTCGAGATTGAAAACTGTTCTCCGTGAGACTTGGAACTCTTCGAGCACAAAACTCATCCAAACCCTCATCGACAGTATGGTAAATCGTTGTGCAGCATGCGTGGCTACCCGAGGTTCCCACACACCGTATTAAACTGCAGCATCACATTGTTTTAATCATTCTGTTTTATTGAGGTCGACACTCGTATTGTGACCCTCTTTCTTTCAACCCTTTTTTTAACACTTTACAACATAGTTGAAAAGTGTTTATGACTTTGTTCATTCTGTCTGTCTGTCTGTTATCACGATAACTGCTGTAAAAATGACTTTATCAAAATGAAATTCTAGCATGTTGTTCAGACGGTCTGTGGGACTTATGGGAATATAAATGAATAATATCACCCAATTAGTTTTGGATTGAACCCGGGTTGAAAAATGAAATACATTGAACCCTATGGGACCTAGTTTTTCAAGCATTTTTTAAGCGAATTTTAAAATTCACAAATTGCTTCGAAGGTTTCAGGAAATATTCAAATTATCCCATAAAATATATAAAAAAAATTTCAGCAATATAAATTCAATAGTTTTTTAAATAAAAATTAAAATAATAATTACACCCCATATATGAAAGGATCACGTGACCATTATGAGGAGATCATGTTGTTGTTGTTGAGACCCAAACCGTCCGACCTACCAGAAAGGTGTAAGGTAACTGTATGGACGGCCGGGAAGTGCCACCCAATTTAGACCGGAACCCAGTGGGGGAGACATCCACAGGGACCGTACCCTCCTTCCCCTACCACCAACCTCTCGGAAGGACTTACGGACCCACATGTTTAACGTGATCGTACTCCGCATGAACACGGCGGCATTTGTGGTAGCGTGCAAATCTAGCGCGCAAACCACGGGGATACCGCACCCGAGATGGCCAACAGCACGCGGTGTTCCGAGGTGGTCACCCACCAAGTACTAACCGCGCCCGATGCTGCTTGACTTCGGTGATCTAACGAGAACCGGTGTTTTCAGCACGGTACGGCCGTTGGCCCATGAGGAGATCATGTGACCCACTTCAAAATAAAATATGGCATCCACCTTGTTTCAAAATCTTGATTTTTAAAGTTCTTTTTAATTCATATTTAGTGTTGTATCCGTCTTAAATCGCTTTATTTTTGCTTAAATTCTGTGCATCTACATTCTGAAGCAACGCAATTACAATATATTTGAGTTTAAATGATCATCAAACTTTGATTATTTTTGCAACGAAGCCTAATTTTCCCTTATGGAGAATGTAAACACCAAAAGATGTAGAATGAGTTGTATAAGAATAGCTGCATTTCTTTAACGAAAAATTATTTAGCTCATGGAGTCTGCAATATAGCTGATATGAATGAAGCATTCATTGATTTTACATAGAGAAGCTGTCGATTTTTTTTATGAAGTTTTAAGCATAGAGTTAAATTACTTGTGCCTCCATGGTTTTAAGTTTTTAAATAAAATAATTTATTGTAGTATTGTGATGAATGAAAGGAATAGAAAAAAGATTATGAATGAAATGCTGATTTTATATAGAGAGCCAGGCCATTCATATTTCGATGACGTCATTTGAATAAAGTTCATTTGTTACCGATGAAGTTTTCAAATATAAAAATTATTGTAGTATTATGATAATTTTAAAAATATTTCCGAGGAATGTATCGTATTTTAAAGATATTTAAACCAGGCAATTTATATTTTAATGTCGTCATTTGAATAAAGTTAATTTTTTTCGATGAAGTTTTAAGTTTTCAAAACAATCAACTGTGATCCATAGATGTGCATATTTATTATTTCAACATTTCGAATTTTTCGAGTCATGATGCAAAAAAAAAAAAAAAAAAAAAAAAAACCTTCTATTTTGTAATGTTCTCTAAAATCTAGTGGGCATCAGAGCAAATCACCAACAGAAAATTTCATAAAAAATTTGGTAGCTCTTGAGTTAGAGTTAACACATACATGCATTACATTTCAATTGAACGCATAGGATCACAGTATACACGCTTATACGAAAACAGTTGTACCTCTTCAAATACTTGAATCATGTTCTAGAATTCACAAAATGTGTAAATCTAATAAAATATATTTCGAATGCTATGTTGCAAAAACTTTCCTACCCATAGCTTTAGTATGTATTGCAAGGAGTATAAAAATGCGTTGCGTATTTTGAAGTGAATAGCCTTAAGGCTAAATTCATCCAAGTTCTCAGATCCAAAAATACTGTTAAAAAATCTGATGTGGGCAGCACATGACTTTCCTTATATAATGCAATGAATTTACTACTTTTACAGTAAAAAAACATAGGTTACTCTTATGGTAGATACTTATATTCTTTCAAAGATATTGAACTTTCGTCAATTAGCCGTCATTTTCATTCATTTAGAGGCATTTTTATCCATTTGGCGAGATTTTCGTTAATTTGGCAATAGTTAAAAGTCGCCAAGTTGGCGACATTCCGCCAAATTTATCGCCAAAATCTCACCAAGTGTTATGCACGGAGAAATAAGTTATTCTTATAGCAGATAAATGACTATTGGCGTTCAAATATAAAAGTATTATCCAAAGTATTTTTTCTCATGAATGGAACGAGTTAGATCCACGAGAATGATGTCACGAAATTTATCGCATGATATTACATATGAAAAGTGAACATGATATTTAAAGTTAATATTTTTTTTTAATTTATGGGATTTTTTTGATAAATTTATTTGTAAAATGTGCAATATCTCGAAAACTGTTTATGCTAACGTTCTAAAGTTTGTCAATTTTTTTCTAAGGAAAAATTATGTAAGAAATGTCTATTTGCGTAACTTTATTAATAGTTTCGATTTTTTGATGAATTTTTCAAAATTTCAGTCGAATATTTAGGCGGGTTCTGAACATTCGAATGTGTTTAAAAACAATAGGCTTCCAGTATTCAAGGCTTGTAATTGTTGTACCAAATTTCATTCGAATCTCTCCATTTGTTCGTGAGATATCGTCTCCACAGACCCACTGACACACACACACACACACACACACACATACTTTCACACAAACACACAGACATCACCTCAAAAATGTTCGATTCGTGAGCAGGAATACTTGAAATGTGCTCTCCTGTGGAAAACTCGAATTTGAATTTTCGGTCATGTCACAATACTTTCCTTATACATTATACTATGTATATAAGGAAATTATAAAAGGTAAATCTATTTAAAAAATTATACGAATTATGAACGGTATAATGGAGATAGACCCCTTATTAATTGCAGGCTTCCAGCATTTGATTGCATTGCCTGTAGTAAACAAATCTGCGGTGACTCCAGGCCAATGGACCCGAAATGTTTTTGCGTGAATAACATTTTTAACACGTTCCAACTTTATGACTTTGTTCATTCTGTCTGTCCGCTCACACGATAACTGCCATAAAATGACTTTATCAAAATGAAATTTTAGTATATTTTTCAAACGGTCTGTGGGACATATGGGAATGTAAATGAATAATATAACACAATTAGTTTTGGCTTATACCCGGGTTGAAAAAGTAAAATACATTGAACCCTATGGGACCTAATTTTTCAAACATTTTTTAAGCAAAGTTAAAATTCACAAATTAGCTTCGAATATTTAGGAAATATTCAAATTATTTCATAAAATATATAAACAAAAAATTTCAGTAAAATTTGTTCCACAGTGTTTTAAATAAAAATTAAAATAATAATTACACCCATATTATATGAAGAGATCACGTGACCCACTTCAAAATAAAATACGGCATTCATATTTTTTTTCCAGTTTAAAAATCATGATTTTTACAGTTCCTTTAAATTTATATTTAGTGTTGCATCCGTCCTAAAACCGCTTTATTTTTGCGTATTTTCTGTGCATTTATATTCTGTGTCAACGTAATTACAATATTTTTTAGTTTAAATGATCACCAAACTTTGATTATTTCTACAACGAAGCCTAATTTTAATGGATACAGAATGTAAACAAGTGATTGTAAGATGAGTTGTATAAGAATTGCTAAATTTTTTTTCACGCCAAATTATTTAATTCTGGCGTCTGTAATAAAAGTGATACGAATGAAACATTCATTGCTTTTATATAGAGAGCCAGATGATTTATATTTCGATGACGTCATTTGAATAAAGTTCATTTTTTCGATGAAGTTTTAAGTTTTCAAATATAATAAATTATTGTAGTATTGTGATAATTAAAAATATATCAGCGCTGAATGTATCGCATTTTAGAGATGTTTAAATAAAATTGCATTTCAATTGGAAAGTTTCATAATGAATGCTTTATGCATGATTGATCTTTCTTTTGCTCAACAGCTTTTGTAAAATCGCTCTCAGCTTTTGTAAAATCGAAAAAAAGAACTCTATCCAAAATCTATATACACTTATAAGGCTTTTAAAGAGCTACAAACTTAATTATTTATTTATTGCTTATTGTTTACAGCTAACACTTTTAATTATATTACAAACTTGAAAAACGTAATATTTTATGCTTCTTCAACTTCATAAAACGATGACTCGAAAACTATACGAGTTTTTTTTTTTAAATAAATATAGATTTAGTATACTGTACAGTAAGTATAGCAATTTAGTACAGTAAGTAACAAAAATTCTCAGTAAGACATATAATTTCTAGATTGATAATTTATTTTTACAAAGCTCATATAATTTTCGAAGAATTGTCCTGTCAAGTTCTATAAGATTGAAAATGTTTCGTTTTTTGAGTTTGTAATCTCAAAAACTAAAAGTACTGGCTATGAACTATAAGAAGTAATGTATAACCCTTTGAAAGCCCTATCAAGGTTTTGCTTTTCGAATAGTGGTTCTAATTTTGATATTTCAATATATTGAACTTTTTTGAAAAGATGGTTCTAATTTCGATATTTTAATATTTTGAATATTTTTGAAAATGTTTCGAAAAGACAAACCATCCACAAAGATGTTTTTCACGTAAAACCAATTTGGTTCCATCGGACTGGAGACAGGCACTGCATTTTTTTACTTTCCTTATATACATAATGTATAAGGAAAGTATTGTGAGTCGAAAATTCGAATTCGAGTTTTCGACAAGAGAGCACGTTTCAAGCATCCCTGATCACGAATGAAAAATTTCTGAGGTGATATCTGTGTGTGTGTGTGAAAGTATGGATGTGTGGGTGTGTCAGTGAGTCTGTGGAGACGATGTCTCACGAATGAATAGAGTGATTCGAATGAAATTTGGTACAAAAATCGCAATCCATAAATACTGGAAGCCTATTGTTTTTAAACGCAATCGAATGTTCAGAACTTCCCTAAATTTTCGAGTGAAATTTTGAAAAAATCATCAAAAAATTAAAACCTTTAATATAAAATGTTTATTTGCATAACTTTATGTAATTTTTCCTTAGAAAAAACGATTGACATAAACTTTAGAACGCTAGCATGACCCATTCTCGACATATTGCACATTTTTCAAATAAATTTATCAAAAAATCCCATAAATTAAAAAAATATATTAACTGTTGAGAAACATGTTCACTTTTCATATGTGATATCCTGCGATAAGTTTCTTTACATCATTCTCGTGGATCTATCTCGTTCCATTCATGAGAAAAGATACTTTGAGAAAGACTTTTGTATTTGAACGCCAATAGTCATTTATCTGGTATAAGTGCGTCCATAACGCTTGGCGAGATTTTGGCGACAAATTTGGCGTAATGTCGCCAACTTGGCGATTTTTAAATGTTGCCAAGTTAACGAAAATCTCGCCAAATAGATAAAAATGACGCTAAATCAATTAAAATAATGACTAATTGAAAAAAATTCAGTATCTTGGAAAGTACATAAGTATCTACTATAAGAATAACATTTTTTTTAACTGTAAAAGTAGTAAATTCATTGCATTGTATAAGGAAAGTCATGTGTTGCCCACATCAGATTTTTTAATATTGGCTTAAGTAAAGAAATATTATAACGATTTACAGGGTGTTTCAATACAGTTAACCTCGTTTATCGTCCTCCGGTAACTGATTTTAGACACATACTTCTAATGTGAAAGTTTGTTTAAATTAAATTCGAAATTCTTTTATATAACTTTTTTTTAGCGGGGTATTTTCAGAAAAATAGGGCACTCTGTGAATTTATAAGGGACCCTATAAATTGTTATAGGGTCCCTTGAGCAAAACGTTTTATTACAAAAAGTTGAACTATACAGTAACTAATCTAAAAGTTGTACAATTATCTGCAATATTCGAGGAGTTTAATGCTTACTATATAATCGGGAATTTTTTCCTTGAAAATAATTTTGTTTAGATATGTTTCATGCAAAGTCTGCTTTCAATTTTCAGTTCATCTCTGCATCACGAGTTAACAAACGCGGGAAAATCCTATTTCTATGTTCCTTATTTTAGTAATTTTTAACGTTACTTCTATTGTAACTATCTTAATGAATATAGCAGATAATTGCACCGGTTTTTATTTCTTTAGACTAAATTCTATATAACAAAATTTTTACAATTGAACTCTTTTTCTTATGGAAACTTATAAAAAATTAGAACCCCCCCCCCCCCTATTTTTTAGAAAATACCAACCACTGGAAAAAAAATACATGAAAGAATTTCTCATTTAATTTAAACAAACTTTCAAATTGGAATTGTTTGATCGAAACACAAAGGGTAACTGAAACATACTGTATCATTAAAATTCAAAATGTTTCAGTATTTTACTATTTTACCCTTCCCCCCACGTAAATACTACTTTTAACCAAAATTTTCCTTTTTCTACGGGAAATTGTTTACGATGTGACGGCCATTTTTCTGGAAACGCTGTTATTACTGTAGTTTAACATGTTTGTTGACTTTCATAAGAATGTGTGTTCAGTTCTGTATGTTCTGATGCTGTAAAGTTAACATTCTTTTTCCTTCGTTGCAGGAGCTCGGCTACACCCCTCTTATGTATTCTGTGAAGGACAACAGGGTGTTCGTGGCTGAACGGTTTTTAGACATGGGGATGGATGTCAACATCAAAGGGAAAGTAAGTACCATTCTCATGTTGTTTTTCTCCGCTTCCAGTTGAATGAATTGTATGGTGGTCAAATAGGTGGTCAATTAGTGGTCAAATTATTGTGGCAACCAAGATATTTTATGCAAAGTAGCTAACCCGGATGAAATTAGATTACTGAATCGGTACAAAACTCCTATATATAACTTTAGGAGTCCAATGTATAAGAAAGAACCTGGGAGTAATCTTAGACCGCCATCTCACATGGAACTCCCATGTGCTTGAAGCAATAAAGAAAACTGACATCGCCTTTAGCTTACTTTACCCCCTATTCAAAAACCCACATGTCAGCACCTCCAATAAAATGACCCTCTTCAAAACAATTATGGAGAACATCTTTCTATATGCCTCACCCGTCTGGGGATACGCTTATAAAACCCAGTTTGAGAAAGTAGACACTAAACAAAACAGGAAAACAGGATCCTGAGAATCATTAGGAATTCTCCTAAGTACCTCCGAAACTCTATTACCAGGAAAGAATTTAAAATTAGTATTATTAAAAGCTACGTTAAAAAAAAGCTACTAAGTTTT
>OX578143.1:58528990-58532029 GCA_951213105.1 Amaurobius ferox | reverse complement strand
TTCTCATCAGGACAGCCATACAATTCGAATTAAAACCGATAGAATAGCCAGTTTCTGACAATGGCGATAGTATTTAACTATAGACACCATTGGAACTGTCTACTGGCTAGTGGAAGGAGAAAAAGAAAAATAAAACAATTGAATTTTACAAAGCTGAAAAACAATACCTCCTCGAACTGTAATGTGAAATTACAAGAATAGCACCACGTGTAAGTGTAAGATAAACTAGTGACTGTGCATTTCACCTCACTTCGTCAAAGCGAGTGGGAGAGCATTTCACCTCACTTCGTCAATGCGAGTGGGAATGAATACAATTGAACGATACATAATATGTATGGAGACTTTCGAAAATAGTAAACAGTATAGGACTCAGGACAAGCGGAATATATATATATATATATATATATATATATATATATATATACATATATACATATATAATAATAATAATAATAATAGTTTGAAAGTCCAATAATAGAATAGAAAGAAGTTGCAACTCAAAAATCCTAACTTAATATAAAACCTACAAAATAAAAAGACGTATTAGATAGCGAATCTTCGATCAAATGAAAAAAAATGCAAAATTTCGAGTCATCAAGCTAAAGATAATCAACAAATATCGATGGTATGGAATCGATAATAGAAAAACATATAAAAAAAAATCCAAGCATTAATGCTATACACGTGGACAACGACTAGGCCTAAATAATTGAATTGTTCATTTCGACAAAACACTTCGCCGGGTCCAAGTATTTTCTCAAAATGAACACAAAATATGTATGTTTCTGAAGAAATAAATAGATTATATCTATAAACTAGTTCTATATATATATATATATATATGTAAATTTCTTCTAAATTTCAGATTTCCTATGTTTGTGTATATGGGGAGGGGGATCGCCAGTTTTATGCCGTGTCCCCAGGCGCTATTAAGTGTAGCTACGATACTGGTCCCAACGCCCCCTGCAGGAGGAATTGTCCGTTCATTACTAATTAAACATCGATACCAAAAGGACGGAATGAGCCGTGAGCGGTAATTTTCTCACTTTGACTCTCCAGCTCTAAGTATGTGTATTTCTGCGTGTCTGAGTCCGTCGTGGCTTCAAAGAGAACTCAGAGAGGCATCTTTTCAGAGAGCAACCCTTGGTTCAAATAAATTCCCATAAATTACTCGGGCAAAACGGGGCAAAAGTTGCCTGCCCGGAATGGAATGCCGAGACCCCCTTCTCTCTTCACTTCTCTTTCCCCTGAAAGACACTGGGGGCAATAAATGTTGTGCAGGCGAAAGGAGTAGAGGGTGGGAGGGGGGATCATGATATTGCTGCTACGTTGATTTGTACCTTGTCACAACCAACCGATCACGGGGTTGCTATGATTTTGAGGGATTTTGGTGAAGACTGCCGGTGAGATGCGCCAACGAGCGGGAAGTTTAATTTGGATCAAAAGAGTAGACATAGAGAGCCAGTGACGTGCTTAGATCATTTATAGTATGAATACATAATCGTGGCTTCACATAATGTTCTTTATACAAGAGCTAAGTTCGACCTTCTATATAACATTAAGCGGCAAAATGAGATATGTCTTAAGAAAAATTTAAGCAACTTAAATACGCACAAGTTATTATGCAGCATTGCTTACAGCTACTGTTCCTAGGAAAAGATGGATCCCTTTCTTCAGGGTTTGTTATACAGACTAACAAACCCGAAGTCGTAAAGACGAATTTCGGATTTGTTGGCCCGTACAGAACTGAAGAAGAGGACCCAATATGTGATTAAAGGAGTTGAATGCTGCGTTGTATATAATTAATTACGACGCCTAAAATTTCCTTATCAATTGCATAGAGTGTTTTTATTGAGAAAATTTTTGTTTGACATATGGACGTATGCGATCATTCCAACACTGTTACTGAAAGGAATTTCAAGAAACAGTCTTTCAAAAAAATGAACACTGCGCCTTGCAATTATTGAACGAACAATCGAGATAATGCTTCGATGTCTCCCTATTTCTTCTTCATCTTCTTCGATCCAGACTGTCCGACCTACTCGAAGGTGTAAGGTATCTGTTCGGACGACCGGGAGAGTGTCACCCAGAGTAGACCGGAACCCAGTGGGGGCGGCATTCACAGGGACCATATCCTCTTTCCCCTACCACCAACCTCTCGTAAGGGCTCACGAGCCCACATATTTGACGTGCCCGTACTCCGCGTAAACACGGAGACAATTCGGGCAGAGCGGGGAATCGAACTTGGGTCATCCGAGTGCTATCTACTGGGCTGTCCAACACCTTCCTTCCCACTTGGACCACAGGCGACACAATAACATCCCTTTAAATTTACATTAATAAGTTCTCTATGGCAAATATATTTACGTGCTTTAAAAATCTCGCTTTGAATCTATAATCTAATTGATAATATAAACTTCCAATTTCCTAGACGTGTAAAGCTGACAGATATTATTGAGCAAATGTATACACTAAATAAAAACAATAAGCATAGCCAAAGCACCATTTTTCGATCTTTTTCAGCGATAGAGCAGGGAAAGATGACCAAGAGTAAAAATACCATATTGTATTAAATTCTATATCTGATTACCTTAAACTTTATATAATACTAGTAGCGATTACTCGGCGTTGCTCGAGATTTATGATGTAAAACTTTGATAAAAATTATACCGGAACATATAGAGCAGTAAATCTTATACATCGTTTTTTCACTGAAAGAAGTATATTCATTGCATTATGTAAGAAAAAAAAAATGGATCTGATTGGCCACTCTTTGGCCAATCAGATTCATTGGATTATACCTACATACTTTTCTTCTTTATATATATATAGATAGATGGATATTTTTATATTCATTTATTTATTATTCAAATTTACAAAATTTATTGAGTAATCCTGTTAAAAATAAGCCATGGTGATAGATTTTCCATTTAAACTTATATTTCAAACCTGTGATTTTCAAAAGTGACTAATACGTTCAATAAACTCCCACAAAACTCAGAGATTTAATTGACTTTCACGTTTCAAAACAACGATTTC